>CAIGQW010014484.1:4815321-4829281 GCA_903798125.1 Danio choprae | reverse complement strand
ACAAAAGTATGGATGGATGGTTGGACAAAAATATTGATGGACATATGGACAAAAGTATGGATGGATGGTTGGACAAAAGTATGGATGGACAGGCCGATGGATAAAAATATGGACAGATGGACGAATAAAAATATGGATGAATGGATGGACAAAAGTATGGATGGACATATAGAAAAAAGTATGGATGGATGGTTGGACAAAAACATGAATGGACAGACAGACGGATAAAAATATGGATGGATGGATGGACAAAAGTATGGATGGACAGATGGACAAACGTATGGATGGATGGATGGATGGATGGACGGATGAAAGAGAGAAAGAAAGATCTTGGCTTTCCAGCCTTTGGTCAATTTTTAGTGTATGAGCATAATACCATTTAGATGACAAAGTTTAGAGACAAGTTTACAAACATTTGAGGACTAAAGTTCACAATATTTTCACTATTTTTAATTAATAGAATGAATTCAGTCACCCAATCTGTTTGCCATGTACACACAACTCCTCCCTGACAGCCTTAATGAAGCGACGGCCAGCAATTAAACAGAATCTTTGATGAAAATGTATAGTGTCTGGTAACCATTGGTGCAGTGATGCCATTATTGGTTGTTGATGAATCCATTCCCTTGTCTCTCCTTACAATGACCTTGCTGCAGAAATCAGGGATCAATAGCACGAAGCGGCGCTGTACATAACTCAACCAGTCGCTGAGCTAATAAAGCACCAGTGCCAACCCCTGACCGGCAAATTAAAACCCAATCAGAGAGACCCCCAAGGGGCCCAGGAGAGTGTACAGCAAGGCCAGTGACTCACACAGACCTGGAGCTTTGAACAGAGGACTTAATCAGTCACTGATTAGAGTGGCAATCAGAGCATAGGCTAACGGACAGCAGGGATGCTATAAGTGTAATTATACTTCCTGCAAAGCTACTAAGATGTATACTACCACTCACTGATATTTCTTGTAAACCCAGATTTGTTCTTCTAACTCTGAGTTCATATGTTTTCTATCTTTTTCGCTCTTGAGCACATGTCCACACATACACTTAAACCCAGAAGAAAACTTAATTGCTCAAAAAGTATGCTTTCCCAGTTCATGACACTTGAAGTCAACACAAATTGCAGTTTACTTCCATAATAAGATGGGCACCAAAAAGGTTTGTTATTGGCAAAGACTGTTCCATGAACTGCCCTTAAATGGGACCTATCATGCTTTTATTTACAAGATGTAAAATAAGTCTCTGATGTCTCTAGAGTGTGTATGTAAAGATTCGGCTCAAAATTCCCCACACATAATTTTGTATAACTCTTTGAATCTGCCCCTTTTAGGCTTTGATCCAAATTGTGCGATTTTGGTGACTGTCGCTTTAAATTCAAATGAGATTGTGCTCTTTTCAAAAGAGAGCAGAGCTACAAATGCCTATGTTTTGGCATAGTGGTGGATTCAAACCAGCACTAACATTATCTCTGTGAAAAACTGAAAATGTCAAAAGAAGTGTCTCAAAAGAAGGCAGTCTATGGAGACTACGGTGTTCATTTGTGGATCTAAAAACTCCACATTTATAATGTCTCTTAGTGACTGACATTATCTTCAGCAGGTACGGTGAAAACTGTAATGGCGGACAGCTGCTTCTCACTCAGGGCTGTCTATGCTAATGAGGGAGACACTTTCCCCCTCCGATGACATGTACAAAGAATGTCAATCAAAGTGTTTCTGCAAACTGTTTTTATGATTTGTGATTATAAAAAAATAGAATTAATAAATTTTTACCATTAGAGGCTGGCTATAATCACACCGTTGCCTCACAACTGTGTTTAAAAGTGGTTTTTGCATAATAGGTCCCCTTTAACATCAATGGAAACTTTCCATCCAACAAAAGGTTCTTTGTAGTGGAAAGTTCTTCAAACTTCTTTAAAGGTTTAGTTCTGTTAATTACTCACCCTTTCTCAATACTGAGTTGTGGCTGGAAGGGCATCCACTACATAAAACATATGCTGGAATAGTTGATTGTTTGTTCCGTTGTGGCGACCCCTGAAATAGAGACTAAGCCGAAGGAAAATGAATTAATTAATAAATTACTCACCCTTATGTTACAGTCCCAAATTAAGATATTTTAGGTGAAATCTGAGAGCTCTCTCATCCTCCATATAGACAGCCACAATCCCGAGACGTTCAAAGTCCAGAAAAGAAAACAACAACACTGTCAAAACATTTCATGTGACTTCAGTTGTTGAGCTGTAATCATTCAAAGCTCCAAAAAAAAATAAACATTTGTGCACCAAAACACTTGTAAAAATTACTTTTCACTGTGTCAAAACCTGTTTTTAAGTATATCTGAAGGAGAAAGTATATTTAGTGTGAAAGAAAAAAATAAAATAGACAATACAATACATTGAATATTCATTCATTCATTTTCTCGAACCAGCGACCTTCTTGCTGAAGCGATTGTGCTACCCACTGCGCCACCATGCTGCCCTACATGAAATAGAGCCTCCAAATTTTTGCAAAAACAGAAACAAATTAAATAACCGTTGTAATATAGCAACAACATAGAAAATGAGGAAAACACAGATTGGCAGCATGACAACAGTCAAAATAATTTGGTTTTAGGAGGTATTTGTTGAGAAAGTAAATTAAGTTCTTAATTTTACTTGCAAACTTCAGGACGATCAGATATGTTTTATAACAAAATAAAATATATTTAGTTTCTTTATTTAGTAAAATAATTATAAAACTATAGAAAATCCGAATAGACTTTTTCTTAATGCATTACAAAGCTGTAGTTTTTAACATATAGACTGGATTGTTTGTGGAAAAAATTAATCTAGCCTGCCAAAAAGTGAACCCAGCACAAAGAAAAAACAATTAGCCTGGAATTGGCCACAAAAAAACTGATGGGGACAAAATTATTAATAAGGATTAAATGACCAAAAATCCAGATTCAAGCTGCCAGCATATTTCTTCATCTAAATGAATAACCTCAACAACTGATATTTTTAATGAACAACCAAAACTTGTATATATGCTAAAACGTTTTTGACTTAACAACAAATTAACCACGGTTTTGCTAAACTACCAATACTATAACCCTGATATTCATAGTAAAAACTGTAGTTATACAACCGTTCATCAACCTATATAGTTATTTTTTTTTTTTTTTTTTTGTAAGGGACTCCAAAACAAGCGGTTACTTCTGTAGAAGAAACCAGAAACTATTAAAGATTCAAGAACAGATCTTTAGCCGCACAATCACTTCAGTCAGTGCCATCACACATCTGCTCTGTATAAGGAAAGGTGTCATACAGGAGGTGCAAGGGGGCCATCTAAAGGCCTGGAGGAGAACCACATGCAATACTCTGCTGACTTCAGCTAGAACACTTCCAGTAGTTTAGACTACAGTGAGGGACAGTTGTGTGTGATTTGACAGGCTGACGGTGCAGAGGTCTCTAGTGGCCTGAATCAGCAGTACATTTCTGTCTCTCTGTACCACTGCTGTTCACCCTGTACAGTATATGCTGTCATTCTGGTACACCCTCAACCATGTACACTACCAAACACATCAATGTGTAAAGAAAATGTTCTCCATCTAATATAATCAAGGCTTTTATTAAGGGTACAACATGCATAGAGACGGCTGATATCTGTCAAAATTCAAGAGAAACTGTAATGTTCCTTTTAGTCATGTTTTGGTACTGAATCACTTCCTTGGTGATCAAATAAAAAAACTTATAACAGATATATTGGATTTTAACATATTTAAGACACTGTAATGTCGCTTTTCAGTGGTGTTTAAAAAAAAAAAAACATAAATTGATACCCCCTCTCTTGTTTTTCACAACAGCAGATCATATATTGCATTATTAGCAATAGTGTTTTTGCCATCACATATCTCTGTGATCAAACAAAATCACCATCCTGCTTTTAAGAAACGTGAACAAACACTTGAAAATACTTCAACAATAATGACCAACAGCTCTAAACCAGCTGAAGACGTTGCTTTTAAGTTTTGGTACTAAACACTACAAATGACTTCCTTTGTGAGGAAAAAACTACTAATTACTCTTGATTTGAACAAATATCAAGAAATATTTGGAGAAAAAAAAATCACAATAACAGACCACTGGAAATCAGTGAAAGAGTTATACTCTTCCTTTAACAAATGTTATGATACAATATATAATACAATCATACAATAACACATTTTAGCCATTTTTAAACATAATTCCCCTGCTAATTACATTTATTTGAACTATGAATAATAACAGCGTTCAACTACTGCTGTGTCTCCATCATCAACACTGAGCTATATTTTTTTCTGCTGCCTATAGATTATGTTCTTGCTTTTAATAAACATCAACTAATATTTAAAGAAAGCTTTGTATCAGTAATCACTTCCTTTACTGAACAAACTTAAAATTGGCATTAACCTATCTTTTACCTGCCTTCCCAATCATTTCCCGTCCTCTTTGTGCAACTCTTTGAATAAATACAGGGTAAGTGTTTGTACCACTCTAATAAATGGCATGAAGATGGTTGTGCAAATTTGATCTGTCCATTTGTCAGCATATTCTTACAGAAAATATTTAGCTTTGTCTATCTATATCTGATTATGATTATTATTATAATACTCATCATATATATTTTATGCTCTTGCTTTTAATAAATATCAACTAATATTTAAAGATAATGGGTGGCACGGTGAATCAGTGGTTAGCACTGTTGCCTCACAGCAAGAAGGTCGCTGGTTCGAGCCCCGGTTGTGTCAGTTGGCATTTCTGTGTGGAGTTTGCATGTTCTCCCCAAGCTGGCGTGGGTTTCCTCCGGGTGCTCTGGTTTCCCCCACAATCCAAAGACATGCGTTATAGGTGAATTGAATAAGCTAAATTGGCTGTAGTGTATGAGTGTGAATGTGAGAATGCATGGGTGTTTCCAAGTACTGGGTTGCAGCTGAAAGGGCATCCGGTGCGTAAAACATATGCTGGACATACGCATATGCATATAAGTTGGTGGCTCATTCCGCTGTGGCGACACCTGATAAATAAAGGGACTAAGCCAAAGGAAAAGAAATGAATGAATGAATTTAAAGATAACCGACTTGCTGTACCTGCTAAAGACACTGCAATGTTGCTTTTTACACTATAAAACAAAAAAGTTGACTCGACTTAAAATTGTAAGGCAACTTGCTGCAGAGCTTTTTGAGTTGACAACTTAAATCTAGTCAAGTGCAGTACTTGGGTTAAAAGTTGAGTCAACTCAAAAAAAAAGCTGTGCAGCAAGTTGCCTTATAATTTTAATTTGAGTCAACATTTTTTTTACAGTCTTGCAGTAACCAAATCACTTACTGAACAAACATGAGCACATATTTAAATATAATCACCAATAACAAAACCTAACATCTTTAAGATGCAGTAGCGTTGCTTTTTGTAGAGGTTCTGTACCAAACACACTAGAAATCACTTCCTTTGAGATCCAACTGCCAATTACAATACACTCAACTATCAATTATAACAGACTTTGACTCATGCTGTATCCTCATTGTCAGATTTATTTTCTGCTCTTTTTAACGAGGTGATCATCACACATTGTTAAACAAAACCACAACACTCTTCTCCAAATATTTTGTCAAATTGTGACATCAGTGTTTAGTTTTAATTTAGCCTTGTGATTAGCATACATTCACTGACAATTTGAGCTGAGGTGAATAATACGAATTCACATCCAGCAGCATTATCATATCCTTTACTTGCCTTCCCAAGCAGTTCCAGTCCTCTTTGTGCATTTCTTTGAATAAAGACAGGGGAAAGTGTTTGTACCACTCTAATAAATGGCATGAAGATGGTTGTGCAAATTGGATCAACAGGCGATTTGTCACATACAGAAAAGATTTAGCTTTGTCTCTCCATAACTGATTATCATTATTATCATTGCAAAACTGTCAAAATACTCCACACAGCCAACCAGTCAGGCTCTGCTCATGTGTCTATCACAGACTGGCACAGCAGATGGCATCAGTATATTATGCATGGGTTTAGATCGATTATTTATGAAGGTATCCTAACAAAAACTAACATTTAGATGTTGATGCATCATATCAGTCACATATTTCTTGATATTTTAAATTTGTATCTGATTTATTTCATACAAAAAAGACAGCATGAAAAGGTTTTACTTTAACTTGATCTGGAAAAAGGACAAAACCAAAGCGTAAAAAAACACTAAATGCTACAAATTAAAGCAAATGTTACACCCATCTTTACCTTGTTCCTCAATGAAATCTCTTCTGCTCACTAAAGCCACAATTATATGCTAAAAATACAAGCAAATCTATATTTTGAAAATGTTTATTTTCATATACTGTAAGATCACCTCTGTCCCTCTGAAAAGTATTTTGTATACAGTGCAATAGCATTTAAATCAGTTTAACTTCCATCAAAATAAAGAAAAAAGTTCTATATTCCATGTAAACTAGTATTTACAAAAACTCAAACACCAAAACAGGTTGAATTGAACCAGAAACTACAATCAGAAAAGTATTTTATTGCTTGTTCAAACGACTTATTAAAAATGAGCTGAAAAAACACAATTCTTGAGACTTTGTAGGGACAACTTAATTCTTTTACGTTCAATCCACCTAAATTTGTCAAAAGGTTAACTTGATTCCTTCATCTTGTCCCAATGCAAATCGATTGTGTGTGTGTGTGTGTGTGTGTGTGTGTGTGTGTGTGTGTGTGTGTATAAAATACTTATTTTAAATGAGCGGAAACAACACAATTAAAAAAAAAAAAAAAAAAAAAAAAGGTTTTTGGGACAACTTAATTGTTTTATGTTCAATCCACTTAAATATGTAATGTAAAATAATGTAAATAATGTAAAAACTACTACGCTCACTTAATTCCTTCATGTTGTCCCAACACAAATTGATTGTGTTGAACCCAGCATTTTTTTACAGTGTATGGTGTAATGGTTAAACAAACAAACTTCAGGATTAAACTATAACCTGTTGCACATATATACTGTTATACAATAAAAATCTTTTTCTTTGGCAGTAAATTTGTTTTGTGTATGCGCAAAATATCCCTGTGTTAATTTTTCCATTCCTAAAGCAACATCTGAAGCCGTAATGTACTGTATATATAAATAAAACAGAGCTAACTGCATATTCATGAGAGACGACCAGGAACACTACTGCTTTAAAGTAAATTCTGTAATTTCCAAAACTGGGGAATTTCTGGGGTTGAATCACGGGTAATCTGATAGTACATTATTGCGTTCAGAGTTTGTTTTGCAGTTATATAACCTCCACTACATTCAGCCACTCAAGAGTAAGAAGATATTCCCTATTCTACTCCTGTCCTATAAACTGTAGACGCTACGTTTTGCTAATGTCAATAACATTACATAAGAAGAAGGATTTGCCACCTTGCTCACCGTCTCCAGGCAGAAAAAACCAGTCCTCTCCACCAGCAGATCATAGAGATGACACAGATGATACATTACAACAGATCACTCCACTGCTAACTGACAATTCATGGACAGTTTATATAGTATGTTACTTTGAACTTATAATTGGGTTAAAGCATGTTTGAATTGCACTCAGAATTTTATACACTTTCCTCAGGCAGAAAATGCTGGGTTCCACACAATCGATTTGTGTTGGGACAACATAAAAGAATTAAGTTAACTTATCGATTTTTACAAATTTAAGTGAATTGAACATAAAACAGGGTGACGCAATGGCGCAGTGGGTAGCACAATCGCCTCACAGCAAGAAGGTCGCTGGTTCGAGCCTCGGCTGGGTCAGTTGGAATTTCTGTGTGGAGTTTGCATGTTCTCCCCGTGTTCGCGTGGGTTTCCTCCGGGTGCTCCGGTTTCCCCCCACAAGTCCAAAGACATGCGGTATAGGTGAACTGGGTAAGCTAAATTGTCTGTAGTGTATGTGTGGGAATGAGTGTGTATGGGTGTTTCCCAGTGATGGGTTGCGGCTGGAAGGGCATCCGCTGCGTAAAACATATGCTGGATAAGTTGGCGGTTCATTCCGCTGTGGCGACCAAAAAGATAATGAATGAATGAACATAAAGCAATTAAGTTGTCGCAAAAAAACTCAATACTTGTGTTGTTTCAGCTCTTTTTAAAGAAGTAGTCTGAACAAACATCAAACGTCATTTTGTTACTTACGACAATCACTGTGTCAGATTATGAGATTTTGACTAGATAAAATGATGTGTCGTGGGTACCAAATATGCCAGAGTAAGTTACTTTGCGACCAATCATTGCATGACATCAAGAAGCCTCATAAATTATAAAACTAGCAGATCTGAATGTTAAATCTCTCTGTAATTGTTTTTCAAATGTTTCCCACATTCAAGAGTTTCCCCCATAAACACATGCACGTACATGTGTGTGTGTGTGTTCTGAATGAGAACAGTATAACTTTCTTGCTTGAAAACACCTGCACAGGCACAAATAAATCGGTGTATGGGAAGCAGTGTTGCTATTAAGAATGAGAAAATAATGAGCGATTTGTTAGCTTGCAAGAAACAAATGTTCAGATGGCATTTCTTAACTCCTAATGTCGCTAGTTAACACACTCAATGCATTTTTTTTTTCAACACATCCCATAATTTCTAAAATATCAGCCTCTACCAAATGGTTGATATGTTGGTTTATGGTAAAAGTACCAGACTTAATACATATACTATGAAAAACCTGAAAATATGAAGTGTAAGACCAATTTATTTAAAAACAATATATTCAAAATAAAACATTTTTGAATACTAAATCACCTTTTTTTTTTTTTTTTTTTTTTTAAGTATGCCATCAAATATTTCAGGTTCTCATTTAACATGCTTTCTTGTTTTTTTTTTTGTTTTTTTTCTTTTACAATAAAACCAAAAGTGTAGACGTTTGTTAGATTTTTTTTGTAAACCAACAATGCTGTGTGTGTAAGCCATTATTTAAAACAGTCATTCTTTAAAACAGTAAAAACACGGTCAACAGTTTGCTAGAGGGGCAGTCAGAGGGTTAAGAATAGAGGATTTTTTATTTGCACAAAATTAAGTAATAGGAAAAAAGATAATATATTTGGTGGAATAACCATCATTTTTTAATTACAATCAATTAATATTTAAAAAAGTAAATAAAATATGTATATGACAATTTTATTTTCAACTAGAAAGAAATGCTATTAGACCTTTATAGATGAAATCAAATATCATTTCACTTAAACCTGTATTTAATGTGTTCAGTGGAATCGAACATTTTCAAGGTTGTATGGGTGTATATTATGCATGCTTTATAGATCTAATGCAGGCTTTTTTTTTTAATTAAGCAGTTTGCTGTTATTAAATATTATTACGAACTACACAACACTCCAAATACACAAAAGTTAAGAAGAGAAAAAAAATGACCCACCCTTACGCTTTTTTTCTTGAATAAATTTAGCGGATTATAGTGTAAAGCCAAACAGCATAGTAGCACAGTTTTTAGTGCCCAGTCAGCTAGACTGAAAATGTAGTTGAGCGTCGTTCATTCCGCTGTGTGGACATTATTCAGCCACCAGAGGGAGCTCTTACCTCATCATTTCCTGTCCTCACAACCGACCGCCTTACATAAATTGCTAATTCCAATCTTTTTTTTTTTTTGTTACAAATTATTAAATTAAGGTGGCAGTTTCGTGCTTTGCTGAATGAACCCCCCCTGAATCTCTCATAAACATTTCCTACTTGAGCAGAACAGAGCGTTAAGACGTTTGTGACTCATTGTTAAATCACCTTAAAGTACCCTGCAGATTTCCGGTGCAATTATCTTTGCACAGCTCCGTAATTGTTATAGTCTCGTTTTAACAAAGAGAACTAAATTATCGTTCCAACTTTTACATTTAATGGGCAACATTTAAAAAATCACTCGTGACCTATAAAAAAACAATGAATAATCAAACTCATATTTACTAGAGATTTATTAAATCAAACAGCTAATAAAAACATTGGTTTAAGGCAGACTAGCAGCGAGCATTTGCTGCAAGATGGAAATGTAAGAACAAATACAAGGCTGAATGTTACACTGTAATATGTCAAATGACGTCCAATGTGTCGCTGAAGCTGTTAAGAATGTGAGAAAATCTGTACCAAAACACCTCATTAAAAAGTCATATTCTCTCCAAATATCAGTTGGAAAGACATAAATCAGCAGGTAACTGGTATAGGTGTATTTTGTGATGGAAATCTGTAAGTGCCCATCCAGGTGTAAATATGTGCAAGAAAGAAAATGGGGAGTGTATTTGGCCGTTTTCCGCATTCATTTCACATGAAAATGCATCACTTGTCAAATACAGTGCAAATATAAATAAGAAAAAAAACACATTAATGATTCTCTTTAATAAAGCTCTGTAACTTAAAAATCTGATTCAGTGTGACCTTTTCTAAAGTGACCTTTTGCTAGCACAACCTTTGCTAAACCGTCATACCACGGGATACAGCAGGAGGACATCACTAGCTAGACTGCTAATACTACTCCATATATCAATAACAAGTCACACTAACACACCAGAGACGCAATCAATGTTCATCACCGCTAAACCCTGGTAAGCTGATTAGAAATAAGTGTAATGGGTTTGTACTTAAGGCCAACACGAGCTCAGTAAGAAACATTCAGGGAAAACATTCAGTTTGGTCAACGGAGCACTGACCAACAAAACCCTTTCCCTGCGTTTAATAAAGCCATCCTCGGTGTGTCCTTCCGCCCAAACTCAGGAAGCATTTTGAACGCCTCCTCTTGTGAAACTGGAAGAAATGTTTGCAATGTTTGCTCTTTTTTTCCCGCACTTTCCAAAATCAAATCCACATTTAATTGCTTCTCTCGCTCCATGCACTGCTATGAAAACCATGCTGTGGGAAATCACAACATGGTTTCAGTCCTCTGGAGAGCCCAACCTCCAGAAAACATACATTTTGCACACTCAAATGAGAAAAGCTGTGCACGTGGATGAGTTTAAGAGAAAAAATGTGTCTTGACAGTCTTTACCCACCGTTTTATACTTCATCTTCTTGTTGAGTGTGAACATTGACAAAACACAGAGGAGGAACTGGTGGCATGACAGGAAAAAGGCCACAGTAAAAGCAGTGATCTGTGGTTCTGTGCTGTGGAGAAGAAGGTTTAAGGGAAATGGAGGGACATTTTGGGGTATTTAGGTAAGGCCCATATGCAGTTTCTGCTCGCCCTTGGTAAGAGGAGCGAGATGGATAAGGGAGGGCTTCAGTCAGTCAGTTTTCTTAGCCCAGGCCAGGTCATCACTGCGTGGCCTCTGACCCGTCAGCCTCTCGATCAGCCACTCCATTGTCCGCCAAAAGCCCACTCTGTCCAGCGGATAGTTCAACCAGCCTGAGGGAGAGAAGGATGGAGACAGAGACGCAGAGGTGTCACGCAGCAATGTTTATGAAGAGACTTCAATGGCAGAGGCTAGTGCCGTAGGCAAGATAAGATGTGATGGAGAGAGGAAAAAATCTAAACAAAACACTTTAATACATTCATAGTTATTCATAAGCCAAGTAATGCACACTATAGCAATGGAAACTGGACTGTACCCTGGAAACTGGACTCCACATGTTGTTTTATAATTGATCTTTTTTATATATAAAATAATACATTTTAAAAATATGATAATGGTCACACTTTACACGAAGGCTTCAGTTGTTAACGTTATTTACTATATGAGACAGGACATAATTATTAATCGTTCTCAAGCATTTCTTGAAAGCTGTTAATGTTGATATTGTGGAAAATAATAATTCTTTTGTGGAATATGCTACTAATAATAAATGATATGCTTACTTTGTATGCTTTATGCTTCGCCGATTTACCATAGGCCTTTTGATAGTTATAAAGTATTGTGCCTAAAAATAAATTAACTCAGAGCAGAAAAACAGGATGCTGCGGTTTGGCTATGTGTGTATTTGTGTTTCAACTATCACCTTTTAGATATACTGTTGCTGGGTGAAATGCACCAGACTGCCTTCTAAGGAAATGCTGCCTTCTAAGGAAAGTAAAATGTACCAGACTGTCTCCAAAGCAAAGTGGAAGTACCAGAGGAGGAGCCAGGGGACAATCAAGAATATATATGTTGATGTGAATAATTGTAAGGCATTCTGGACTGCCCAGATGTCACTTTGACTTGGTGGTGCTGGAATCCTGAGCTCAGTAAGCGCCTTTGAATTTGCTATTAAAACATTACGTTAAAACTCATTTGTGGTAAATTGGTCTCATTCATGCGAAATCAAGAACTGGGGGGGAAGTTAAGAAGGAGAGGAGATTGACTTCCAACAATATCCGCATTTTCGGATATGTTATGAAAATAAAGAGTTGCATGCAGCTGTTGACATTAGTAAATGTGCCGTGGACTAACATCAGCATTTTATTATAAAGGTGTATAAAATGTGGCAATGCATATTTTAAAGAAATTATTCCATTTATTCGGAAAGCATAGAATGAAGACTGTCAAAATATAATGTTTTTTAAATGTATTTATATTAATTGTAAATATTAGATAATATTAGAAAAATATTAAACAGTACAATATTTTCAACAGTTATGATTTAGTGCAAAATGTTGATATGGATTAGGCCTGTCACAATAATCAACGTATTGACTTTTCGCACAACACATGGACATGACCTCAATCATTTTTGGTAATGCAATATATATCGCCCATACATAAAACCAATTCTTGCAACATTTTAGCTGATTGTGTAACAACTCTATCTCTATTGGAGGTGTCAGTGTCAGTATGGTTAAAAAAAACATTGTGGCACTATATAATGAGTGGTATAAAATGTTCTTAAAATAACAATAATATAGTTTGCTGTTATATATTTTGATTCAATTCAATTCAAGTTTATTTATTTAGCACTTTTTACAATGTAGATTGTGTCAAAGCAGCTTAACATGTTCTAGTCAAGTCCAGATTTCAGAGTTGAAGTTTAGTTCAGTTTAGTTCACTGAAAGTTCAAACACTGAAGAGTAAATCCACTGAAGCGCAGCTCCACAAGTCTCGATCCGAGCAAGCCAGTGGCAACAGTGGAGGAAAAAAAAAAAAACTTCACTAATTGACGGTGAAGGGAAAAATAAATAATAATAATTTAACAAAATTGATGCAATATATCGTACAACAAAAAATAGATATCGTGACAGGCCTTATACTGATCACCAAAAATGATAAAAAGTATAATATAAATAACAAAATGTAATACCACTCATTATCAAAGTTATTACTGGTTCTCTGGATTTCCAAACGGTTATGGGCTTTGAGTACAAATGTTCATTTGTGTTTTATTTAAGAAACTTATGAAGACATGTCTTCAAAACTTCAAATATAATTACTGTGTATACATTTACACGTAGATATTTTTCAAAATATCTAAGGCCAAAAATAGATTTTTTTGAAATTGTAATATAGACTGAGGAGACAAATGGTCATTTTAAATTACAATAACGTTTCTCTTTTTATTGTACTTTATTAAATAAGTGCAAATCTGGGCCAAAATACTCAAATACTCAAAAATGATGCATAAACATGTTGACCCCAAACTTCTGTACAGCATCATGGTGTTTATAAATACAACAAATGCCTTACGCAATTTAAAAAAACTCACATTTTAATGAACTGCATTATTAATAAATTACAGTATAATACATGTAAACCCAAATTTCTTATTTTAATAATTTGTATTTTATGTAAAACAATCATAAAACAAACAAACAAAAAGTATCAAATTAAAACAACGGAGAAAAAAAAATTAAGTACAAGAGCTTGATGTGCAAAACCAACAAGACCAATCCATTGTTTTGGCTGAATGACACACTTTTCTGAAAACACACCAAGAGAAAAGAGAAATGCAGGAGAGCGAGAACAGCAAGAGACAAGCAACAAAAAAAAAAAAAAAAAAAAAAAAAAAAAAAAAAAAAAAA
>CAIGQW010014484.1:4794256-4805321 GCA_903798125.1 Danio choprae | reverse complement strand
ACACACACACACACACACACACACACACACACACACATACTGTATCAGACAGTTTGATCTTGCACAGTTTTAAGCACAATACCGCCCTACAGGTCTCCTTCATTATATGGCACACATCAGCCAGAGAACAATAGAAAAGATTGGTGTTATTCAAAGGACAAGGCCTCAAACTGTGAAAATTTCATAGCCACACTTACTGTCAAGTGCATTCTGATCATTGCTAAACCTGTATCCTTGTCATTGCCTTTCACCATAATCAAATTTAACAGTCCATACTTTCAGTAGTAGCCTAATAATTGGCACGCGGGACCGGATTTAGCTTAGGTTGGCCATTTTTCCACTGCCAGTCTACTGCCCTCTTCCACATAATAGCACAATGACCCCTGTCAGCACAAAAACACATAAATGCTCCCAGATTCATGGCCCCTACTTGTCTGACACAGAAAGCAAGTGTCGACTGCTTTTTAATTGGACAGTGAGGGGGTGACCTTTTCTCTGATTGGGCAAGGAGAGTGCAACCATACTATGCATTAATGCAACCCTCCCGAGTATCCCCTGCACCCTTTGGGGTTGAGTGTGGGTGGGGTTAAGATGTAGCGCTCCAGGAAAGCAGGAAGGGCTGAAGTCCCCAGGGTGGAGATGGCATTTCGCACTTGCCGTTTTTGAGCCTGGTAAACCACAACAGGCCAATAGAGCAAAAGCTGATATGAAAATTAAACAGGGTAATTTGTTAAAATCAAACAAGATACTACGCTTAGAGACCACACTGTGCATATGAGTGTGTAGCCCATGCATGTGTGCTAGAAATATGGTGCCAGTGCACCCAACGTGCACACATGTCTACAGCCGATCACATTAATATTTTTACGCAATTAAAAGAAAGAAATTCAGGCCAGATTCAGTGCAAATAAAGTGCTTTGGTATTCCAGTGTTGTTGGTATTTTAGGACTTTGTTTTTATACCATAAGAAATTTCCCGATGTATCATTGGTAATAATTAATAAATGTGTTAAAATGTGTGCTGCATAAAATAATTGTTTTCTTTATTTAAAGTTATTTGCTTTATTAAGTAGCAGTGCCAGTAGCCTTTGGATTTAGTTTACGTTACCTCAGATTTAATTTATTTGATTGTGAATCAAAATGGTACTGGACATAGAAGATGGGGTGGGTAGCAAGCAACTTTTCCATGCTCATGGTCTGTAGGAAAAACGTAAAATAAAGTTGGTCTCTGTGTGTGTAGACAGACTTGCAGTCAACAACGTTGTTCCCATGTTAACTCATGTTATCTATAGGGATTTATCTTGTGCAAACATACTGTGAACCGGCCACAACCTCTTGAACTGAACTAAATCAGCTGAACGCGCATAAAGATATCTGCTATAATGGCAATACAAAATAAATAAATGTCAATAGTTTATATAGTGTATATGAATATGACAGCATGTAGTATGGCTGTGCTAGAACAGTGGACTAAGCAACATCTCCAAGTACTCATTGGAGTACCAGACCAAAAAGTTATGTGCATGCCTGTTTATATGCCAAGGTTGTTTAGGGACAGTTACGCCATACACATATATGATCTACAGTATGTACAGTACATGTCTTACCTTCCCAATTACTGGGATGTCCACTGAACCCCATGTATCAGCTCCCCAATGTACCATCCCAGAGGCAAAGTCTGCTGTCACAATACCAGTCACTTTAAAAGAATGAAAACAGGATTGAATCGGCAGGTTCTGAAATAAAGATAAAAGACATGAAGAACACAAAGAATGCACGACTTACCGATGCCAAAGATGATTCTGTAGATGTGCACAGTGGAGAAGTTGAGGAAGAGGAAGGAGAGGTTTACAATGAAGAGCGAGAGGCACAGAATCACACAGATCCACTCCTGGAGTCGCTTTCCTACAGAGATAACAAACATATAATGGTACATGAGAACACATTTTCATTTCATTGCTTTAAAAAAAAAGAAACAAAATGTACGTGTGAAATGCATACAAAATTGTAATAATTAAAAGGAAAACAATATACCCAAAAATTAAGATTACCTCACCATTTACTTCCCCTCATGTGGTTTTAAACGGTAATAAGTTATTTTGTTCTGCTGATGCTGGTTGATGATACTCATTGACTTTCGTAGTCCATGAAAATACTATGGAAGTCAATTGTACCATCAACCTGCATTCTTACAAATAACAATACTTTTGTGTTCAAGAGAAGAAAGAAAGTCAAACATGTTTTGAACAAACGAAGGCTGATTAAATGATGACAGAGAATTCATTTTTATGGGTGAACTTTAGTCACCATTTCATGATATTTATCAGATATGAATCCTTAACTGCTGCAAAGGCATAAAACACTCATTTTTTCAATAACCATTACAAAAGAATAAAAGCATCTTTTTGCAACTTGGAAGCATTCAATTTGAGCAGATGATACAAACCCCACTGCCATCAAAGCACAGCTCCCCTTTTTTCACTTTCAAAGATATAAAATGCCCCTGGAACTCAATACCGTTGGCAAACATTGTTACTTAAGAGAAAAAGTCAATTTCTGATCCTGTATGAAAACCAGCTGGGGACCAAAAAAATAAATAAATAAATACTGGTTACCCAAAATCTTCAAAACATCGTAAAATGTTAAATAGAAGACAGAAACTCATAGATTTCAGGGTGAAAATGCTGACAATTAAACTTTTGAGGCGAACTATCCCTTTAAGATAAGACAAAAAAGTTAAAGTGCCATCTTTTGAATGTCATTAATTCTCCTTAGTTACAGTATATTTAACTACAGTGTCCAGTGCGAGGTCAGAGATGGCAGAGAACTGACATCTCTCAAAAGCAGAAAAGGTCATTGGGGTCGGTGGACAGGAGACGAGCTGAACGTGTGTAACCATGTGTGTGTGTCCCATTATCTTGTGTGCTCAGGAGTAATCGATTAGACTACGACAAGTTGTAGGCAGAGGCGAGGGTCAGGATCTCTTGCGATGGCGCGTTTGCCTGACACAGCTAAACGTCCCAGGTCAGGGCAGAGGGCACCGATGGAGGGGCCACAACGGGCACTGTTCGGACCACCATGACAGCAGCGTGGCACGGCGGGCAGCCATGGAGGATGATTAAAGTGCTAATGCATTATTCACTACAAAGCAGAGGATCAGTCTATATGGACACCGGCCACATCTACATGTCCCCATCTCTCCACAGCCTAAATTCAATCTCCATTTTAAAAAACTTGCATATTCAGAATCTCGCCGCAGTCTAGCACATCCTTCGTTTTCTCACTGTGACTCTTTCTTCTCATTCCATCGCTCTCTCCTTCGCTCTCCTGTTGGGCGGATGTGGGCATGGAGAGACGCAGTGGACTCAGCTCTTTTGAAAATTTAATGCCATTAGAGGAGCCGTCCTGAGTGGATTGGGAACGTGAGGAGGTTGAGAAGAAGATATTGATGACAGCTATTTATAGCGCCTCAGTGGGCCAGCCAACACCGTGAGCCTGAACGATGGACCACGGTTCTTATAATGCACTCTCAGGCCCGTGTTATATCTTGTGTGGTTTCAGGAGCACCAACTGATGCCATCCATAACTGAACAGCTTGTATCCCACAATGCACTCTCCCTGATCAGTCTTTTTTGGTGGAGGCTTGAGTTCAATTGACTGTAAAAGTTGTTTGCTGGATTAGCGTGAAAGTGTCTTTTAATTTTAGTTGCACGGCAAGGAACCCCTGAACCATTGTACTTATGTATCAACTAAATTGTATTAGCACCTTTGTGCATCATTGGTCATTGAATTTTTAGAAAATACACAGACCCAAGACCCAAAGAAATGCCTAAATAAAAGACAATACATCATTCTTTTCCTAAGATTTCATTGATTTCAAGATTTTAAAGACAGTGGGGGGAAAAAGTATTGAACATGTCATGTTTTTTATATAATATATTATTTTTTATATTATAGAAGGTGTTAACTAGGAACTGAACCAGATTTAGGTAAAAACCCAACCAATACAAACATAAAAATAAAACAAAACAAATCTGAAAAATGAGTTATGTGTAATAATGAAATGACAAAGACGCCTCTCATATGGAGATTGAAGTCACATGCATGTTTTTATTTTGTATTTTCTCTTGGATTCATTGTCTGGGCCATACTACAGCTTGATTTTCTTTCTCTGAAACCATTTGAGAGTTTCCTTATCTGTGTTTTGGATCATTGTCTTGCTGAAATGTCCACCCTGGTTTCATCTTCATTATGGGCAAAATGTGATTTCTATACCACTGGAGATTCAGTAGAATGGTTATTTTATAAATTTACAGTGACCAAGAGACTTTAAATGCACCATTGGGGCGGGAGACCATAAAATTCAGATTCTGACTCATGCCCGGTGTCAGAACAAAACATTAAAACAGGTGCTTTTAATTTGGCTTTAAATGTCAGTGAATATCTAAGAGAATAGATGATCTGGGGTCAGGTGATGTTATTACAGAGCAATGAATGGTGCGGTTTGTCTAAATGTAGTAGCTCAACAGGAAGCAGAGGGATAAGGGAGTCCAGGTGCAGCACATCCAGGTGTGTGACCGAGAGGGATCAAAACCAGACACTGTGCCCCTTTCTCTACAACAATATCACAGCAGCCTCGAACGTGGTGTGGAAATCTGAATGAGGTTTGCCTGCAAGCGCTGTTACGGTAATGTTTCTTTTTTTTTGTGGAGGAACAATTTTACAGCTCTTATTACGGAATATCACGGAAGGGAAAAGTGGGAAAATATCTACCGCTGTTCAACACTTCACATGACACCATCTCCGAGAACTTCCAAAATTATTCAGAGACAGAAACCTGAAATTAAAAAGAAAAAAACATTTACCCACTCCAGCACTTGCGTCCTCTCTTTTTGTGCCTTTTTCTTTCTTACACACAGACATGTGCAAGCACACACAGGGGCCGCTGTCAGGTGATCAGCGTCAGTCCTTGGATCCTCCTGCTCCCCGGTGAGGGCAGAAACTAGGCCAGGCCTCGACAGAGCCGCCGTCGCCGTGCGCAGCCAGGAACACCGTCCCCCTGTCCACGAGACCTGAGCGACGCGCTCATTAATACAGTCCTGACAACAACGTGCTCCCCTGCAACCCCCTGTACCATCGCTCACACCAGCAGCCCCCTTTCCCGCTAGCTGGCATAGGGAATTAACCTGGGAGGGGCGGGGGGAGGAAAGGGGGTGCTAATAGGCTGAAATTAATCAACGACGCCTGATTCGACGCAGAGGGGCGACTGGAGTGCCAAACAACGTCCGTGAATGCTAATGGCATTCTTGCTCTCTCGCTCTGTCATAATGTGCGCAAGTTTCTGCGGCAGGCTGTAATACAGCATCGTCCATCCTTGAGCTTCACCTGCTGATACACAGAAGCATGGCTTGCGCCTAAAAAACCCAGTGAATACTTCCCGTGTAAGCCATTTTGTTCAACGTGGATTGTAAATGGATTGTTCACACCATATATATTTTATTTACTCAACCTTGTGTCATTCCAAACTCATTTGACTTGCATTCTTCTATGGAAAACCAAACAGTGTTTGGATTGTCAAGCACCAAGTGTTAAACAGCACCTTTAAGGTAATGAACTTTGAATGGCAAATTACCTGATTATTTTTAGTTTTTGCAATCTACATTCTACATACATTTGTAAATCTACATATACATAAATACATATATATATATATATATATATATATATATATACACACACACACACACACACACACACACACACACACACACACACACTTATTTACATATATATTTAGAATTCCTGTTTATAGCAATACAACCTGTATGTTATGTTCATTTCTATTTGATTATCCCTGATTATTAATAGCAGCCTGTACAGTACGTTCATCTCTTAGTCAATATCTGATTCTAGTTAATATGACTTGTTTATTATGTTCATAGTACATCCATCTGTAAATATTATCCATAGTTTTCTATAATTGCACTTTTAACTTATACCTATATCCTGCACTAGCTGCTGTTGCACTTCTGGTTAGACCTAAACTGCATTTCGTTGCCTTGTACTTGTACAAGTGTAATAACAATAAAGTTGAATCTTAATCTAATGTACTTTACAAAGCTCGAACGATGCATTCTTGAATCTAATGGATTTGGGTTTCAAGAGTTTTGACCATTTGGTGGCAGCAAGATTGTAAATAAATAATAAAGCTGCATGATAATTCAAAATTAAAATCTCAATTGTGATTTAGCAAAAGCTGCGATTGTCATGCACATCTTGTCAAGGAAGCATGTGTCTTTGATCCACAGTATATCTCCTCTAAAGACCGGAGGGTGCTCTCACACAAAACTCCAAACGTGCCCAGGTAATCCCTATAGCTGTTGCAGAATAAACAGCACATCTGCATGCTTTCATTGATTCAACATCACTAATAAACAAACCTATGAAATGTTTACTCAGAAAGATTCATTTCAAATACTCGACTGAGGTTATGAGGGGAGTTTCACATGCGTTCAGATGTAGCAACAACAAAGCTGTGGTTCACAGAAGATACAGAAACAGCTGTTATTACCTCAGAACAATTATCTTTGATTTCTTTATCATGCGATTAAATCAACTGTGATCATGAATGCGATATTGCATAGTTTGTCAGCAAACTGTAGCTCTGTGTAGTTGTAAATGCTGCTCCATCTGAAAGTACAGGGTATGCGTCATGCATCCTTAGTAGTGAACCTCCTGGCTCTTTGATCGTCCCCTAGTGGCAGGATGTAGTACAACTCATAAATCAATGTTTGATTTCTGTGTTATTTAACCCTGACAGAATGAGTTGTTCTGCAGTAAACTGTACTTACTGAACTACAGAATCAGCTTAAGTTAAACGTGGGCTTTTACAGTCTAACTAATAAATGTTGTTTGGCAAAATACACACCTAACGTTAGCCATGATGGGAAAAAACAAGTGATCTTTATCTGGCAGTTACTAATTATTTTTAAAAAGGTATGAAATAATAAATAGGAAGAAAGGTATGAAATAATAGATAGGAATACAAAACTAAACGTTAGCCTATGGCCACATCGATCTCCTGTAACGTTGGTTGAACTTGATTTTAAACAACAGTCTCTGACATTTTAGAGTCCTTTTGGGATGTTATTGAGTTAATCTACTGAATTAGTCATTTGAAAAATATTAGTGTTCTAGAAACAGATTATAACAAAGAGAACTTTAAATGTCGTATATTATTCAGATATTTAAAATGCATCATTTACAATCACTAATACAAATGTATAGCTAACAAACATTAAAATTGATGTAAACTCCCCTTTGCCAGATAATTAATGATGAAAATGGAGACAAAGAAAACAATAATAAACTGATAATGAAACACATTGCGATGATGCAGCAGTGGACAGACCAATGCTGATGTATTAGCACTGCTGCTTTAAGTTGTAGAAAGGATTCTTTTATATAATGCAGGGATGGGATGTGCAAATATCCTGTTGATATTTATCTCTACTTTTGCAAATATAGATCCACATTTTCCCCCCATGGCGAATAGCTGTCCCTAATGATGCACATTTTCGGTTTTGTTGACATTAAATAATAATAACCTTTCTAAGAAACGTATTAGACTGTGTATTAGGTGTTTTTTATGTTATTTTTCATATTTTACAAATGTTATTACTACCCCTAATATGAAAATACCTAATAAATATCCCTACAATCCAGTATAAGACATATAATTTATTTTGCTCGCCCCAAAGCTTATTATTCGAACTTGAAGTAGACTGCATGAAAGATCTTTAATTTTGCAGTCCAACATACTAAACTAGTTGTTTACATGAATTATTTAAAACAGTCTACGTCACACAGTTTTCCAATAGATCGTATATTATTGCGTGTTTTTAAATGTACGTGCTTGTCTTTATTTTAGCAAGCCTTTGCTACAGTGCAGTTGTGGGCAGTCGACTGAGAAGTTCAGGGAGTGTGGTTGATTTGACGTTCAGTCGTTTGGTTAGAAGTTTGATCCTGAAATTTATTCTGTGAATGCCAAGGCTCCTTTTACAGCATCTTTTCTTTCTTTTTCTTTTTTTGCGATAATCTGTTTTTTACAGTCTATGGATATTATGTTAGAAATTTAATACTGATTACAACTGCGCACAACAATCAGCGAAGATTGACTGTGCAGCCCTATGATGCCCTAAGATCTGATCCTAAGATACCTTTGAATCATTTTGAACAATGAAAAAGGGAGACTGATCGTTTTAAAGAATGAGCTGATCCAGCTGAAACTGAAATGATTTGTTCAAATCAAACCGATTTGGATCCTGAGTTAAGCTCACAGACCTTTTCCTGTTACACGATTATTAGAAATAAAAACACTTAAATTTGAATCATGTTGACTTTTATGATTCAATTTAATAATTACACATTTAGAGTCAAGTTTACAACTCGGGAACCAGTGGAGTTGACTGGTTATTTTAAAAACAAACAGTGACCAAGAGACTGAAGAGACTAAATAAACCATTGGAGCAGGAGACAATACAGTTCAGATTCTGACTCATGCCAAAGTGTGACTGACCGGTACCAAAAAGTGTGAACAAAACATTAAAACAGGTGACGATTTATGATTCTTTTGAATAATCCACATTTAAATTCTCCACCCTATTTACTCCAATTGCACTAAAAGATAGTCAGATCTTTTCAATACATTAGCTGATCAAGATCACAAAACTCTCCTGAACGATCTATTCATGAATTAGGCTGGTTTGACTTTTGATTATGAGCTTGTTCATACAGAGGATGATAACAAGAATAACGGAAATAGATTTAATAAAAAAAATGGCTCTATATGTAATAGAACAGCAGCATCTAGTCCACAACTATAATGATAATGGCACTGAGGAAGCATCATTTTATTCTCTTTCAGAATTTTTCCAGCTGGTCAAGAATAAAAACACTGATAGGCAATCAGAATTCACACTGATTCAAAGAGTTCGTGCTTTTAAAGTGACAGACAAAATGCACAGTGCACCTAGAATAAACAAGAGTGTCATACACAATACAGATGAGTGCCTAGGTTTACTACTTTTATGATGCTTCTGAATATTTGACACTTAAAATCATCAGAACATTCATTGCAATTACATGGAAAAGAGCGATCGGTCACATTTAAGAAATAATCTTCTTGTGTGTCCTCCTGGACGTCAAAGTTTTAGAAAGACATGAAAAGCCATTTTTGGATGAACTAATCTTGCTATAAATGAGTACAGTAAAATTTTTAAGGGCTGACGGGACGTCTGATAGGACGCTTGGGTGCCGTGCTGAGACAGGGTGAGTGCGGATGAAAAGGGAAGGTGTGCGGGGGGGCACGGTGGCGGTTTATCACCTGTCACGCTAGCAGAAGTCAGCAAGTGTGAACAGTATGTGTTGTTTGTGCTGTGGAGAGATGGGTGTTTTTTCTGTCTCTATCCTTGGTGAACAAAGGGCTCTTTTCTTCGACGGGCTCTCCTGATGGGGCTGCGGTGGTGCGCGGGCCCCTCTGTTCTCAGCGCAGCCGCGGCACTGAAAGAACGGCTCTCACCTCCTCCGGAGAGACAGACAAAAAGCAACTCACAGACTCAGAATAGCAGCCTTTCAGAGGGCCGGCCACGCCACAAAGTCCTGCCAACATGCCATGACTGAGCCATTCTCTACTCCACTTCACCTCCTCCCCCCCCAACAATGCCAAGGGCATCTACATGTGGGCAAAAAGGAAACGCTATTGATTTAGGAACATCAAATGCTGCCCGGGAAAATGAACCTCATATTAGCGCACACAATTATATTTAGCGGGATACATAATGGCACAGGCGCACACACACATTGTCCCCTTGCCAGCTCTCTGTAGGCCTGTCTTCAGAGGGGACTTTGGGAAAGAAGGGAGAGACAGGAAAAGTGGGTCATACATGGCGAGAGGAAGAGAAAGAGAGTGAGAGAGAGGGAGGTAGAATTCCCCTGATCAGGACAAATGGATCAGTCACAGGCCTTGTTGCTTTCATCTGTTCTCAGTGGACAGCTAAACCTGGGACACACACACACACGCTAACACATGTACCCAGACACACACACACACATTTTGCCACATAATGCACCATGTTATTTAAAAAAAAACAGCAAAGTATGCAAGGACTGATAGACAGTCATTTTTTTTGTTACAACAGAGGGACAAAAGCAGACTGGTCTGGGTAAACAGAGAAAGTTTGTTTCCAGGGACAAAAGTTACATTACTCAAAAATGTGCTCAGATCAAATGTGCTCAAGATCCAATGAAGAGTTTTAAGATAGAGGATTCAGTTTAAACATTTTAGCAATTTACTACACATCAATCCTGTTATGTTGTTCAGTGAGTTACTCAGGATACTTCTGGGAGTCATTATATTGTTTCAAACTACTAGTGAGTCTTTTTGACTGTTTCATGCATGTTTGTTGGTATGGACCTATAGATTCAGCACGTAGTACAGTGCAATACACTACTGTGAACACTAATAAACTTTTTTTTTTTTTTTAAGAATGAATGAATACATTTTAAATATTCCTTTTGATAATACATTTGATTATTTTAATGCAACCTTGTTGAATAAAAGTGACCACACATGAATTTATAATGGTACAAAAGATTTCCATTTCAAATAAATGCTGTTAAAAAAGCAACAATGACCGTCTATGCATCAAATACTCTTTCATAGTCGCAAGAAATACAAAAGCAGCACAAGTGTTTTCAACATTAATAATAAAAATGTTTATTGAGTGCCAAAACAGCATATTATGAGGGATCATGTGATCCTAAAGTTTACGATGGCTACTAAAAACACAACTTTGGCAAGAGGAACTTGTTCTCTGTTCCCATTCTGGTTATTTTTTAAAAAGAATGGTAGGTAGAAACTTTCATGCATTTCTGTGTGTGTATCCAATCAGATTGACCCTGATAAGGGCCACAGATGACAGACTTAGGAAAGAGCGACCCGTGAGACCAACCCCCCCACCCCCCAAACCACACACACACACACACACACACACACACACACACAC
>CAIGQW010014484.1:4736461-4769518 GCA_903798125.1 Danio choprae | reverse complement strand
ACACACACACACACACACACACACACACACACACACAATTCCACACAAAAGTCCAATGCCACCACACAAGCACTGTTTACACTCATACATACTGTATATCCAACACTGGTATGCTTCTGTCAAGCACCAGGTTGCCAAATGAATACTAAATATACAGGGGATTAATTATACAGTGATGATGTACATAAGCAACTTGATGATGTAATCTTCAGTAACAGACTACTAGCGCTGGCTCTAAAAGTCAACATACGCTGTCGACTGTCTTTAATATAACATTTGACACATTCTGCAGGCATCAAAAAGCAACGTAAGAGTAGCATACAGATAAAACTTTACGATTTTTTTAATTATAAAAAAAATCTTTCAACCAAAGAATACTGAAAAGCATTTAGAGTATCTCAATAGTATTTAGAGTACTTAGTACTTGCTTTCAAGATTACTACACTGTAAAACATTTGCCACTGCCTTAAATGTTTAAGTTGAATCAAACTAAGCTACTCTAACTAACTACATTATCTGCCTTATAACTTGAAAGTCCTAGTTCATAGTCCATTGAAATATGGTTAACTTGTGTTACTATTTTAAATGTAAAAAAAAAAGTTTGTCATATTGATCATATAAATATGTACAGCATAATAATAACTGACTACTAAAATAGGCAGCATATTAGAGAATATATGAAGAGTTCAGCCTATATGTGCCGTCTGAAGTTTTCTTCTAAAATGAGCATTTATTTCAGGATTCTGTTTATGACCAGTTATTTCACTTTAATGATGATGAATATGTTTTATTCATTGCCTTTACAGTGAAATAACTTAACATACAGGCTGAGAAAAATGCAAATTTTAGAAGAAAACTTAAGATGGCATTAAGAGGCTTTTGCATCTGAACTCTTCATATTTAAAACATTTTAAATCGTAATTTAAAGATTTATGATAATATGAGTTCACTACATTATGGTTTCTACTTTTTAAAATAAAATAAATACAGTAAATATATTAAGAATTCAATAAATTTCTAATAAATAAATACCAAAGTCCTATGATTTTATCCTTTTGTGTTAATAAAAACAAAATCTCTGTAATAATGGAAGTTACATACAGTACAGTTTAAAATATGTTAATTTATTAAACCTTTAAGAGCAACACTGTCAATATTGGTTAATTGATTTGATCAGCTAAATTGTCTTCATTTTCAGGTTTAAATTAGATTTTGAATTACATTTCTGTAGGTTTAATGATTCGGTCAATTCACTTTTCAGTATTCTATGATTTTATGCTCTTCAGTGTCAATAAACAAAGTTAAATGTACAATTTCACGTTGACTAAGTGGTTAAGACAGATTATTTGGATGTTTGTGCATTTTGGAAAAAAAAAACTAACATGTTGTTCTTTCTTTTTTAAGAATACAAAATCTCACAAATTCTGTGAGCATCAAAACAACAACGCACAGACATAAAGAAAACAACACACGCATGCATGCACACACACTTGTGTGTTTGGCGAGATCTGTGGAGTGTAGAGGTTAGAATGTTAGATGAGCTCGGTGGCCTCACTAGAGCCGTGTCATGGGTGATAGCACTGCGCTAGGCTAACACTAGGCTACGCTACGCTAGCTGTGTTCTGCCACTCACAGATGCACTCAGAGTACAACACGCTCTCTTTCCATGTCATAGCCTCACTAAAACCCTCCCTGCTTCCCCTCAGGGAAGAGGTTTTGACTCCAAAGCAGTCCTAAACTAAGACAGAGCGAAAAAAGGCATTACGCGGTGAATGCTGCGCCGTGCAGAGAGAAAGAGAGAGAGGGCTAGTGTGTGTTATCTACAGCCAGTCAACGTCAACACTTTGTTGTCACAACGATATGTGTGCCTAGCAGGCCGAGTGTGAGCGCGAGCGAGGAGGAAAAGAAAATAGGAGAGTGTGTGAGGTGTGCTGTCAGAGCTGTGTGATTTATAGAGTGTGCTGTCAGACTCCAGCTGCTGAACCAAAGTGTCAGGTTGAGAGAGACCCCTACCAGTGTCTGTGTATAGAGAGGAAAAAAAAGAGAGAGAATGAGTGAGGAGGCAACTTTAAAAAGGCCACATTTTACACTTCTTTTTTTTATCCTTGTGAAGTCATTTAGCTTTTTTTTTTGTTCTATATTGCCATTTTACATGATCTGCCCTGCTCATGCATGTGTGATCTGTCAGACATGAAAGGCTAAAATGTATCGTGATGACAATCTAAATCTAATTTAAAATAAACAAAAATAAATGTTAATAAATTTTGCTAAATAATTTAAATGAAGTTAAACAACAAAAAACTGACAGTTTTGGCTTTAAGTGATATTTAAGCCTACATGGAATCTGTGCCAGCAGAATTCTGCAGATTAAAACTGATTTTTAAACCCATCATTCAATCTATTTAATAATGAAAATGTGTGCAAATTTATATATTTTTTTAGTTTTTCTATTCATTTCAAATTTTTTACTCCACACCACAGCGGAATGAACCACCAATTTCTAATATTTCAGTAATATTATTGAATAATATGCTAATTTTTAGATGTAATATACATGTAAAGGATTTTTTTCTATGTCTTTAGTGGATACTACTGTAGCTTTGTTTACCAAACAAGTGGTTGTAATTGGATTTGCACTATAAGGCATAAATAAAAGTTAAGAAGTGTTTTTTCTATTGTATGTGTTACAGTAAGATTTCAGCTTGTATAGTCTCAAAATCATTTGGCAGAAATCTGCAGATTCTTTTATAAAATTCTGTGCAGAAAAAACAAAACAAGTTTGCAGATTTTGTTCGACTCTGGTGATAGGTAAAAAGGCCATCATTTACTCACTCTCATATTGTTCCAAACACATCTGACTTACTTTATTCTGAAGAACACAAAATATTCATTTCCCCCAAACAAGGTCAGTGGGAAAAGTCGCCTTTGAATATATCTTTCTTTCAAAGTATCTTTTGTTTTACAGTGGAAAGAAGGTCATGCAGGTCTGGAAGACCATGAGAGTGAATATATGTTGGTATATATTGACAGTATTTATTTATTTTTAATGAACAAGCCAGATTTTCCAGTGATGGGTTGCAGCTGGAAGGCCATCTGCTGCGTAAAACATATGCTGGATAAATTGGCGGTTCATTCCGCTGTGGCGACCCCAGATTAATTGAGGGACTAAGCTGAAAATAAAATAAATGAATGAATGAACAAGCTGGAATAATTCTATTGAAGTTAAATGTAAACCTGAGATTGAACAAAGTTAGAGGTCTCTGAAAAATCTAAATAAATGTGAACAAATTGTGGCCTGTTGTCTCACCAAACTTTCATGACTTAGTTCTGTGATATTTTGAAACATGTTTTAATGCATTTTGTCCATACATTGATCCTGATCCATATTACGAGAAAGCCACACAAGTTTGGAGCGGCATGAGGGAGCAAATAATGACAGAATCGTACTTTCTGGGTGAACTATTCCTTTAAGATAAAGTCTTCTCATCTGTTATGCTATGTTAATGAGCGAGGCAAACAGAGTGAAGTATCCACAGTTCCCAAACCCTCCAGATCACAGCTGCGCTCAGTGTGCATGTGTGCGCGTGTGCGTCGAGCGTTGAGAGTGTGGAGCAGCGAGAGTCGTCTCACCGACAGCGCTTATACTCATACGTCACTGTCACAGCCACGACAGTTCCAGTCCCGAGCTGGCAACCCGCACGCGAGACAACAACACACACCACGCAGCGCAGAGCTGTAGCGCCACAGCACAACCCTGCTCAACTGTCATATCTGACTGGGGCATGTGCCGTACACACCCCCTCCTTCTTCTGTTGTCTTCACATTTTCATTTCAGCTCCTTTTTCTCTCATGTTGCGTCGCTACATATCCTTCGCTCTGTCTGTGCGTTAAAGGAACAGGCTACCATGAGAGACGGATATGAGAATACGCTTTATAGTGATCCCAGTGGACACATCTCTCTCTTTTTTCCCCCCTTCGCTCCTTACCCCCTCCCTCTCTCCCTCTCATGCCAGTCCCCAAATTATTTAATTTAGCGCAGACACCATATCTCCCTATGTGCCATCCCGCTGAAGTTCTCTCTCCCTCCACGTCCTCCTCCCTTCCTTCCTCCACTTTATAGATTGTTCTAAGCAGGGGTATTTTGTGACAGAATCAGGAGTGTGGGTGGGTTAGCTGGAAAATTTGCAAAAAGGCATTTGCTTCATTTTTATCTCGACATAAACGCGCACGTGCACGCTCGCGGCCCGACGCCGGTGTCCCACGTTGTAATAAATGAATGCGAATGTGTTGATTTACTCTGAAGATTAGTACCGCCCCATGGTGAGTGTTTTTGATTTGAATTCGCCAGGCCGGAGCTTTGTTTGAATCTTCGTCTCAGCAAGGGCAAAGCAACAAAACAAATGCAAACAGGTAAACAACTTAAACATGTCCCCTCCGATTCTAGTTTACTCGAATGCCCACCGCCTGGAGAATTTCCATCGGAAACTGTGTGGTAATGCAAGTCGGTAGCGCCATGACACATTTTCTACACACTCCCATTTGGTTCGCTGACTACCTACATATTTAGATAACCAAAATGCATTAGCCAGTAGTTTCATTAGTTCATTATCAACCCTTGGCTGCGTTCCCGCTATTTGCCATGCTCTTATATCCCGGCATTAAAGCCATCAGAGAGATCCAAGGCCTAGGACTCTTCATGTCAGTTTGTGGTTGCAAAATCAGTGATGTCGTGGTCTTGGAGAGGGAGCTGCTCTAAACACAGGGCTCATAGCTTTAGCTGGAGACACTATACTGCAGTCCCCTGACAACCCCTTGACGAGCCAGCCAATCAGGAGCAGGTAAGGTGGATTTGAGGAGCTGTAGGCATGTGTGTGTGTGTGTGTGTGTTGGGGTTAGGGCTCTGAAGAGAGTCCCCCAGATCCCCATTCTAATAACGTACACTGCCACTCCAGACGCAAGGGCAGCTGGGACACACACACACACACACACACACACACACACACACACACACACACACTGGCACTAATAAAATTGAGCATCACAATAGAAACCTATATCAATATCTACAGCACACAAAACCAGATTTAAAGCACACCAGACAACCTCTCCACGTACATTATAAATCTAATATGACACATAATGGAACAGATTCTGTGAATGTTTTCAGATATGCTACACTTGCTAACTGCTTGATTTGCTTAATGTAGACTACATGAGTAAAGGTGTGCCCATCTGTTCATTCAACAATGTTTCAATGTTGGTTATGGTCAATTGGTCACATTTTTATTGGCAATCAAGCAAAAATTGTCAGAATGGTATACAAGTTTCAAAAGTATGGCGATAGTAAGATTTGCATAATGTTTTTTTGAAAAACGAATGTTCACCAAGGCTGAATTTATTTTTTTATTATTATAATTAACAATAATTTTTTCTCTATTTTAATGCAGTTTAAAATGTTGTTTATTTACACGATGTGCAAGTGGAATATTTAGTAACCATTACTCCAGTTTCCAGTGTCATATAATCTTTGGGAATTGTGTTGCTTAATACATTTGTGAAAACCATGATACATTGCTCCATGATTATTTAATGAATAGAATGTTCAAATAAATACCATTATTCTTTCTTTCTTTCTTTCTGACTCTAAACTTATATAACAGGTTTGGGAATCTGTACAAAAACCAGAATATGATCGATAACAGAGATCGTCTCCAATACGTGAAACACAGAATCCGAACTGTAGTCATAAAATCATACAAGCTTTCCTCCATCTCTGTAAAAAAATAAAGGAAAATGTGTAAGAAAGCAAGTGTGCGTGTACGCCCGAATGAATGCCGCCCCCTTACATCACTCCACTCAGTGCTGTATGAGAACTTGCAGCCCTCAAATATTCAACACTTTCACAATGTCAAGGGGGGGAGACAAGGAGGCATCAACAAACAAACAAGTGCAAAGACCCCCCTCCTTCTTGCATTCATACACACTCTCACACTCACTCACCCATCCATCCAAACTGCTGAGTACAGTTAAATATTAACCAGTGCTAAAGGAAATACCGTACACCCACGCGTGCACATACATGCCAGCGGGGAAGGGATACAGGGCGTGGGGGGAATGCGGCGCCCCCTGGAGGGCTCAATCAGAACAGACAGTGTGTAAAAATGAGGCGCGCTGTCAGAGAGTGACAGCAGTGCCTATGGAAGGGCCGAAGGGTGGGCGGTTGGGAGTTCACCTGGGGAAACAAAATAACAACTGAAAGAAAATCTACACACACACTTGCTCACACAAAAAGTCTCTGAAGTTTCTAACAAAGGAGTGGAAGATCCAGCAGAGTGGGTCTAGCTGCGCTGATCGGGGCGAAGCATCACTTATTTACCAGCTTACATCTGCACTATTTATGGGGCACCAGGGAGAGGCAGAAAGGAAAGAGGGAGACGGAGAGAGAGGGGTGGGTGGGGGCAACACAGAGGGGCTAAAATATGCATGGGGGCTGGCTCTTCTGGGAGCCAGAAAAAAAAGAAAATGGGAAAGGGAGAAAGAATGAGAGACATAAAAAGGCGAATGAGAGAGAGAGAGAGAGAGAGAGAGAGAGAAAGAGAGAGAGAGAGAGAGAGAGAGAGAGAGAGAGAGAGAGAGAGAGTTGGAAACAGTTTGAGGAAGGGAGGGAGTTGGTGGGAGTATGAACGAGAGAAAGAATTAGAGACAAGATAAAGGATGGAAACAAAGTTTGCCATAAGGGAGCGGGGGATGATACAGTAACGTGTCTTGTGAAAACTCATGGGATGGTGAGGATTAACTCAGAGTGGGGCCGCAATGGGAGGGCATGTTGGCTAGGGCACATAGGCCATGCCCGTCCATCCATTCAGTCTTGTTAACATTGTACACATGTTCAAGTCTCATTTCACCTGGGCAGGAGCAGGGTAAAACCCGGACACTGGAATGGAGGTGTCTGTACATCTGACTGCTCTATTCCTCATCGGCATCACCTCTGAGGTAGGCCCGGAGTGAATGCGGGGGGCGGAGCGGATGGGAGTGATGGGGTGCTCCTGCTGAGCCATGGGCTGGTGCGAGTACCTCGGTTGGCCAGCCTCAGGGTGAGGCTGACAGTGACCGACAGGGTCCAGTGCTCCCCCTGCTGCTAAATGGACTGACCGGCCATATGCCCAGCGCCGCCGGCCTTATATCACTGTCACACCACGGCCGGGGGCTCACGTGAAGGGGTGGGATGTCTGAACCATGCAGGAGATTTAGGTCACACCCCCAAGCCCCTAAAATATTAAGTCATGGACCTGAGTAAGCTATTAACCTCACACCCTGCTACTTATAAAGACCCACCCACCAACACACACAGGCGGGCACTGGAGGGGGCTGCAGGGATGGTGGCCCATAGCTCACGAAGATGAATGTAACTTGGGCGAGGGCAGAATGCAGCTGACCCCAGCGGCCCGTGGCAGCCACTGTGGGGTGAGTTATTCACAGTCTGGCCCCTACTCAATCTGTCTGCCCCATAATCAGCACAGAGAGAGAGAAACCGAAAGGGAAACAATCACCTTTATATACTGCCACTGACCAAGTACATTAACATACTGTTATGTACTTAACTGTTCTTAGTGGACTTTTTAAGTATGTTTGGCCACTTAAGTGGAGAAATAGGAAAAAGGAAATGCTGTGAGCCAGATTCATACTCACACCTGTAGATCTGCTATATAAACAGAGTACAATGGGCCTCAGAAACACTTTCCAGTCAGGATTGGGTCTTGGAAGTTTTGAGTCAGGATTGGATCAGATTGTAATGCATAATGTCTGGTCTACAATTAAAGAAGTATGTAGCTACAGTAGCAGTGCACAATAAGTACAATACAATTACTTATTTAGTGGGAAGGAATTTGTGGATTCTTGTTAAAATTACACCTGCAAAACCTCTCAGAACAACAGTATATGGATGCATCCTAAGAATAAAGATGCTTTCAAACCACACAACTACAATTATGAATCTCAAACTAATACATTTTATCCACTCCAGTACTGTTCCCTCCATACCAAGAATATCAAGACAAACTCCAAAATTTGTTATAAAAATCCTTAAACTACCTTGTATACAGGGCTGACACTATAACAGTGTAGAGTTGCGCCACTAAAGACAAGTCCTTGGAGGGAATCAACCAGTTAGCAGCAACTTTTTAAACCAGTACATTTAGTTCTATTCCTTTAGAAGGGATTGCGTGGGAGGAAAGTGTGTGTATGTGAGATTTAAATCCTGACTAGCCCTTAGGCTTGGCTGAGATGTCTGCATTTGAGTTGGTGCTTAAATTGATACTATTTTTCACCTCACAGCTCTGTGATATCTCTAGCTAAACTTGAGTCAGCAGATGTGTCTCAGTGCTCTGCCATGCCTGCATCCTCTGGGAATCATTACCATGGGTCAGGAACATCCAGAGGTGCTTAAAACCAAACCACAGCCACCAGAATGTCTGTATTTCTATACAAAAACATCTTTTTGTTGGGTGATGAAGACACAAAACTCCCAACCAATAAAGAAGCAGACTGCATTTTGCTACCAAACAGTCAATCAAGGGCATGTTTATATTTAAATGCATCAAAATATAAAACATTCACACTGAGATTAGCACAGATAAATTCACCAAACATCACTCATTTTTATGTTTAGCAGGCTATTAGAGAAAAAGCCGTTACTGGTGATGCCAGAAAGTCTCAATTGGTGCTAGTGTGAATACACATCAAGGTATACAGAGTATAGGCCAATAGGTAAAAGACATAAGGTCTGGCGGTGTTATACCTGTAAAGAAAAGTTTTTACCTGTTATACCTGTAAAGAAAAGCAAAAAGTGTACAGTGTGTGGCAGCACTTTGTAAATGTGTGTGGCAGTGCTTTCTCACTAATGTCTAGATGTGTGTGAGTGTGTCAGTCTCTGAGTGGAGGGGTTCAGGGCATCCCTCAGGGAACTCAGATAAAGGCTTCAGTAAAAGAGAGAAAGAGAGAGAGAGATTGTACCTTTCACAGTAGAAGAAACAAAGAGAAACAGACAAAGAAAGAAAGAAAGAAAGAAAGAAAGAAAGAAAGAAAGAAAGAAAGAAAGAAAGAAAGAAAGAAAGAATCTGGAAAGGAAAAATGTCAAGTGGAAAAAAATGTGTTATTGTTACAGTAGGCAAACAGCTTTTGATGAGCTGTCAGATATCAGATTGTGCTGTGAACTTGAGCGTGAACCTGTAGGGCATACAGTTGTCTATATGGTATCTCTAACTGTTCAGGGGCATCTGAACTGTGATTAGTGTACATTTCTTCCTATATAGTACGGAGTGGTAGAGTGGTTTTCAACTGCAGTAAAAGTAACTGCTTTTTCTAATATAATCTTTCATGTAGTGTGTAATGTAGCTGTTTGTAAATGTAAAAGCTCTGCCAAGTTGTAAAAGTCCAAGCGAAACAAATAAACTTTTGTCTCCTACAATAAAAATGAACAATCCCATGAACAATGTCTACTTTAACCAACCATTAAACTTATTTATTTTGTAGCTTATTAGTGTTGATACTAAAATGCCAGCATTTTCAGTGGTGACTAATCTAAATGCTGTGACTAATCTTTGATTGGCCATTGTGTCCATAATTCCGATAGAAATGAGTATTATTGGTTATTATCCTTTGAGAAATGTCCTGCTCAAGCAGCTGAGGTTTGGGTTTCTCAACTTGACCTTTTAAGGTTTTATTATTTGACTCTGTCTCAAACTGATATTGTAAAATCAACGCCATTGTTACTGCTCTACAGTCTGTACATATTCATTTCCGACATTCACTGCATAACAACAGACTGGTCAATCTGACCAATCAGAGCAGAATGGGCTCTTGGAAAAAAGTTTTAAAAAAGGAATTATTTGCGACTCCTTGAGAAATTATATTATATAAAATGTGAGAGAAAATTGAGGTGACCTTAAATGCACACAAACCTGTAAGAGACCTCTACAACAAAATTAGGAGACATTAAAATATTAAACGTTTATATTTCAAATGACCAAATGACATACAAAATTATTTCATTTTTGACAAACATTCATTTGAATTTTTATACTTAAATATATTTGCTTGCTTTATACTGTAGTTTGCATTACATATATTAATTAGCATTTTTGTACTTTTGTGTGTGTGTACACAGTGCCTACAGTTGACAATCTGTTTTTGTATATTTATTGCAAATGTGAGTGAGAGTGGGCCTGGGACAGCATTCCCAATTGTCTGTCCTGACGTTGCTCGTGCGTGTGTGTATGTGTGGATGAATGTGAGTTCCAGCAGTCACAGCAGGTGGTGTGATTGATTTGCAGAGTAATGGGTCTAATCGTTACTGGCTTGAGGATGCACCTTGTTTTCTCCTTTAATTCCCTTATTAGCTGTGATCTGTGTCACATCTGTGTCTATCAGGGCTAACTGAGATCGACTACAGAATCCCACTATATTCCTGAACATCACAAAGCAGAAACACATTTTGCTGCTACAATAGCATTGTACATTTGGCAGATAAAACTGATTAAAATATAAAATTAAATGGCTTTTTGGAATACTTGATTCTGATTGGTCAATGACAGCCCAATATTCTTTTAACAAAGATACACATAGATTCTAGATTATCAGTTTTACAATGTCTATCAACACCACCAAAAGTCTTTGTGGGTTGACATTTAATTCAATAATGCTTGCGGTCTTGATTTATTAATGTTTCTATCACTTGTTTGTGATGCTTCTCTGCTCGTTTTGGGTTCAGAGATTCTGTGCCATTTCAGAAGGTGTGTAATAGTGCCCTCTACAATAAAAAAGAGAAAACAGTAGTTCATAAATGATGGAAATAAATAATGGAAAATTCAGTCAATGTCTATTAAAGAATTAACGTCTATTTTTGAATCCCTCTTTGATATCTTTTAGACTAATTGCATAATAAAAGTACCAAATGTAAGAAAAATGTATTACGATTCACAAAAAATCATAAGACAAATATGCAATTTGTGCATTTTTGCCCACCAATTTGCCTCATTTAGAAAATTCTACAAACTGCAATTCTGGCAAAACAACATTTCATTTTCTTCAGGTCAGATTTTTGTTTTAAACAAAATGATGATTGAACTATATGTGAAAAAAAAATATATATATATCTCTTTTTAAATAAAATATGTAATGTTCCAATTTCAGGGGCATTAAAATGTACTAATGGGCAGTAAATATTCTCAACTGCCACCTGTGTGACAAAAAAAATCTTTGGACACATATCGCCATGCTTTGCCTTTACTCACCTGGAGCTCAGTTTGGAAGAAGAACTTCTGCGGACACTGGGAGCAGTCATATATCTTGTCCTCCTGTCCGTGGACGGCAAAGATGTGCTGCTGCAGCTTATTGGCCTGAACAAACACTGAGGGAGAGGACAGAAGGGAAACAGCAGTCAAACGATTGGCTGAAAGGCTTTACCCAAGAGTGTGTGGTGAATTGGCTGTGAAAATAGCTGATTCGATTAAGAACTAATCCTGAGTGAGGAATTAAAAAAAAAAAAAAAAAAAAAAGAGGGAAGAAAAAAAAAAGAAAAAAAAAAAGAAAAATCCATGACTACCAACTTTCACGCTTTGGGTAGGAGAGGGAGCATAAAAATAATGAATTTTTTGGATTTGAGACAATGTGTCGGCACTGAGGAAAGAAAAAGGAGGAGGGGGGTGTTCTCAAATGAAAAGCTCTCAAACTCTCTTTATCGGAGAGCAGGGGATGACAGCCGGAGATGGAGGGAGAGACAGAGACAGACTAAAGTATCCCCACCAGACCTTGTGATATTTATCAATAAATCATTCCTCTTTCCTCGGGTTTTTAAATTCCGTTCGTGTATTTTTTTATTTTTTTATTTTTTTTTGTTTCTGTAAACTTAAGTTTGCTGTGTGTGGAGACTATGAATTATTGAGCGTCCCTGGAGGAGAAGGCATCCGCTTACTTATTCATGAGCCACACAGGAATAGTGTTAAAGTTTAAAGGAGGACTGCGTACCTGTAAGGGAGGAAAGGGGGAAGAGAACGTGGTGTAGCTAAACAACTCGGTAAAGGTGAAAGAAAGACTGAGAAGTAATCCGCAAGGAGGAAGAGAGGGAGAGGGAGACAAAGGGACGGACAAGGCAAAAGAACAAATGATTTGATCAGAGGGGTGGAGAGAAGGACGAACGCTGGATCGAATGGGAATGTACATTGAATATGGAAGTGGCTGAAACTGGAAGAAATAGGTGAGAGAAGAAAAAGAAATGAACGAGTGCAAAATTATCTAGAGAGCAGCCTGTTGCAATGCTAGGGACAATATGGCCTCCAACACTGGTCTTTAATGTTGACAAGCTCATGTAATGATTTCTGATTCCCAAAGGTTAGCTGACAAACAGTCCAAAGTGACTTTCAAACTTAGTGTGAGGAGACACACACACACACACACACACTGGGCCTGTTTAACTAAATGCACACGTACGCAGAGGGTCCTACCCTGGAGAGCGAGAGCGGATTACACTGCCTTTCTATAAACCTGCCCTTTATTCTCTGACCTCTCCTGAACACTCACACATGGATCTTCTCACCTCAAAAGAGATTCAGCATGACAACTGGCCAACAGAAAAAAAGCTAACCATTTCTGCGCAGTTATTTACAGTGAACAAAAGAGGCGTTAAGATTTGATGAAGCCAAAGAGCTCGTTTGTCTATTGCACTGCAGTGTCTTCTGGTCCAGTGAAAGTGGGACGTCTGACAGGCGCTCGATCTGCCCAGGGGTCATGAGTCCCACCAGGCATCACAGCAGGAAGATCAGCTCTCATTAGCTTTAGCATCAGCTCAGCAGGACGTCTGCACCAACCACAGTCGCTTGTCTTGCCACGTTGAACTTTATTAACCATTGTGTGCTTCTGCGCAAGAGTGTGTCATAATATCTCTTCTGTACTGAGCCTGGAGAAACTGATCTTGATTTATATAATGCATGTATGTGCGCGTGTATTTGCATTTTATATGAATTCCAGGAGTCGTAAGTCAATCCGTGTTCTCAGAGCGAGTCCATGCCTGGTCTTTCCTCTCCCTCTCGCCAGGATGAACAATGAATTTAATAGTTAATTCAGTTCAATTAGAAGGACAAGGAGAAGAAATGGAGCACAGGAATGAAGGGGAGAGAGAGGGGGTGAGTGGCAGAGATGAGGATGTGATGGAGAGAAGAGGAGGAAAAGAGAGAGAAGAGAAAGGACAAGGAAACTAATAAATAAAAGAAATGAGACAAGAGATTAAAATAGGTGAGATAAAAAACAAATAAAGATAGATGAGATAAAAGCAAACGAGAAAATAAGAGAAATGAAAAGTGATGAGAAAAACGTGAGAAAGTTAGAAAAGAGAAAAAACAAAAAGCAAGAACTGGATGAAAAGATAAGACAAAAAGAAGACAAAGTAAATATATGAGACAAGAAAAGAAGAGAGAAGAAAGAAAAATGGATTAAAGAAATTTTAAAAAGTAAAAGTAAAGAAAAAGACAACAAACGAGAAAAGAAAACATGACAAGAAATAAAAAAATGAAAATTAATATATGGGAAAAGAGAAGCATCAAAACAGGATGCAAGAATAAAAAAATAAAATAGAAAATTACAGACAAAATGAGACCAGAAGAGAAGAAACCACAAAAAAGCAGAGGTAATTTTGCACGTGATACTACATAAGGGAATGTGCTAAATGGTGAGAGCTTGGAGAACAAGAGCGGATTATACTGCCTTTCCATAAACCTGCCTTTTATTCTCTGACCTCTCCTCTCCTGAACACACACATGGATCTTTACACCTCAAAGACATTCAGCATGACACCCTGCCAACAGAAAAAGCTAGTAATCATGTGTAAAAGCCGGTAATACTTTGGAGTGAACAAAAGTGGTATTAAGATTTGCTAACTGTAAACATTTTTTTTAAAAATGACTAAAAGGTAAAAGACTACAAATTCTAGCCTGAAATGAAACAAAGGAGGATTAAACAACTCTACAATCAGCATTACCAGCCTCACTTATTAAAGTTTGGCTTAATTTCTCTCATATATCTACAAAACTCTTTTTTTTTTTAAATGTTTCGTTTGACCTCAACATTGTGGTAATCAGTGGTTACTTTTGTAGGGCTGTTGATACTTTCTTAAGGTCTTTGCACACTGAAGTGCCAAATTTTGGTATGTATTTTTTTCATATTCATATGTGAGAAATTCATCACGTAAACAAACCATGCACATTGAGTCTGATGCGTATTAATTAATCCATTATTAAAAAATGCAAAACATTTCGGAGTTTAAGCAGTGATAAATTGTTTTCCTCTCTCTTCTCCAAAGTAGAAAAAGAAAGAGGAATAGGCTACATATTGTGTTCATCCAATTGAGGAAGGAGAGTTCAGGTCATTTTCAAAGAGCTGCGCTGGATCATCCCGAAGTGCAAAGTTTATTTCAGGAAATCAGTGGAATTTTGATATTTTGCTTGTGATACTTAACACATTCACGTACGTAAACAAATCCTGAACAGAGACTAGCAGTACCTATAGACATTACAATTCAGTCACGGGTTCTCAACTGTCCGCCACATTCTGTCTTTATTTTATGCACTGTGTTTAAGTTATCTGTAGCTCAAATGACTGCATTCAGTATTTAGCTTTTCGCTTGTACGGTGGCTCTGAACTGTCAAAACACCTCTCAAAGCGTTTTTTTGGATGCGAAAAATAAATAAATAAATAAATAAATAATCAAACCCAGCTAAAAAATGTTTTATGATGGACGAAAGTTTCGGAGGCAGTGTGTCAATACGATTAACACAATGTGAGGTCAAATGGATTTTTTTAACGTGCAAAAATTACGGACGAGAATTTCGGATTCAGTGTGCAATAACCTTAAATCTTCCACATGATTTGTTCTCTGGCTGTTCTAACGGTGTTTATAAAACACAGTTGTTATGACACAAAAATTGTAGAGAAACTGTAAGTGATTTTGTTCTCTATTACCGGTGATGTACATCTAGTTTTTGATAATATGGGTAATTTCTGGTTAATTTAATATTGTTTAGGGTAGTAACACGTCTCTCCACAATAAGTGAACACAATGTTATGACGGAATTCGAAGACATTTTATGCACAAAACATTCAGAGCTTCAGAGCCATTAAGACATGCAGACATTAAGAAATCAGCACAACAATCTCAACAATGGTGGCTATAATTTATTTATTTTTTTTAAATCATGCTCCAATGCATGATGGATGCCTGCATAGTACAAAACTCCCAGCATCTAATGCAGCATGAATAAATCTTGCAGCTAAATGTTTTTACTATTTTCTTTATTTGATATTTTGGTTTTGTTGTGACTTTTTGATGTTCAGAGATTGCTCCGTTTCTGATTGTCACAAATACTGTGAGTCATAGGCTGTTTGAGTATTCAAATGCCGCCATAGTTCAAAAATGTTATTTGTGCACAATGTGCTTAAGACTGTTTCACAATTATTGACTGCTGTAGCATCAGCGAAGCAATTAAGTGCATTAGTAATTTATCACACATTTATCAAGAAATTAAATCTAATCAGACTAGTTTCAGGTCGGTTATTGTCATCATAATCAAATAACAAGCCCCACCTGACCATAGTTTGTTTTGGCTTTAATTGATATCAAATGCTTGATAAGCACAACTAATTATAGCAACCACAGAAAAGTATAAAGCCAAGATTCAAGAGCCCAACAAAATTATGGTGATTTCAAGTGCGATTACATCACCTAAATTTCATTAAGAGCTTTTGTTCACATATGACAAAAATAAAGTCACACTAGTTAGTAATGAGTGACGCTAGTAATACTGTTTGTGGAGTTGTGTAATCCACGTCTGCTTAGATCTTAGGGATTTAACGTATTTTATTTTCAGTTGATGGTTTTGGCTGTAAGTTGCATCTCTCTGTTCTTGCGTTCTGTTCTTTTCTTCAGTAATTCTGCTCGTTAATAGTTGTTGATGACTAATGCTCAATCCTCATTTAATTAGACACTTAATTATCTAATCAACTTTATCATTGCTTCAGTGTTACTTCAACACTCTGTAGTGTGGACACATGTCAAACGAAGGATTTTGCTATGAGACTAAAGGGGTTAAATGTGTCAGATGAAAAAAAATTCACTGTGAAATGTATTTTTTCAATGGTTATATTCTGTATTTATGAAAGCAAACCGTAAAAAACCCCAGTGAGTTGCCCTACTGCTGTCAGTATTTTACCATAAAAAAATTTTTTGAAAAAAAAAACAAACAGCAAAATACTGTAAAACCTAAAAATCTAATTGTTTAAATCAAACATGAATAAAGAAAAGCTGATGTTATGCTGCATGTTTCTATATTTCAAAACAAATGTGTAGTTACTGATGAAGTGAAAATCTCTTTGCTAATTTTAATCAGATGAATGTTTGCTACTCTTACCTACAAGAGATTTGATTTGAATTAATGCATTTAATCACTTTGCATTATTTAGTAAACATTTTTGTAGACTCAAGTAAAATGGTTCTCCATACCCATATGCTCACATTACATAAACATTATAAAGATTATTTTTTAAGCACTTAGCCAATGGAGTTGATTTCTAAAAAAAAAAAAAAAGTTAACTCAGGGTTTTGTAACCTTTTGTTGGTTAATGATTTTATTTTTTTATTTTTTCCATTTTTGTATTTTTCATGATTTGGTTTGTATATGGTTTGTATATTTTAATTGAGATCAAAAGAGAAGACAGAACAAAAAAGATATGATTTTGCATCTGATCCTACATACAGGATTGTGCTAAATGGTTTTTAATTGAGTTCAAGTGGCCTTCATGCATGATCATGTGAATGTGTAGTTACTATGTTATCAGAGACAGTACATTTGCCCCCACCCCCGCCAACACAGTTTGACTGCCCCTGACCCTACGACCTTAACCCCCCAACCCCCCGGGTTGGACCCCTCACCTGTAAAGCAGACGGGACACTTGAAGGTGCCTCCCATGCCCTCAAAGCTGTGCTCGATCAGGTGACACAGGAGTTTGGCCGGAGAGTCAAACATCTGGTTACACAGCTTGCACTCATGATTGATGCCTTCCTCTGCAACACAAGAGCATGATACAACAGGTTACACATACACTCCAGTTGGGTCAGACTGAGAGAATAAGAGACAGACAGACACACACATGCTGCCAAAAGACAAGGTATGACATTTTTTACACATTAACTGTCTTCAAGGGTGTTTTGTCTATGAATACAAGATGACTTTTGGAGTTCTCTCAAGTGAACAGGGTCATTTTTCTATTTCTTACTGTCCTTGCACATCATTTGTGGTCCCAGGCTTATAATCTTCAGCTCTGGACAGTATGACCACCCGTCCCCTCCCTCCTCCCCCTCCTCTGCCCAGTGCCGTCTCTTTCCCGGCCGGTAATTGCCTGCTGCCCCCCCAGTGCTGCAGGCTCTGTGCCCTCCCTTTGCCCGCTGCTCTATTTTAAGCCTGCCTGAGTGACATCAGTGCCGCCCCCTGCTGGTGTGGGACAGATGAAAGGTGGGCGTTGTGTCCTGGCTGGACGCCTCTGCTCTCGTCTTATCACCCACCCGCCACACAGGCCTGAGCCTGGCCCTCCTGCCTGTGCTCCATCAGACACCCGCAGCCGGACTCCTACTCTGATCCCCCAAGCCCCTAACTGAGCCCTGGGGTACGGTAGACGCCACCACAGCATCGTTTCCCAGACCCCCATCTTCTTAAAGCGTCCAGCACCCTGCCGCTCAGTGCAGACAGGCCCGAAAAGCCCCGCTGCAAAGCTACGGGGTGCACAGAGGGTTAATAAAGTCTTCAATCATATATCCCCACCATCACCCTGACCTCCACCTCCCACCCCTCCCTTCCAAAAGCCACCTCCGCCGATTACAATCTCTGCTCAGTCTCAAAGGCCCCACACAAGGGTGCTCTAATCCCTGTTTGAAAAGAGCGGGAGGAGAGGTGGAGGGGGCAATGAGAGTGAAAGTGGGGGGGTATTGGCAAGGGCACCGCTTTGGTCTGTACCCCCCCACTGCCTACTAAAAGACATTGCATTCAGGAGGTGGGGGGGGGGGAGATTTCTTTCTGGGAAAATGAAAGCAGCAGTGGACAGAGGTTATGTCTGAGTTTGAGATGTCAAATGCCTTTTGGAGGAAAATCTGCTCTAGTTCTGGGGCCAGGGTTTGAACCAGACCAGATTGTTTTTGAGATTCAAGATGAAATCATTTCTATGAAAGAACATAATGCACAAGGATGGGGATAAGAGGAATGCAACACCAAGTGAAAAACTGCTTGCTTTTTCAGAAAATTAAAGCTGCTGCAGACAGAATGTAGCACTGGGTTTTACTGTATCAAATGCCTTTTGGAGGAAAATTTGAACTACGTTAGTTAGGAGAATGTTTTGTACAAGATAAAATCCAGTACACCACTGTGGATGAACCAATTACTATGCACACAGATAGAGACAAGAGGGAATCAAGAATGAAGTGAACACACTGCAAAAAATAAATCAGTTCTTTGAGCACTATCATCTTATTTTTAAGTTAAAATATTGAGACATTTCTATAACCAGATAAATTCACTAGAATCTCATCTTACACAAAACATTCCACACAATAATAAAGATTTTCCTTTAATTTGGACATGCAATGCAGTTAAACTATCAAAAAAAAAACTTCAAGATAACTTTTATGACATCAGACATACTGAAAACATTTACTTAATAATGGGGTTTAAATCAGTGTTCTTGACAGGTTTTTTAGTTTAAATATGATAAAGTCTCAAAAGTACTTATGTAAGGTATTTTGTCTCATTGTTCTGGCAGACTGTCAATAATAACATAAGTAGAAGAATTCTGGAATAGCCCAAAATACACTTTAGAAACCAGTGCATGGATACAGATAAACTGAAAGGACTGCCCATACATAGACCATGTGAGAAAAAAGCCCAAAATTAACAAGAATGAAAGGACAGGTACAGTTTTCTTTTCTGTGGAACTAGAACCAACAACAGATGAGGTTATAACTGGACTTGCTATACCAAATGTTTTTTTGAGAAAGATCTACTCTTTAAAACGATGCAACATTTTTACAGTGGATACAGACAGACCAAACAATACGCACATGAACAGAAACAAGAGGGAAGCAAGACCAAAGTGAAAAATTGGGAAAAATGAGAGAAGGAGAGTTAGAGGAAGAGAATTCTGCTAAAGAAAGCAGAAAGCAAAGGGATAATTGGGCTGTCCAACACAAAGTAATGGTAGCCAAGGGGCCTGTGAGCATGTGTGTTTCCGCATGCGTGTGTGTGTGTGCAGTAAAAGTAAGCCTCTCTTTGAGAGAACTGCAGTTGATCAGTAAGTACGGAACATGCTCCATCATCTATTTTCCAGTCTGCGTAGAAACACTAAGCTCTCCACTTCATTGTGTGTGTCTATATGAGAGAGTGATGGGGCTACGTTGGGATTACAGTTGCTTGTTACTGCAAACCAGACTAGTGCTGTCAGGGAGAGCATTTGATCAGTGAGGCTGACACAAAGGTCTCAGAGAGGGGGACTGCAGTGTGCTAGGGGAGCCATCACACCACTAAAGAGGAGAAGACAGACGTGTAGAGTGCAGCAGAGGGCCTAGGAAGTGCATGACAACAACACGCTCTTTCATAACTGAAACTAACTGGGGGTTAAAAAAAGAACAAAAGGACTTTACAAGCACTGCGACACCTCGCGAAAGGCAAACCGAAGAGATTTCAGAATTCCTTCCCTTCATCTCGGAAAGCATTGATGCTTGGCATGTTGTGTGTATATATAAATATAATGTACACAGTGCTGTTTTAATGTCGCTAGGTAAGAGGGTTGACAAAGCAAACAAATTCTTCTCTTTATATGGGACTTTGACTAATAATGAGGTTAATCTCAATTTATCTGATGTCCACTCCCTTTTTCACTCAAAGTTCACCCCATATTCATTGCTTAATATGGCCTGTGCAAAGTAAAGCAGAGAAGGAAGGAGGAACAGGAGGGAGGATAGAGATATAAGAGCAGCTAGAGGCAAGGAGATGTGTGTCTGAGAGAATATTTAACTGAAATTGAGAGGGAAAGAACAAGAAGGAAAAAAAAGAAAACTGGCCGCCTCTAAAGGTATGCAGCATCTTAATTGAGAAACGGCATGAAGCCGCCACACATTCGCAGAATCACTGATGAGGGCTTTCCAGGACATCGATAGAAGGAGGGAGGTAGAGAGGGAGAATGAGAGAGAAACGGCAAGAGGATCGAATCAAGAAAACAAGAGATCGTGCAATCAAATAGGTGCAAAGCAAATGAGTAAAGGATGTATTTATATGGCATTCCAGGTTGTTATTCCACCGACTGAGCAGGCCAACTCTTCTTGCTGCTGTGCCTCTGCAGTGGCTGCTGCTGCAAAGCTTGGCCAATGTGCTTCCAGCTAATTGACCAGGGGGAGCCAGGTGGCGCCCTGGCCTGCGCCGTTCCTCTGGGACGGACCCATCTATATGAGAGTGCCTCCCTCCTTCCATCTTGCTCTCTCTCTCCACCCATCACCCCCTGTAGCGTGCACTGGCACACAAATGAGCTGTGTAGATGGGAGCTGCACATCCCATGTGGCTCTGCACCTCTCGCCTGGCCCTGAGGCCCGTGGCCCCGGCCCCCGGATTGATGGGCCGAGCGGCAGAGAGGCAGAGCTATGGGAGAGGAGGGAAAGGAGGGGAGAGAGCTGGGGCGAAAGGGGGTGGAGGTAGCGGGCTTCTCTAGGGGGTGAGCTCAAGGTGTGTTGCCATGGCAACTCAGAGAGGGAGAGCAGGGAGAAGCGGCAGCGTGCTGAGCTTGACCCGTGCTGGTGGGGGTGGCAATGTGGGCCAAAACCAAGTGCGCACACACACACACAAACACACACACACTCTCCTACTGCAGGGCTAGGGGGGTCTCGAGAGCTCTTGCTTCCTACTCTTTCTTTTCTTTCTTTCTTTTGCACAAACACAGAGTGCTGCATTGCTGAAACAATCCCAGGAGCCATCTCGCTACTTTCACACCGTACACACACACACACATACACAATGACTCACACCACAACGTCTCCTATATACAACTTTCATTCATGCCCAAAAAGTTAAAGCCAGCCCTAGTTGACTCGACAAAACATACACACAATCCGACAGCAATGCTGAGAGCAAAGTGGGGGACACGACTAACTCGTCCGTGTTCTTTCCTGGCTGTTGGTCTGATTCACACGTTTCCTATTATCTGTAGCAAATATTTCCGGAACGCTCTTTTTCACTCTCTCTCTTTATCAGGCTGCCAAACGGGATGGAGTCTCCGGCTCCAGATATTTTTGGCAAACGTGGACGGCATATGGAGTTGACCAGCTTGGAATCTCCTATCAGATTACATAACAGTAGGACGCTGGATCCCTCTACCCTGCAGAAACCGACCTTCATGCAAACAAGCAAACAAACAAACTCTTCATCCAAAGAGCACGCCACGTCTTCGCTCGCCTACCTCCTCCATTGCCACCATGTGCGTCTAAACATGATGGTGCTTTGCTTATTCATTGCTGTCTGTCCTGCTAGTTCGGTTGTAATGTTGAGTCAGGCTGGTGTACGATGAGTGTGGTAAATTTCTACCAACTGTAGCTATTGACTCAGAACTTAGGCAAGCCACTAAGACCCGTAGACCTCTATAACGTGCCAATGGTGAACTTCACATATTAAACCTGGTGCTATGTAAAGGTAATGTCTAGCAAATACACTGCAAGTTGTATGTACTTAACATGTTTTCTTGCAATTCTGTAGCAGTACCAACCTCGCTACCAATAAACCAGATGTGTTTTTTTTTAATGTAAACTAAATTGTTATTATGAACGCTTTTTTTTTTATTTTTTTATTTATGAATTCCTAAATATAAACTGAATTTGACACAAGGTAGCATTGTAAGGTAGAATTGCAAATTAAATTTGAATTTAACAATGCAGAATTAAAATGGACAAATGACTACAATGTACTAGATGGTTTAAATTTCTTTGAAGTAGAATTCAATGAATTCCTCTTCCGGTCATGCAATTTATAATTGTTGTAAGAAAAACCTGTTGTAAGAAAAATCTGTACAGTGGTCAGCAACACTGAAAATACAGTACAACATTTGACTAACAAACTGATTTTAAATGAAACCTTGTGTTGTTAGAATCGAGTGTATTCATGTACAGGCTTAGAATGTATTTTTTTAGTTTTTCTATCTCAAGGGTTAATCTAACCAGGAGGTCTTGTCAATACTACACTCTTCATTATGACTGCTACTAAAGGTCTCTGAGCAGCATAAAATTAAATTAGCTATCCGAAGCCTGATTATGCCTTGTTACTACCAGGGTGTTCTCACCCAGAGAACTTCATTACCCATAATGCACTACAGGAGCATCTGTACAAGTCTCCCACTGTGTTTGGTTTAGAAGCCAATGAATGGCCCCCTATAATAAACCAACCACATACTCTTCCAATCAAAGTGTTCTGTTCTTAACAAGTGACTACCTCCTAATTTCTTTTCCACCAATCAGTACATGTCAGCAGGTCTAACCACCTGTGAGGCAGGCTGGTCTGGCTGCAGTGTTGATGGCCACCCAGTGCTCCCACTGAGGCAGCACTCTCTCATTTCCAGCACACACAGATAAAAAGACAGCCCACTGTGCTGCAGATAGACCCTGCAATCAAACTGAGCTCAAATCGTGGATAAAACATGCATGTTTACCGCATACATCACAGCACTCTAACCTTGCAATGGCTGAAAAATGGCACACGATTTTACATTCTGACCGAGACTTCTGTTGAAGCAGAATTAACTGATTTACAAAAAAAATTAATATGTGTTGCCAGGGAAAATAATATGCATGCACATGCATACATACGCACGCAAACAGTAACCCACCCACATCCTCTTGTACATACAAACCACCCTCGACCTCACAGTCATACACACTTGAGAACCTGATTGTTAGCGTGTAATATATGCACAGCTATTTGTGTTTTGAATGTTAATTGAATGCTGGAAAGTGCCGGTGGGGGAATAGTTCTAATCAGCATACCAATAAACCCTTCACATGATAAAGTCTTTATAAGAAGCACTTACTCCCATGGCCTCCATATACCTCAACAGTCACTGTACACACCTCCTCCTCCTCTATCCCTTACCCATCTCTTTCAAATCATCTGCTCGTCCTTAAACACTCCTGAACGCCATGAACGCAAAACAGCCGTGTTACAACCAGATTCGACACATGTGAACATATGCTTCGGTTATTAAATAATAGTAAATCTACTCCATAAAAACAAGAAAACAAAGGCATGTGTAGCGTTAAAACAACTGCACGAGTCACCATGGCAACTCAAAGGCATGAATAATAAGCTCAATGAAGAATTATGACCTGTATAATAAACTCCTCAGAAGGGCCAGGTGATTGGCCGGGGCCTTGTTAAAAGGAAGAAAGACACAGCAACACGTAGAAGACACAAATCTATATTTCAAGGTCAAACAGAGCCATAACTCCTTTGCCAACTTCAAACTTTTATTGGAAATGGACACACGCGTGAGCGCGCCCGCACTCACACAGCCCCAGATTGCTAATTGCAGTATAGAGGGTAATTATGGCTCTGGTGAGTGGTCAGCGGAGTATGTGCTGGCCAGTGCTGTTGGCCGGACCTGGTCTTTGTGGGGTCTTATTGAATTTGAGGCCTGGTGCAGTGAATTTGGAGTTGGCTGAGCTGTTAGTCTGCTGCACACACACTGTCTGTCTCACTCTAATGCTGCAATCTGCCACACGACTTTCCGAAGACATGAAGGGTTGCTTTTGAACACAATGGCTGCCAGAGGACGCAGCTGCCTTTACTATTACAAACACACAATGGTCACATTCAGCAAAGTATGCACAACAGTCCTCTAAAAGAGACAATATGGCTCTGTAAACAGTAAGCGTTTGTGCTCTTTGTGCGCATATGCTTGTGTTCATCTGTGTCTGTACATACGTACGCATACGCATAAATGTATATATGCGTGTGTGCATTTAATGCACGCCCCTGGGTGCGCCGAGGGCTTTTTATCCACGCACGATCTCCCAAATGCAGCTCAAAAGCAATATCCATGAACAATTCCACCACAATTGTTCATTGTCGGCTTGGTCCTTTGGGATACGGTGGATTCCAGGGACTTTATTTCTGTCCTCCCCCTCTCCTGTCCAACCCACTGAACCTAAAACCACATCAGCTGTGTGAAAAAAAACAATAGGCAAAATAAATAACAAAAAACCTTGATGAACCACAGACTTTCAAACCTCATTCCATACCAGGTTGCTTGTGCCTACCAGTTTCCATGTTCACCAAGATTTCTCTCTCTCCTAGTTTTTATTTTTTCTGTATTAGGACACGTCTACATCTTTGGTTGGCTGGTTGTGAATTATCTGCTCACTAAGGAAGGGGGGAAAAATTCTGAGCAAATATGAGGAAGCAGCAGGATGCTAATAATGCACCTCCAGCTGTTCAAGTTAACCTGCAAATGTGTCCATCTGTACCTCCAGAGAAAGAGGGAGACAGAGAGAAAGATGAAATGCTAGAAAGGGAGGGAGTTATACAAATGAAAAGAGATTGAAAGGATAAATGCGCTCATATAAAAAAAAAACAATGATGGAAGTAGAAATAAAATGGTGGATATTTTTAAAAAGCCAAGACAAATGGGGGACAGTTAGATTGAAGGGAAGAGAGAGAGAAAGAGAGGGGTCCTGGCAGTAAGCCGACTCTGAGTGGATGATTGTGAGCAGTTGGAGTGACCTTGCTGCGTCTGGACCGTCCCCGCCCCCTGCCCTGTGTCCGACTGTGCCCTGCCTTTAGACCCTCACCCAGGGCCAAAACACACACACAACCATCCTGCTGGGCCCTTGAGGGAACACAGGCACTGTGAACATATCATATAAATCTAACTCACACACATGCTTAATATCACACTAAATAACGTTCACACATACACAAATCACATATTTAATGAAGATACTACAATCTTTGTAGGTCATGTGTATGAACCTCTGCCAAAAACTCCAATGAATGCCCCCTCCTCTCCCTTCCATCACAATCTTTCCTCTCGCTGTTCTCAGTTGGTGCGTCTATAGACTCTTCCTCTGTAAATACTGTCATATCAAAGATCTTCAGTGGCTGTTTTATGTGGATGTTTACAAACTGATCTGAGACACATCATCAGCACCGATGATCAGAGAGCCGAGACTGTTAGGGGAGTTCATTGAAAAAAGAAGAGCGGCGGTTCCCTACATATCCGCACGTATCTGTGGGAGAGAGAGGGGAACGCTCGAGCACAGCGACAAATGGGAAGAATGGAGGACGATGATGGAGAAGTGCAAAAATCCAGGTTATCAGTGCTGGTAAGAGTGTGATTAAAGTAATTAAGGGATTAGTCACATCCGTTCAATGAACGCTCACCTAAAAGGGTGCAAAACAAGCCATTTTTGCAAGACTTTTTAATTAAAGTCTAAATGTGTCATGTCTACAGCCCTAGCGGCATCAAACCACTTCCAAACAGGGTTACAAAGCATTCCTGCCACTGACTCTCTGCTGTGCTTTCTGACACTCATGACCTCTTGTAAACAGCAAAATGCATTGAAATGAACAAGAATTGAAAATTTTCCTGAAACTGGCCACACATCACAGAAAGTTAAACAGGAATTTGAATCATATTCTCATGAAAAGGAATTTACTGAATTGTATTTCAATAAAGCTGCCCATCTGCAAAAATGTTTTTTTTATTTTAAATTCTACTTTATCAGATTGCAGTTCCAAATGGGTTTGTGCATCGTTTACTTTTATCATATCAATTTCAAAATAAGACACTGCGTTCTCAAACAGTACATTTTTTCCAATGAATGGTTCCAATAAAGCACTCCAGTCTTAAAAACATGTTCACAATTGCTTTTGACATCAGTCGCAGCATTCTCTGATAAACTACTGTCCATCCCAAAATGCCATTGCTCACTTAAACAGATGTAATGTTTGTTTACACTCCTTGGGACATCAGCCTACAAATGATTTTTCTTAGTTATTCAAGTTTATTAAACTGGTATAGAAGAAAGTATTTCAACATCGAAAAAATTCTACATGCACAGACACAACACCACCTTGTTCATTACCGCGCTTCCCTCAAATCATGTGCAGGAGCTGTGTTTGCGTCTCAAATGACTGCTCTATCCCCTGTGCAGGGCACTGCCTTTGATGTGACTTAATGGAAAGGTTTCTTTCTGCAGATTAGGGAATAGGGAACGACTGAGCAGTTTGAAAGAAGGCCCATCTTCCCTCAGGACTGCAACATGCTCTATGCCTGCATGATATCTTCTCTGCGTGCCACTTCCTCTGAGCCTTCATCTCCCAGCATGCCTTGCCCAGCTCCTCTGAGTCTAAATCTCTCAGCATGCTTTCCTCTAGCCCCCTACCCCACCCCACCCGCAGAGACTGGCCAGACCATAGTGCACCTGTGAGTTACCATGGTTACCCAAAATCCTGTCTTTTGTGATGCTTGTACTACATACTCAAATTCGCACAAATCAATAAATAATGTTGTATTAATTATTCGAAGGCCAGGATTAAATATACATGTGTTTAGAGATTTGTTTGTGCATTCAAACAGCAGCAGGGCTTTTAAAACTGTCATCTTGGATACGACATTCCCAATTCGGACAATGACTCCCAGTTGACGCTGACGTACTTACAGACATGGAAAACAAAAGCCCTCATTTCCTGAATTAAAGTCACAGAGCATCATGTTTGTGCTTTAAAAAGAGAAAAGTGAGAGACTAGAGGTAGTTAGAGAGAAATTGAAAAATCTCGTATTCTTAGAATCCTTATTTTTCAAATGCAGTTTGAATTTAAACATTTTACAATGTACTGATTCTGACAGATGCAGTGGTTTGTATTAAGATGGAAATGTGTACTCCCTGACAAAAGTTCTTATGAAAGGTCATATGATCTCACAAAACTTACGTTAAAAGATAGAAATTATACCTGGTGATGTTAATAAAGTGGCCGTTCTGAGCAATCTGAGGCCTCCATATTGATTTAATTCTCTTTTTAAATCAGATGCCAGTAGTCCTTGAACCGCCAACTGTTCCCATAAAGGTTTTGGCAAAAAGATCTACATTTATAATGAAGGTGCACCAGGCAGTACAAGAAATTAGCTTTAGTTTCCAACAGAATTCGGCAAAGGGCAAAAAACACTATTTCTATCCACATGGGAATTGATTCCTTAGTAGTCCCCTGAGTTCAGTAAAAATCTGTTAGCAATTTGCTCTGTAATTTAAATAAAACGCAAATATGCTTGATATCCTCAGAGAAAAATAGTCCCATCTAAACATTTCTTTTGTCACCTTTTTCATCCTCAATGTCTTTCTGACTCCTTACATACCAGTCCATTCAATTCCTCCACAATCTCTTTCTGTCCCAGGCAGACTCTTTGAAGGTTAGCAGAAACAACCCCCCAAAAATACAGAAGGAAGCACAAAGAAGCACCAAATACTAATATTAATATCAGGGTGTCAAAGACTTGAGTTATTACAGATGACAAAGCATTAATCGGGCGTGTACCGGGCGTGTTCCCCTGAGGGGTGACACCAAACTGGATGTTCAAAGACCCCAGTTGAATAAAAATCAATATTAATGCGCACACATCCACAACAAAGGAAGTATGTCAGTGCTTCTGTTTAGAGATTGCTTTTTCATCCTAACTTTAATTTTTTTTTTTTTCCTTAAACCATCGTTCATTTTCCCACTGAGTGGAGGGAGTGGGGAGGTGTTTGTCCCCTTGGGAGAACTCATCTGTCCCACCTTAAGAGTCCTCAGTCAAATCAAAGCTCCCAGCAGCCCAAGGGCCCTAATTCAACATGTCACATCCGCACTCACGGGAGTGAAATGAGAGGGACAGCACGAGAGGGGGTACATACTCTACTTTCCTCCCACCCCCAACTCTTCTACTTTCCTTCACAGTTTTGCACCTTATTTTTACAGTCTTCATTCTTTTCTAGTTTTTAAGGTCCTGCACCATGCCAAACAGGCTTTGATGAATCTTTTGTCTTAAAACATGAAAAACAACAATAAAAAAAGATGTTTATGAATTGTAACTAGCTTATTTTAGCAGTAATTGTGCATTTCTGTTAATTACTTTTACAATAATTATACTTGATTTATATTATCATAAAGCCAATTTCAGCTTCAAACATAAAACATTATAAATGTTGGTGTTAAATATTCACATTAGTCAAGATTTTAACATAACAGTAACATACGACATAACACTACATAACATAACATTCATTCATTCATTTTCATTTCGGCTTAGTCCCTTTATTAATCTGGGGTCGCCACAGCGGAATGAACCGCCAACTTATCCAGCATATGTTTTACGCAGCGGATGCCCTTCCAGCCGCAACCCATCTCTGGGAAACATCCATGCACACCCATTCACACTCATACCCTACGGACAATTTAGCTTATCCAATTCACCTATACTGCATGTCTTTGGACTTGTGGGGGAAACCGGAGCACCCGGAGGAAACCCACGCCAACACAGGGAGAACATGCAAACTCCACACAGAAACGCCAACTGGCGAGGCTCGAACCAGCGACCAGCGACCTTCTTGCTGTGAGGCGAACGTGCTACCCACTGCGCCACTGTGAGGCCCATAACATAACATAATCTGTTTAAAATATATATTGAAAAATTTGTTAAAGTTCTGTTTGGTCATTGTATAAAAATGATTGTTATTTCATACATTTTAAATAGCTTTCCAAGTTAGGTAAATGTTAACACATAGAACTAAGCATACAGTAAAACGTTATCAAAGCTGTGCTTATATTTTTACGTTTTAGATAAATTTATAGATGCAGTGATTAAAAAAAACTAGCAACCTCAGAATGACACCAAGAGTTAAGCTGAGGATCAGCGGTCGGTCTAATTTCATTGGAGGTGCGCGGCAAATTTGTTGAACACATGCAAGATACGCACACATGCAAACAGAGCACATACACACGCACAGATGCTCGCGCGCACACAGGCCAGATGGAGCAGGCGAGGCAGGGCCAAGTGCATGTGCACCTCATCCGTATGCTCGGTTTCTTCACTCCAGCGATGGCTCCTCAATTGTTACGTCTCGGGTTTGAACTCTTGATACGAGCAGTATTGTTGTTTTGCCGTCTGCCCTCCCTCTCTCTCACACTCATCAAAATAACATCTGTTTACATCTATGCAAACACCTGACAGGCAGCTGATGCCCCTTTCTCTACCCTCTGCTCCAACAAAAGGCAAAAAAAACAACAACAAATAAAACAAAAAGGGAGGGAGGGCAAGTATAGAACCGGAGCACATCTGGGTGTACAGCCACTGGCCTGATCCAGATGTGGGCCGCCAAGCTCAGCAGGCAAAAACACACCTGGACACATCCTGCAGCAAAACAATGGGAAAGAGGGAACACAGCACCCCCCCCCCCCCCCCCTGCGCCAGACTATCTATTCTCCATTCTGTCTGGATCTCATTTGCTCTTTTGCTCCATCTAAATTCAAAAGAAAGCAGGGAATTGAACTGTGTATGGTGGCTACGTTTACCTACCAATTCAACACACAAAATCAGCTTATTCATGGGCTAATTCTAAAACCAAAGACAGGGAAAAGGAGTGTGAAAGTCTCACAAACGACTGTCTCCCTCAAACCCCCCACGGCTGGCCATGCTTAATCCCCCATGATGCAACGGGGCATTTTCAGAGCCACTGAGACCCACACTGGCGCTGAGGGCTCACATGCATACGGCCATCCAGATGCTATGGGTAATTAACCTACCTCTGTGAGCGAGTGTGTATGTAAAAGTATGATAGACAGACTTTGCGTGTGCGATAGAATCGGTGGCATAATAAGATGACAAAAGAAGAAGGCGCAACGGTCACAAATGAGCACTAGCCTAAAGAAACACAATCAGCTGAGACAAAAACAGGAGCGCATACACACACACACACACACACACACACACACACACACACACACACACACTGCAGCAGTTGAAGAGTGAGATCAGGGATGAATGCATGCTGTGGCACAGGGGAGGCAGTTCTGGGCTTGGCTATGCCCAGGGTCTTAATGACTTAATTGAGGTAATTATTTGGATAAGAAGTCCAATCACCTGCCTCTTTTCCTCAAGGTCCTCATCAGAAGCTAATTAAAGAGCCGCTCCCAGCGCGAGTCCGACCGGTGCTACGTCAGAGGGCTAAGAACTCAGTAAAGAAAGAGTAAACTCTCCACGCACCCACGTATCCCGCTCATCTCGCCAACCTCCCACTGACCTCCGCAGCGCTGTTTGAATATCCAGCTTTCAGGATGTGTTTGAAATCTCAAAATCAGAAAAAAATGCTCTTCTATATGGCACTAGGGAGGCACTTTTAAATGCAATGTTTGCGTAACATCAGATACTTTCCATTTTTTTCCATTCATGTCTCTGTTTCTACTGAGAAATAAGTGGTGTAGTCATTAAATATTGGTTTGGTTATATCTACAGCAGAGATCTTCAACAGGGGGTCTGCAGCCCCTAGGTGGGCCTGGGTAGTATTGCAGGGGGTCTGCAATTATTGTTTGATCTACAATTTTTTTGTGAAATCAAATTTAAATATGCATTAAACAAAAATGCAATATAACCAAAGATAAAGACGCCAAGATGTTTTATGTTACAGTATGCAGGGAAAGTACATATACATATAAATACTTTAATTTAGCCTGAAAATGATTAAAGAGCATTGCAAGTGATGTTATGATGCAGTCTAGTTCACTTGATTTATTGCTTATTTACATTCAGAAAAAAGGAGGCAACAGGGATATATGTACCTTCTAAGGCTATATACTGTACTTTTCTTTTGTGCGACTGACAGTGTTTACTGTTAAGTGTAAGAGAATAAAGACCACTTGTTTACTTCCAAATTGTTATTCGTCAAGTATTAGTGTCACTATCACTTATAAATGGCTACTTTGGGTACTTTCAGAGTCAAAAATAAATAAATAGTTATTTCAATACTGTTAAAAATGTTCATTTGCTTGACAAATCATTTCACTCCATAAGACATCAGATATTAATTTTGTTTTGGCTTTATAATGTTTGGACTCTCAAAGTGCTGGTGGGCACTGCCTTCAATAAGAAACCCTGTTTCAGCTAAAAATGTTCAACTGAAAAAGAAAGTCGTCTACATCTTGGATGGCCTGTGGCTGATAAAATTTAATACAATTTTCATTTTTGGGTGAGCTATCCTTTTAAGACCTTGGCTGCTGATTTTAATTTTAGCCTCTATCCCATCTATGTGTCCTTCCATTCCATCCTCCTCAACCCCACTCATTCACTGCTGTAAAGGTGTAGAAACTGTCTGTCAGCGAAGTCACTTTTCCCGCTCATGTTTTCAGTTTCTCTTTCCTTCAAGGATTCTTATCATTTACCAGTCTCATATTTGCCCGCTCCTTACCTCTCTCTCTCTCTCTCTCTCTCTCTCTCTCTCTCTCTCTCTCTCTGTGTAGTGAAGAGAGGCCTCTCTCTCTCCGACGGCTGCTCTGCTGTGCTGGTTTAATTGCGACAGCACCCTCATGAGCGGCTGGAGCCAGGGCCGCCTCGACACCTCCGCAGAGTGTTCAAGGGTAACCAGCAGGGGTCTACCACCCCCCTACTCTATCTCTCTCCCTCTCTTTGCTCTTTCTCGCACACACACACGTATACACACACAGACACACATATGAACGCAGTGGGCCCCTCAAACAGGCGCCCAGAGAGTAGCCGTCAAACACTCACTCCTCACATCTCATTAATCAGCTCCCAACATCAAACAGCAACGCTGCTGTTTCCCGGGGGCCTGCCCGTCCGCCCGCCTCACACTGTTGTGTCTGTCGTGGCAAATGCATTTCTGTTTCTATTGTGTATGTGCATGCGTGGAGCATACTGAGTGCGCCAAGTCTGTTTTGGCCAGTTTGTGTTGGATAATGAGCCGAGTTGAGACTGTTGAGCTGAGTTTAGCAACTGTTGCCAGTGCCTGGGTCAGGTCATTTTTTTTGCGATAGTCAGTTTGCCTGTTGCATAGTGTTTTATAAGCATTCGGTGCATGTACGGCGTGCTCTTCCCTACGGTTCTCTGAATAAAATCAGACGCTGTCTTTTCTTTGATTGGACTGGAGCGGATTCACATTTGCACTTGCATGTACAGACACGTGTCAGATACAGACAGTCTGCCTTATAGGAGCAAATACATGTCGTAATTAGGAGATTCATTTGTGATTTTAGTCTGGTTTAGATAAAACAATTCCAAAATCAAATCTCTGTATGCAGTTTGTGTGCATATTCTATTTTCATGGATTTGCAATTTTTGCATAACCTGATCAAGACATAGCACAAATTTACTACCCTTTCATTATGTTGGTGGCTGTTTTAGGCATTTTCCATTAAAATGGCACCAAAAAAACCAAGCCTTGACAATCATGCATTCTTGATTGTTGGTGGTTTTCCCTGTTTGGATAAGGGTAAAAGTTGTCATTTTTACTGTTAATCACCAGTTGATACCATCAAACCTTTAGATAGGTCTGTGCAAAAAAAGTTTCTCTCTTTTATATCGAGTTCTATGGAGTAAAACAGCAAATTATAGTGGGGGTGCATAAATACACTTACTATGTTTAATGTTCTGGGAGCTGAGGTGCTTATTTTGATTTTCACAAACATATCAAAGTAACTGTGCAAAGGTCTCTCTCACACACTCACTCACTCAATCACTCAATCATTCAATCACTCACACACACACACACACACTCACTCACTCACTCACTCACTCACTCACTCACTCACTCACTCACTCACTCACACACATTCACTCACTCACTCACTCACTCACTCACACACGCTCGCTCGCTCGCTCGCTCGCACGCACGCACGCACGCACGCACGCACGCACGCACGCACGCACGCACGCACGCACGCACGCACGCAC
>CAIGQW010014484.1:4696145-4713536 GCA_903798125.1 Danio choprae | reverse complement strand
TGTGTGTGTGTGTGTGTGTGTGTGTGTGTGTGTGTGTGTGTGTGTGTCCAAGAGTGTGTCTCTCTCAAAATAAAGAAAATGCATTGCTCAAAAGCTCAACAGCAACACATTCCCACAACACTTCACCCCAGACTAAAGAAAAGATCAACCTGTGTGACTGCTTGCATACATGAACACAGATTTTCGACAAATAATAGCTGTGATGTGACAAGACAAAGATTCAGATATGGAAAAGCGCACCCACAGTTGAGACAAGAAGACTATTATGACATCACAGAGAACACCCTGGGGTCAAACGGCAAGCATCTATGTGGTGTTGCCTTGACAACACATGTGTGACTCGTGCTCCAGGCGTCAGAATCACTGAGATGAATAACTAAGAATCAGCGGTTGCATTAGCAATACTCTCTGGAGAGTAACCTCATTCAGGTGTATGAGCGTTCATGCCCGTGGCCCAGCCCCATGCACAAATAACCACTATGGCAATGTGGCGTGTGGGTGTGTGTGTGTGTGTATTTATGTGTGTAAACTGGCAAAAGGAATGGGGTATGGAAATCAAATGACATGGTAACATAACTAAGGTTGTGCCCTTTATAGTTTTTTAAAGAGGTCATATAATGGCATCATATTTTGTGTTCATATAGCTTTTTAAAATTCCAATTTAGTTTCTGACCTTTTGCATGTCAAATTTAACTATATAAAGCAGAATTAAAATGAAAAGAAATTTTATCAAGAAATAAAATGTAAAAAAAACAAAAAACAAAGACCATCTTTACACTGCTCCAACATATGGTTGTCAGTTAACCTTGTAGTGCCTAATCCTGTTGTGTACACACAGAGTTAACTAACTTACAGGAATGAAAACTGCATTCAACAATCCAGCAAAAATCCAACTGCATTCACAAAAACCTATGCAGTGTACATAATTGAATGAAATAACTATGATGTAATTAAACATATTTCAAAGTTGTTTTTCTTCTCTGTATGCGTGGTGCAAGAAACCACAGGGAACAAGGCATGTTTGGATCATATAAACTGTATTGGTTGAGCCCAAAGATGCTTAATACATGTTACTTATAATAAGAGAACGTGGCAACATTTGAAGATTGCACTGTGTGAAGCAGTTTTCAAAGCAAAAACAAAACACGACACCTCGGCTAGTTGGTTTAGTTGGAATCTACAATTATAATGTACCGTAATGTAATCATTGTAATGTTACATGGACAAAAATAATAAGCATTACTTTTTTTAAAATCTTGAAATTCACTCTTGAAATCTTAGTGTGTACATGTCCTTTAAATGTTTTTTGGCAGCCTTGAGTTTATTCTTGATAGATAGAAAGATGTCAGTTTTAAAATGCTACATTAAAAAAATGTCTGAAAACATTTAATTCGAAGGTCTTTCAATTTCAGATATCATAATACACCAAGACCATAACACTTTTAGTGCAACAACTCCTATTCTGTAATAAGAAAGAAGTAAGATAGATATGCTACTTTTACCGCAGTATGAACTACTGTACACCACCATAAAAATAACATTCTATTAATCCACTTGGACATTATTAACAAGTGCAGTATGTGGAAAAAAGTCCTAAACAAATTACTATTTTAATTCGATCTAAAAAAAAAAAGTGTTTCTGAAGGATTAAGACTCTTGTGTTCGAGCCACATCATATTTCTTATGCGGCAAAAACGACCTGTTCAATTCTGAGGGTCAAAAGAAGTATGAAAAATGAGCATGAAAACTACATTATCGGGACCTGACAGATAATAAGTAAATGAAAAATGGAGAAAAAAAAAAAGATGGCATGACCCCTTTTTATGACCAACCATGCACTGTTCTCTACTATAGCCCTGCTTCTTCTACTCAAGCAGTGAGAGATGTATGTGTGCTTGAGGGGAGGGGGGGTCATTCATTCAGGTAATCTAGCTAGAAATGGAGAGAGATAAGGGGGAACAAACCTTGCAGCTGGGCGGGCTCTCCTACAGGCCATCCGACAGGCAGGGAGGGTGGAAAGAGAAGGCAGGGTGACAGTTAGTCAGCAGCTCTATGATCACATGAGGGTTAGATGGTGGAAGAGGGGTCAGACATGGGGGTCATGGCTCACTCATGGTGACGTATGAAGGGAGACTGGGCTGCCATGGTTTTGCATGTCTAAAATTGTCAAAATACACTATAAACTAGAAAAAAATGGCCATTGGTAAGGGGAGAGTTCCCTCAAAATTGTAACTTTTGTAATCATTTACTCACCCTCATGTCATTCCAAACATAGTCTACCAGTCAAAAGAATCGCTTCTATATAAAGCCATTTTAACTTCATAGCACCTCATTTATTGCTGGACCATAATTTGTGTTCCTCAGAGGACAAAAAATGGCCTGGGTACTTACAACTAACCACTAGACCGGTGCTCCAAAATCTTCCCACTGGGCCATTTTTCTGGATGTATTTGCATTGTCACTAGGAATTCTGAAGTGACACAAGGCAGCCGGCAGTGATATTTTGACAAGATCTAAAATGTAACTATAATATATTCAACTAAAAGAGCCAAAACACAGGCTAAATCACGTATGGTAGCCTGTAGAGCTACACGTCATTGAGGCAGAGAAAAGAACACAATGCTGCAGTCAAAGGCAACAAGTGAAAGTTTCTAATATTAGGCTTCTGTAAGTGTACAGTATGTTGTGTAACACTTGTATTGTGTATGGCATGCATTTGCCCAACATACACTTAAACCACTGGCAGCTCCTACTGTGCAGGGTTAGAACATACAATGAAGGAGATGCCAAGTTAGTTCTTCTAAGAGGTGTTCCTTCCTATAACAAAAATCATTCCTATCTCCTGTGATGTGAATGAAAACAGAAAAGTGAACACTTCTACCAACAGTTCTGGGAAATTAAAGTTCCTGCAGTGCAAACCCACCATTGTCAAAGTTTTTGACCAACAACAGTTGACTCCATTTTCAAATCCTTGCATACTTGTTCATCATATGATGACATAAGCAAACTAACAATTGACAGTTCACCCAAAAACTAACTCACCTTTATGCCTTTCTTTCTTAGAATGTCCATTTTTGACTATAAAAATCAAAGGCAAACAGGTTTAACATAACACTGGATCCCACTGACGTTCACTGCACAGAATTTGTTTTTCTCAGACCAACGTTAAAATCTAGCAGTTTCAGTTTCCATTGACTATGAATGCATTTTTTAGTTTATACAGCAGACGTCAATGGGAACTGATATGGTTTAGTTGCCACCATTCTTAAAAATATTTTTAATGTATCACCAATAAAAGTAAGTGATACAGGACTGGGATAATATAGTTGGGCATAAAGGATGACAACATTTTTGAGTGAACTATTCCTTCGCATTCAAGGTACAAGTGTAGGCCTGATAGACAAGACCCTGCAAAAGTAAAACGTTGAGAGAGAGAGAGAGAGAGAGAGAGAGAGAGAGAGAGAGAGAGAGAGAGAGAGAGAGAGAGAGAGAGAGAGAGAGAGAAAGAGAGAAAGAGAGAGAGGCGATACAGGAAAGAGGAGCAAGAGAGAATCAGGGTTGGACGGAGGGGGGTGAAGAGGCTGACTACAGCTCAATCCAGTAATAGAGGCAGATGAAAGGGAGGTTAAACACAATATGCTAATTGAAATGTGTTGGCTGATTAAGGGCGATTGAGAGGAGAGTGGACGTGCTGTGAGTTCTGTACGCCGGTGATTAGTGCAACATTAGTGTCTGCATGCTTTTCCTTGCGACGTGCCCAAATGGACGGATGGAGATAGAGGTGTTGGGGGGAAGGGAGAGGTGAAATGAATATAGCCTCCTACTGCTTGCCCTCTCCTACTGTTCCTATACTTTATACCCAACATGAAAAGCACAGAAAAACACAGAAAACTTGTCAAGCCCCAAGGACTGCATTGAGGCCCGAAAAACAAACCAGACTATGTGCGTCTAGCCTGCCTAGCAAAACACAAACATTATAAAACATCACACCTTATCACAAGGAGTGTCAAGAACGTGTCAAGGAGGACGTGTGGAATACTAGGCCGAGCTCCTCGTTGTATTGTCTGAGAGGCCTTGTGTTTTGTGTCTGCTTGTTTGCTACTCAAGCTTATTTTCCTCTCTCTTGTCTTGCTTATCTGTCAGTCTGTCTGTATTTTTAATACTATTATTTTTCGCTGCACAGTCTTTTGTGTGTGAAGGTCTCTCAGGAGCACAGAGGATTTTTTTTTCTGCAGGCTTTATTGTTTTTCACCACGCAGCTGTAGACCCACGGGGTGCCCCCTGCAGGTGTGAGAGTGTGTATGAACGTATACGCGCGCATGATTTCGAGTGTTCGCTCTCAGGAGCATGCATTTGCGTCGGCTCTCCCCCCGCCAGCAGGGCGCGCCGCTGTGCAGAGGTGATCATCAAGGGGTGCTGTGCTAAATGAAGACTAAAATTAAAAGCAATGCACTGAGATGCCTGTGACTACACGGGCACGTCCCTGAGAGGGTGGCCCGACAGTGGGACACGACATCTTTTTGCCCTCAAACTAACAGCCTGGCTCAGAGGGGTTCTGTTATTTTAATATGAATATAAACTCACTGAGCTGGATCGAGCTCCCTTTCTCATTTTCATCTGCATTCCTGGCATTTGAAGAACAATTCAAAATGGCGTCTTTTCTGTGCTTATACTGTCAAAGAGCAATTTGAAGTCTTTTTGCATTATTAAACATATGCTGTAGAGAGTGAAATGAAATTTTATGATACATCACATGCATCAGTGCACGTGCTAACCGTTGTAGTCAAACACTTAATAGAGTGATGTAATGTTGTTTTTAAAAAATAATATGTCTATAATTTGCAATGATCACACACACGGTATTATTGAACATATAATTCTGACATAGCTACTTCAAAGCTTAACATTTTTTATCACATTTAAAAATATTAATACATATTATGTTGTCACTGCTTAGCAAGATGAATAACTGTTTTTGGCTTTATACAGACAAAAAAAATTTAATATACAAAATGGTGACACACATTCAATATTTATCAGATAGCTTAGGTTCCCTCCATGAGAGTCTCTTAGTATCACACCAGCAGTCACACACCTAAACGAAACAACACACAACAATTCTCAGCTCTATTCCTTCATTCTTCAATTCAGTCCAGTCAGCCTTTGTCATGTCTTAGACAGGTTTTGGTGTGGGGCAGTGAAATGTGTATTGCAGTACACTATGTGTCTTTCTCCTCACAGGGGAAATGAGAGGGTTTATACTGACTCTCATATTATGCTATGTCTGTTTCCAGATGAGGTGTGTAAATGTTATTGTTATTGCCAAGATTTGGTCTGACAGTTAATTTGAGGTCACAAAAAATGCATATATTAATTATAAAAAGCTGTTTAAAACGCTGGACTTCACTACCCAAATAAAATCAAAAGTGCATTTGTGCTGTAAACATATCTGCACAATAAAGTCAGTAATTTTGGAAAAAAATAAATAAATCAATCTCTAACTGATCGATGGTATGTATCCACTTTACAGGTTGAAAAAGTAACGAGTCAATGAGATCAAGACAAACCTAAAAGAAAAAGCTGAACAGACTATCACTGCAACATGAAACTAATGATAATGCAGTATAAAAAAAACACAGTAAATAAATGTCTGCATGACCCTGTGCAGTCTGGAGCCGTTGGTTGTTTGATGAAATCAGGGCAGCGCTAATGAAATTCATTTTTCCCGTACACGCGGATTGCCGCCTCCGTGCTAAGGAAAATCGTTACGCGGTCTCTCCGCACAGAGACAAACGTCTACATTAAATAATCACACGGCTTCAATCAACAGGCAGGGAAAAATAAACCCACATTCCTCCAGGCTCACCGCCTCCTGGAGAACGAAGCTCTGATCGCATTCGCCTGCCTCACCAGTCGGATTAATTAAAACACTAGGCTTTTTCCACCCCTCCCATCTCGGTGCAATCAAGCTCTTTTGCAGCAAACCGCAACAGCCCGAAATCTTTATCGATTCCCTCACCAATGCTCAACGCCACTTACATGCAAACACAGGCGCCGAAGATTTGAAACGACACCAACATAATCTAAACCTAAATTAAAGATCAAGTCACAAAACCTCAAGGTGCCATAACCACCTGAAGCATGCCTTGGGAAGCCTTCAGGTGTGTAAAATGAATGTTAAAAGTGTGTGGTGTTTTTTTTTAATAAATTGTGGGAAGAAAGTCTCTCATGATTGGCGCACGTTTCTCTTGGGCTGATGGTGGAGCAAAGTGACGGTACAGAAAATGACACAGGCAGTGTGCTCACGCAGTGGTGGGGCGCTCACAGGAAGGACACGAGAGAAAAGGGGAGAGGAGAGGAAAAGAGAGGAGCAGATGTTGCAAGTTTGAGGAGGTAAACTGATTGAGATGAGGTGTCACCTCAGTCTACTGGTGACTGTGAGCGCGCGGGAGAGAGAGGAGGGGGACAGAGCTGGAAAGAGTGAGAGGAAGGGGGATGTGGGAGTCTAGGTGAGGTATGATCACACCTCTGCAAAAAGGTAGGACAACTGAAAGGGGAAGCGAGTGTCTGTTTTTGTAGCAGTAAAAAAAGCTTGACAGAATGCGTCTGTCTGTGTATGCTAGCTCTTATCATACGTGTCAGTCATTTACATATAATAGCAGGTATATACGGGAAGATATGCACAGGGGCTTCACGTTAACTGCATTCACATCTCTAACATATATGCAACAGCCATGCTCACACACACACACAGGCACATGCTTTTGGCAGAGCAGCATGCATGAATATGCATAGTGAAAGCAGTGATGAAACACGGGAGGCGGAGAGATCAAATTTGTGTGAATTCCACAGCTGCCAAACGGTGAGCAAAAAGCACAAAGCTAAATTCTTCTATTTAACACGAGAGGAGAAGAACATGTAGCCTGCTAAATGTTCACTCAATTAGTAAGTTCAAGCCTAACAATTAGCAATAACTAAATATATGTCACAGTGAAATGGCATCAACTCCATTTGCAGTCATATTTCAGTAATGGCTTGATCTTGGCATGATCAATCATAAAACACACATCATATCATATAAATGTGGCTTTCCACAAAATTACAGATTTGTAAAAAGTGTAAATAAACAACATGCTTGAATTGATTAAACTATTTCTAATTAAATTCGACTAAAACTTTAAAGATTTGGCTTGCCATGGTTGTTTGTAGCTATACATCTAACATTTATAAATCTACATTCAGTCGTATAAAATGTATTATCTTAATATTTATCTGCACCATGACCACTTAAAAAAAAAAGTAAATGTTATGTATTTTTATTTTTTAAGCATCGTACATGCCTGCAAATTCCAGCATAATAGGCAGGCTAAAAAATCAAAGTCTTATAATAGCCTCACTAGTCATATATCAAAGCTGACAGATAGTGTAGCTTTTTAATGATTGCTTCGTAATCTCAAAAAGAAAGAGGAAGACAGAGTGCAAAAGCGCTAAAACTAGAACTCCTTTGTGATCTCGCTTCAATTTTCTGGCGCCTAACGCAGAGACTGATAAAGGTTAATACATGACTCCCTTTTCATTATTCAAAGACGTCATCAATCTTTGAAGAGGGGTGGAAAAAAATAATAAAATAACAACGGCACTTAAAATAATCTGCCTCAATTCCATAATTAATCTCCTCCAGCTTTTCTGACAATTATGATGTTAATTAACCCAAAATTCCCTTCATGGCGATGGGGAGAGACATACGATCCGCATTGCTGTCTCACACGCAGTCTCTATCTCTACCATCAGTATCTTCAGAGAGGAAAAGAGAGGGAGGATGGAGGGATGAAAGGAGAGAGCTCTCAGCATGGTCCAAATTGGATTGTGTTGGACTGAGATTGGCCAGGTTGGATGTAGTTTGATTGAATGGTGAAGGGTCAGGTGATATGGGAAAGAGGGATGGGAGAGAGATATGTGAATGGATAGAAACAGGGTAGGAGGTTAAAGTCAGGGCGGTTAATATGGGAATAATTGGGTGCTAAGCACTTCCATGCTCATTATGACAGGAAGAAAATGAACATGGATCCAAAGGGCCCTTGAAATAAACTCAAAATTCCTCCCACATAAAATAAGGACAGACAAAAAGAAAAGTGTAGACTGCAAACACACACACACACACGCAACTTTATGTGGTTAGGCACAATGGCCTTTCTTAAGACAGATGCAGCACGCTCACTAGGACTCTAAGAATATATCAGGCGGCTCCACTCTAGTATTGGCTGTCAGGACTGGAGAAGGCATGGAAGTTGCTGAGGCTCAGAGCATTGCGCCGTTTGTTCTGCGAAATTACTCACTGGCCCAGCTCGTTAATCTACACTACAGTGTGCTGCAGCAGCAATTATTACTTAAAGAATAACAACACCAAGGGAGGAGGCATATAAAACAACTACAGAGGAACTGTTCAGTTAGGCTTATAGACTGCAGTCAGGGTCACTAGCCAAAGAACCATGAGATGTAAAATATCATCCACCAAGAATCAATCATTAAAAAGTCCCACCCAGTCTTCTATAACATGCTAGTGCTCGAGAAAACATATTTGAAACATTCCCATAACATAATTACATAAGTCATAGACCCCTTATTAGTCCACCTAACCTAACATACATAGAGTTTCAACAATGGTAAATAACACCACCCCCACATGCAAATCTAGTTACTCGATCCATAAAATATCCACAACAAAGAGTAAAATAACGTATTTGAAAACATCACCATACCATAGTAAGATAAGTCATATACCCTTTATTTTTCCACCTAACCTAACATAATTAAAATTTCACCAAATGTAAATAACACCAACTCCACATGCAAACCTACTTACTCTATTCATATAATACTCACAACAAAGAGAAAAATACATCTAATTGTCCACGACAGGCTACAGGAATGAAATGAAGGGGAATAAAAGATAACCTAATTGTTTGTTGGCCTTTGCTGAAGGAGCGAGACCTGCAGTCTTGGTCTCGGCTGCATGGTGAAGAGTTAACAGAGCAATCAGACCTGCAGCCGAGGCCTCAGCTGCGTAGTCAAGTGTTAAACAATGGAACAGCTGTTGAGAGCGATGTCTGCACTTCCAGAAATAGAGCTGTTCATTTCACCTGTCTGTCTCACACCTGTGTACAGGGAGTGAGAGAGAGTGCTGGGGCAAGACTAAGGCAGCAAATAAGGGTAGGAAAGCAGGAGGAGCGACTGGCAAGCAGCCAAACACACATACACGCATACACATACGTAAACACACAAACGCACACACACTAGCAGAGGAAACTATGAGGTCAACTTACCGATCATATGATTGGCAACATGGATCTGGATCTCTCGCTCTGTCTCAAAGGTCATTTGGCATTTGATGCACTGATACGTCTTCTTCTACAAGGAAACATATAGGATTACAATTCACATTGCTTTTATCATTCTCCACACACTCATAAACACCCAACCTATCCTGCTGCAATGAGAGGGGGAAAGGCAGCGATTCACCTATCTGTTACACTGAGTTGAGACAAAAGCACAGGTAAAGATTGAGCGTCCCTGGAAGTTCACTGTCAATATCTAGTGAAGCGAACAGGCTGTACAATAGCCCAGCAGGATGAGGCTGCTGAACCCTCTGGGGCCAGTAGTAATGTAGCCATGAATTCACACATCTCTCTTTGACTCAGAACACTTTGGGAACACAGGGAACTTATACACTAAAAATACTGCCAGAAAATGGTTGCTGGCAATGTCTCCCCTTTTCAAAAGAAATTGCATAAAATTCTTCTTTGAACTGCCAAAAGAAAAGAAATAATAGGAAAAGGGACACACACACAAAAAAAGGTAGAGAAAGAACACAAATTTGAGAACTAGAGGAAAACCTCAAATGACCCCCAAAAATACCCTAAGCGAATACAAACCATTTTATAAAAGAACATTTCTGTCAAAAGGCCCTGTGCTTGTTGACAATGGCTAAGAGTAATCTTTAATCTTCTGGTTTTATATTGAACTATCAAATACATTTAACTTTCCTTTCAGGAGAATATATAATAATTATATAATATATAACTGATATTTAGTTCAAATGTAAAGTATATCAGCTAAGAGTGAGGCTTTGACACTTACTTTAGGAACAGGAGAAGCATCTGTAACTTTTTTAGCTCCACTGGTCTCAGGACTCATCTCTGTATGGTCCACCTGAATGTGACTTTCCAGGTCTTCCAGGGTCTCAAATTTAACAGCACACTCTGAGCAGCGCAGTCCAGTGGTTCCCTTTTCCCCAGCTTCTTGTGGGGTGACAACAACTGTTGGTGACTGGCCATTTGTCCCTCGACTCATGCAGCCAGCACAAAGACCATAAGGCAGGCCATTGACATCTATCTTGACCAGCTCTTGCTTATTCTTGAAGTCTTTGAGACAAAGGGCACACTTATAGAGTTTGTGGGCCTGCAGCTGGCCATTTGGAGATGATGAGGCTGATCCTCCTCCTCCACCACTACCCCCAGAGGATGAGAGCTTCTGCATGTGAAAAGTTCCATGTATCTTTAATTCGAGCGTTGAGGTGACAGTTTGCATGCAAACAACACAGCGGAAGCCTGTGAGGGAGTTCCTCAGGTCAGGGTGCATCTGGCAGTGCTCAATAAACTCTTCCTCGCTCTGCAGGGGCATCTTGCAGATACGGCAGGTGCCTGTGTCCAGGCTCTTGCTGTGGGTGACCTTGTGCTCAGTGAGAGTAAGAAGTGAAGGAAAGCGTTCGCCACAGATGGGACACATGTAGTGCTTTGCTGGGCCACGATGTGTCTGGGCATGTTCCCTTAAGCCATTCTCAGAAAAGAAGGTGCGTGAGCAAACGTTGCACTTGTGGTTACCCTTGATAAAGTCAGCCTTCTTTTTTCTTGAGCCTGCATCATCCTCTCCAGGCCTGATATTGTGGTCTCGAAGGCGGTGATTTTGGAGAAGAGACTCCATTGTATAGGCTGCACCACATATGTCACAGGCATACATTGGCTCTGAGGCATCCAGCTCCTCTTCACCACCGCTGGCTTCATGGCTATTTGCTGTTTCTTGACTTCCTCCTTTTAGCAGCATGTTCTGCAAATCGGCTTGCTCAGCAGCTGCGGTCGATCCTGCTGTGGAACGCTTAGAGCTTTGAGTCACACCATTGGGGGTTCCATTTTGGCTTCCTCCATTCCCATTGCCATTTCCACCATCAAAAATGCAGTGCTTCTCTCGGAGATGCCTTTCCAAAAGGACAATGGCATGGAAGGCCTTCCCACAGAGCCGGCAGTTATACTTTTTACTGTGAGTAGTGATGTGACACTGGAGCTCTACTTCTGTGCCAAAAGTTTCCCCACAGAATATGCATTTGCGTGCTTTTCCGGGTGCTCCGGTACTAGCAGGATGACCCAAATGACTATGCTTCACGTGCAACTGCAGATCGCTCTCTTTACGGAAATCCCAAGCACAGGCAGTACAGCGATACATTTTTTTCTCATTGCTGTGTTTTACAGCCAGGTGAACTTGTATTGACACCTTCGAATCAAAAACTTCCTGACACAGTGTGCAGTGGTACAGCACAAAGGTATGCATGTCTAGCAAGTGCTTTTGCAAATCGTCAACAGAAGAGAACTGTTTATCACAGCTCTCACAGACATACTGGGTGGAAGTTGTCGTGTAGTGAATGGTCAAGTGCTGAAGAAGTGCCTCTTGAGAATCAAAGTCCTCTTTGTTGCATTGTGGACAAGACTGTCTCCTCAGCAGTAATTCCAGGTGGGACTTGAGATGTGCTTGGAAGCCCTCAAAGCTGCTGAATCGGAGGTCACACTGATTGCAGGGATAGTCTCCATTAGCAACTGCTGGAGTGCTGTCACCAGTTACCCTATGGCGCTTAGGGGAGGATATCTCCACATCAGATGAGGCTGGGCTTAAGTCTGCTACTTTGACTTTACGCTTGTTGTTGGCAAGGGGGATGTTCTTGTGATTCTCCTTAATGTGTTTAGTGAGTTTGAGGAGAGAACCAAAAATTGGAGAATTGGTGCAGTAAGGGCAAGAATACACTTCCATGAATGACTGCGAGGGCTGTAAGACTGGAGACTCCATCTTGGTCACACCGCCCACATTGCTGCAATGGGTCTGTTGAATGTGCTCTGTGAGTGAGGACTCTGTAAGGAAGCCCATAGAGCACTGGTTGCAGAAGAAGGCGTGGTTGCCCTCCAGAGTGGTGGATCCAGCAACAACACCACCAGATAAGCAGTGAGAAACACGGATGTGTTCTTGGAGGCTGTTAATGTCTGCAAACATGTCAGGGCAGTAGTTGCAATGAAAGGCTGAAACATTACTGAACTGCAAAAGGGGAAAGTTTGAGGCAGAGCTCCCACTTGATCTATGTGTTTTGCGCACATGCTCATTAAGGTTATAGAGAGTAGGCAGAGTTTCCAGACATAACTGGCAAGTGTGACTCTGCTGAGGTTTGTCTGCATGGATAGTCTTCAGATGAATTTCGAGGACAGCCAGACTGTTGAAATCTCTCTTGGAGCAATACGGACAACTGTAAGTCACTTTGCCTGACCAGGTTCCATCATCATGGTCAGAAGAAGGTGCAAGCTTGCGTCTGCTCTGTCCAGGCTTGAGGGTTGAGTCTGGGGTTGATCCTCTCTCCAGGGAGGCACTGGAATCAGGAGTAGCACTGCTCATTGATGCCACACTTCCCAAGACTGGATCAGGACTGGCACTGTGGTTGCTGGAGTCTGGCTGTCGGTGGCTGTCAAGATGGCAATAGACATCCTCTACAGATGGGAACTGCTCAGCACACATGGGGCACTTGTGTTTTTTGTTGGCATGCGTTCTGTCAATATGGGTGAGTAGAGTGCCTTCATCGCTGAAGATTTCAGGGCAGTGGATGCATTGCAACTCTGCACGGTCTGAGAGCTGGGGATGCTGTGTCAGCACATGTTTTTCAAGTTCATCTGTCTGACTGAATGTTTCCTCACAGTAATCACACATGTATAGATCCTGATCCTGCTCAGTTACATCACTGCTAGATCCATCACGCTTACCCTGATCTTTCTTTGCCAGGTGTTCCTTGTTCTTCCGATGGGCTTGCATGTGGCTCTGAAGCGAGGAGGTGGAAGAGAAGCCACGCTTGCAAATGCTGCACTTGAATGGTTTGCTGGAACTGTGTGTCTTGAGGTGGATCTTGAGATGATCACTGCGAGAAAATGCTGCCTCGCACTCCTGGCAACTGTACTTCTTGTCACCAGTGTGCAGCTTGACGTGACGATCACGGCTTCGCTTATGTTTGAACAAACGACTGCAGAAGGTGCATTTGAAGGGCAGTTTGTCACTGTGGATCTGCTCATGGCGCTTCAGGTAGCTGAGGCGACTGAAGGACTTGTCGCAAAACTGGCAGGGATAAGGCAGGCCAGAGCCCCCTTCTTCCTCCCCTGTGCCCATACCCATATCGCAGCAGCCATCCCCTAGCATCTGTGACGGCGATGCCACGTCTTTGCTAGAGGGAGAGGACGCCACCCAGGAGAGCCCCGGGTCATCATCACCATCTGCAATGCAAAACACAGACAGAATTAAAATGTTAAAGAGGCAGAGAAAATATCAAAATAGAAGCAAAGAACTAAAGACAGCAAACCCCAGAGGAGTAGAGAAATAAGGACAAAGATGTATTTTTTTTATCCTCTTATCCTCCCTCAGCAAACAAGCTCATGCCCATATCCCCCAGATTTGGATCTGCTTTATCATATTTTCATTATGGTCACCAGATTGAAAAGCTTCTCAACAGTGATTAGAGCACATTCATAAAGGAAAGTCCTCTTACTGGACAATGCATACCAAATCATACCACTGGATTATTTATGTTTTTTCGCTGTTTGTGCAAACACACAGCCATCTAGATTAATGCAGGCATACATTATACAAAAATATACAAAGCGGGTTGCTCTTAATTCTGTCCTGCTTTGTGCAATCTGATGGGGCCTGACACAGTCCACACGTCATCTATTTAGCATCTCAACCAGCAGACTCCGAAGGAAAGCAAGGGAGAGAGCTCATGACTTATTGAGGAGGGATGCTGCGAGCACAAAGTCCCACTGCGGCTCAGACAAACACAGAATTTTCTATCAGCGCACTGTTTGTTTGCTTTATTTTCTCTAAGTTGTATGTTCACTCTTAATGCGTTGAAAAAGCCTCTGGTATAACAAAATCCCCAAAAAATGTATGTTTAAAGAGGATAACACCACACATCCCCTAAAATCTCCATCCATAATCACAGGCCAAATGTAACAAATGTTTTCTATGCTCAGTATTCTAATTAGAAATGAAAACCCCACTGAAAAAAGAGTCACAAGCTACAACATAATGCAGTGGGAAAAGGGAAAAGGAAAAAAGAACAAAGAAAGTGCATCACCTCAGTGTGTATTGTATAAACTAATAACTTCAACTCCATATGGCAGTTGTAGGATTTTACTTCCGCCCACTACTCTCCCATTACACAAAGGTGAGCACAGCAGAATTTGTAGAAAATAAATTCAAGTGATGAATCGATCCACTTTAAAATGTAGGTGCTGTGCAGAACAAATAAATCTCCACGGGGGTTTGTGGGTAGAAATTTGTAAAACCATGAATTATGAATTTAGCTCTAAGCGAGAAATGAATTCAGAGCTGGAGTAAAGAAAAAGTTAAAAATAGAAATATCAGTAAAGAAGTAAAATATGCGTTGACGTTACTAAGAAAACACTTAGGTTAAAAAGAGAGTGAGGAAACCTTTCAAAAGTAGATGTCATTTTATGAAACAATGAGTACATTTATTATAAGATTCATTCTTTTTCTTTTCGGCTTAGTCCCTTTATTAATCTGGGGTCGCCACAGTGGAATGAACCGCCAACTTATCCAGCATATGTAACCCAATTCTTACCCAGCTTACCCAATTCACCTATACCGCATGTTTTTGGACTTGTGGGGGAATCCGGAGCACCCGGAGGAAACCCACGCAAACACGGGGAGAACATGCAAACTCCACACAGAAATGCCAACTGACCCAGCCGAGGCTCGAACCAGCGACCTTCTTGCTGTGAGGGGAGAGCGCTACCCACTGCGCCACCGTGCTGCCCTATTATAAGATTCATTTTTATTATTTAAGTTTTAATAGACTGCGTCTAAATTAATTAAGATGTTAAATTTATGCTCAACTTTAATTTCCTGTTAAAAAGGAAAAATCTATTTAAAAATTACATTAAATTTAATCTTGAAAAGAATGACTTGTACTACTTTAAAGAGAAATGCGTTGTCTAGAAAGAAAATAGACAATACAGAGCATCTAATAAAGCAAGAAGATAGTCATGCTCGTACCCATGCATACCCTCCTCTGCACCCCTTATATTGTTTGTCAACCTCTCTTACTTTCTCAGATTACATTTAGCGTAAGTCTGCCCAGCCCACCTCTTACACACCTTCTCTGCCTCTTCCACTCCCTCCTTCAAGTACAGTGCTCTCCCCCCTGTTCTGTTCTCAGGCTTTTGTGTCCATGTCAGGATAAGAGCCATCCCAACACAGCCTAAAACCCTCGCAACACAGGAGAGAAAGTGTTGCAATGGCCCAATGAAAGAGCCCAGAAGAAAAGCCCATAAGGGACTTAACCGTGGTGAATTCTTTGGCTGCACAATGAGACCGTGGCCCCTGACAGGCCATTCTCTGATCCAGCCACTGTGGAGGTGAGAGGGGGCGGGTATGGTGGTGACAGTGGGGGTGCCGACTGACAGGTAGGCTGTCCTGCTGAGACACAGACATGTACCACAGTGCAAGAGATACAAAGAAACACTTGCTTAAGTTCAGAGCCAGAAAAAGGAGGGGAAAAAGAGGCAGAGAAGAGTAAAAGAATGGAGCCCAAAAGAAAAAAAAAACCTCCTGGCACATGTGGTCATTCTGGCGAATTATAAATCTATTAATGCTAATGCAATCCCTCTGACTGCGACAGAATGTGAGAAATCACTTTTGAGAAAGAGGGAGATTATAGTCATTAAATAGCTTTAATCCTCAGAAGTGTGGCTGTCGGAAAATGGAAGATCACATGGCTTTTAGGGGGCTTTTGTCATCTGTCCGCCGGGGGACTTGGCAAGAGCACTAAACAGGGTAAGAAATTTCAATGAAAAGTTAAATTAGAAAAGAAACAGAAAGAAAAAAGTGAGGGGGGAGAGTGAGAGAGAGAGAAAAGAACTGGCAACTGGAATGGGCACAAAAAATGGGGCTCATTCTACACTCCTGTTCTTTCCACGTTTACAGGCTCAACCGACCTTCCTTTTCTTTTCAGATTCCTCTTTCTCCCCTTGACAGTTTGTTTCTTACTTGTGCCATATTCCATCCCCAAACTTTCTTTCATGTTGTGACTCATTACAGAATTAACTGTCTGCTCTGGTGGTTGCCCCTGGCGCTGGCCCTCTCCTCGCCAGCCTGTCCCATGTGGAGGGGTGGAGCACAGGATGGAAGGGTGTAGCGAGGGAGGGAAAAATGGGAAGACAGGACCAGCAGAAGGACACATTCTGATGTTCAGGGATGGGCCTGCCTCCCTGCCTCGAACAGGGCCTGGTAATTGGGAACATGATAACAGAAACACATGGTGATGGCAGCAGCCACCCCAGCACCTAATCTGCAGATAATTCTGGTAGATTCAAGAGAAGACCCCCCCTATCTTGTAAAGACCCCCATGCCTCCACTGGACTGGGCTGGGCTAAACCACATTGGCCAGTTAATGGGCTAGCCAAAGCACTGACATGCCGTGCCGGAAGCATGGTGGAAGACGGTAATGAAGACATGCTCGGTCTGATGTCTGTCCTTTCTCCTCTTTATCAGACACAAGAACAGATGGGGGGGTGAACCAGATAGAGGAAAAGAAAAAAGGGAACCCCCTCCATCTCTACCAACACTAGAACTGTGGATTTTGTGAATGTCCTTACCGACACAAGCCAAACGTCAGAGCCAAAAAAGGCTAGTGTGTTCATTAGCGCTTGGAGGCATATACAGCAGACCCACACTTATGACATACAGCACTGCTGTTCCCCTTCTGGAACAACACACCATCCAAAAACAATACAGCCATTCCACAATGATTAACACATTGAAATTTATACTACATGGGAGACAAGGTTAAATATGTCCACTTTGACACCACACAAACAATAAACTGGTTTAACATTTATTCCAACATATTCTATTCGAATTTGACAAATGAAGGCAAACATACCTGTAGGTCTATAGGATATGCAGTGTTTAAACTTTATATACAGAGGAGTTTGTCGTTAATATCCTACCGCACATATTGAACTCCAATAACTCTGAGGGAGATTATGCTAGCCTATATATATATATATATATATA
>CAIGQW010014484.1:4676496-4687020 GCA_903798125.1 Danio choprae | reverse complement strand
ACACACACACACACACACACACACACACACACACACACACACACACAGACACACACACACACTGTGAGGCAGGGTGAAGGAGACACCTGGACGGCAATGTGGTGAATAAGGACAGGATAATTACTGTGGTATTAAATGGTGCACTCTCCAGGGTGACACCAGAGCACCCAGCCGGGGTTCAAGGACGCAGAGAGAGCTGCACCTCAGCACTGTCATTACAGCAGCACGAACGGTCTCTTTCTGCCTGTCTGCTGCTCAACCGCTCGCTCTCTGTCGCTCTCACACACTCCAGTACGAGACACGTATAAACACAAACAGCTGCACCTCAGCACTGTCATTACTGCAGCACACACTGTCTCTGACTGTCTCTCTCAAGCTTCGCTCACACACAATCACTTTCAACATAGAGAAACTCAAACAGCTGCCCTTAAAGAGACAGTGCAGATAAAAAGAACATTCTGTCACAGATAGGCCGCTCTCATTTATTTACAATGCCCTGAAGAAAAACAGAGCACAGAGTGATTTTAGTGGTTAGTTCACTCAAAATGTATGTTCTTTTCACCATTTACTCACCCTGAATGACTCAAGTCATTCTAAACCTATGAACACTTTGTTCATCTTTGGAAAATGAAGATATTTTAAATACAGTTATAGAGGTTACCGTCCTTCCATTAAAAATCTCAATATGCTCTGGATATATGAGCTCCTTCTACAATGTTTTGTCATTTTAGGACACAACATCCATTCCCTAATTACATCTGATGTACAAGAAGAAAAGCCACCCAGACTAACTAAAAACATTTAAAAAGAAAAAACAAAAACACCAGGGTAGGTAAATAATGACAGAATTGGAATTTTGGGCTAAATTATTCCTTTAACCACTGCCATTTAGCAACATTTAGTCAGAGAGGGAGACAGAGAGAAACCAATCAAAAGACACACACAAAATCTTTCAAGAAGCAAACAGCAAAGTCACAACGGACCGCTTGTCTGGGATCTTTTAACAAAAGCTGATTGCTGGACCATACCCACACACGCTCTGATAGCGCCTATCAGATTTGAGCGTTCTTAGAAACTCACACCAACCGTTTAACGTTGCCGGAGCGCTATGTGGCGTGGCAATTAGCCCAAAATAATAGCCACGCCGAATAGCAAATCAACCCAGCATTATGCTAACAATGCCATTACTTTACAAACAAACACAACCCCGACTTCCACGCACGCAGGAGGCTATGGATCAACGCCCGGCGGGACGCACGCTAAACAACGGACAATGCACGACCGCCAACAGGTGAGGGCCGCTTATTCACTTTGGACTGTTTTCATCAGTGGATTATTATTTTTGTTAAACCTATGCACTCCCTGAGACTCTCTCCTACACACACACACGACAGCGAGAACATGCATTAAACTAAAACACATATCGCCTGCATCTTGTTTCTTCCCTGTTCAAACACAAAAAAGGATAGGACAGGACAAACCAAAGAGTGGCTGGCCATTAGCTTTTTGAGCTCATTTCACTTTTAACACAGTGATAGAGGGGACTAAAAAAGCTCAATGCCTTTAATCAAGGTCATGAGGACCAGGAAAACACGAAACAGACCAGCAAACAGGAAGAAAAAAAATTGTATCAAGTTCAATGTGGTTGTCAACAAAAAGGACCCAACTTTAAAACAAAATGGAGGGTGGGGAGAGAGAAAATTCTCTTTGTGTATTAAAGAGCGCAAACTGTCTCCATCAAAGGGGGCTCAGCCGGGGGAAAAGGAGCGGCAAAAAAAAGAAAGAGAGGACGAGACAAAGGTACAGCGAGTGGGAAAAAAATCTGCCCGACATGAAACAGATCAAAGGCTGCGGTCGGGAGAAAGGAAAGCCAGGGGGTCCAGTAATTACGGCCTACATCCGCTAAAGCGTGGGGAGAGGGAAAGAGAGGATGGAGGCAATGTGAAAACTTCTCCAATCCATTGGCTCCTGGGGTTGCCTTTGCGTTAGTCCTTCACACACACACTCTAACCCCTACCAGGACGCACAAACGCTGCCAGATCATGTCCTGGCCCTCCCCCTCTGCAAGGCCCCGGTCCATGTGGGGAGCCCCCCCTGCTGGCCTATAGGGGGGACGGCTGTCCACTGTGCCTGGACGACTTAAAAAAGAAAAACAACTTTTTGTTGGGAACTTCTGGCATCGCCCCAGGGGCTGTTCCCTGGGAAGAAGAAGCAAGATGACCTCCAGAAAGACATACATTCGAACATATAATGTGTATGGCCATTCACACATATGTAAAATACATGAAACGCACATGCAAACATGAATACAAATGCTTCCACATATATGAATATAAAAGCCAGCTCATACACACACAATGAGGCACACAATGTGGTAGAGGGCAGTGTGGCGGGTGCAGTAGATCAATGGCGACCACTAGCTGCTCGGACTCCATGGCAGAAAAAAGGATTGCAGTGGGACTAACAGTAAAAGTGAAGCCCCATCCTGACATCAAATGCGGCCCCGCCACCACTTTTTAATAATGCGGAGAACAGAAACATTAAAATGGCTTCAACAATGATCTGGCTTTCATGTTCGCCCTCCCTCCCTCTACCTACTCTATCCTATGGAAGAACTTCAGGGATGTGTGTTGCCTTCATCAGTGTGGCACACTACCAAACTCTCCCTCTCCTCTGTAAGTGCAAGAATTACAATCACTTGTATTTGTTGTTGTGATGAGGACATTGAGGTCCTTGGAGTGCTGCTAGGATGGGCTATGTAAGGTGTCTGGGTATCGGTCCAAAACATACCAAATATGACTCAAATCTCTACCTCAGTGTCACAAAAAAAGAAAAACAAGGTCAAACACAAAAAAGTGTATTCATAAAGTATTGGTGTCAAAGCAACTGTGGCATCTTTAATGTGAATTTTCAAACTACCAAATACAACAGAACACACGAGCAAACTGACACAAAATTGATTAAAAATGCTGAAAAAAATGTTCAAATATCAATTTTGCACATAGAGTATGCACATTCTAGCAATTGCTCTTTTTATGGTGGAGTCAGTGAATAATCCCTTGTACAGTTGTCCCTTGTAACAACTTAAGGTTACGGATTTATTTAAAAGTATAAGCAATAATAATCAGTAATAGAACACTTTACTTTTACCAGTTTTAACAGACTTAATTTAGGAAAAAAAAGATCGCAAAAGAGAGAAGACATATAGACCTTCAATCATATGTAATGTCTTACATGATCGATATGTTACCTTTCTCTTATTCTCTTATCTTATTCTTCCCCGCATAAAAGCAGAAATGCACAGCCAACATGGAAGGTATATTTTCTGCCGCACAAGCACGCACACATGCCCCAAAATTAAATTAATATGGAAAAAAAATTAAATTAAATCAAACCCCCAAGTGTTTTATTACTTACTTGTGTTTCCAGCCATTAAAAGACTGCATTACTAAAATATGAATAATTAAGGACATATGGGTATTATTACGTCGGAAGGAAAAAACAATCTCTCATGCCTTATTTCATTTGGAAAATATGTTGTTATCTCTGGAAAGTGTCTGACAGGGCCTCTGATGGGTCTGAGGTGTGAAATGACTTGCATTGAAAGAGAAATACACTGGGTCAGTCTATATCAGGCAACAAGTCTCACCATCACACCATCATCCCCACTAAACTTTCCTCACTTCATGACTGCTGCTGTGGAGTTAATTTCCACCTCTCTAAAGTGAAATTTCACATTTAAGATTTTTCATTGATTGCGGATTGCGGCCAAAAATTTGATTTAAGACTTGGCACTAACATTCGGAGCAAACAGTAGAGCAACTTTTTGTCTATGCGGAACTGGATGGCTATAGAGTTCTGCCAAGCCTCTCTGACATGCACATATCACATTTTTGTGACTCTGGTGGAATGATTCTGCCTTGTCTACATCAACAAGTTTATCTGTTTTGATCCAAACCGGTGATGGAAACTCTCCATTGAAACATAATCACAACTGATTCCTCAGCTTTCCCATAAGACACTGGGCTTGGTCTCTGCTCTGAGGGTTTTTGTTACTGATTGGTCCATGATCTGGACAGCATATTTGTTTTGTCTTTAGTCTCGTTGCTCTTTTAAAGGGACAGTCATTTGAACACAAAAAAGGCTCACAAACAAAATCATATGGGGAAAATTTAAGATACTTTTATTAAGATAAATTTAAGAAAAGCATTTGTTGGGGCAATGTTCAAAATGCAAAATATGATTTATACACGTTTATAATAAAACAGCCACGTACCAACCCCACTCATCTAATCTCCCCTCAACTCATCCAGCATTCTTGTTGATTATTAGTCGTCTCCGATCCGTACCGACCCATTATCAGCCCCTTTCCAGTCACCCCAATTACCCCACAGCTGTCGGAGTCTCTTGTCACTCCCTCTACTTCAAACCCCACTTCACTTTATCTAGGTGTTTGCAGGCCACACTCTTTGGCAGCAGACCGGGGGGTAACCAGTCTTCTCCATTTGCCTCTCTTTCTCTCAAACTCCCCACCCAGCAGTGAAGGCGGCAACAGCAGCCCTGGCCTGCCCTGGGAACAGAGCGTGGAAACAGGCTTGCATTGCTGTGCTGTGTCCTGGGGGAGTTCATTACTTGAGCAGGGCGCTCCCACCAGCCAGCCAGAGAGCAGGGCAGCCACAGCCCAACTGCGCTCCACTGGAGCTGCTCTCATTAAATGGAGGAAAAAAGAAAGAAAGAAAAGAATGAAAGAGAATGAAAGAAAGAAAGAAAGAAAGAAAGAAAAGGCGGTGATGGCAAGGCACAATAGCTAATAACATGACAAGTTTTGCTTTTTTACCATCAGTTGTGCGAATTTATTGTCGTTTCCAAATGTGGAGTTTGTGTCTGCAACGCCACCCACCCCCAGGTCTGGTTACTTATTCAGTAGTGAATTTCCAATTCTCCCCAGAAATGAGAAACAGGTTTAAATATTTTACAAAGGCAGGGTAGATAGCAAAGGATCTGAGCTCAGAGAAACAGCAGAAGGATTCTCCAGATCTTTAACCCCAATAGAGACCCGTCTCGTTTGAACACTGAACCCCATCACAAACTTCCCTTCCTCTGTTTCTCGCGGGAATCTCCACTGTCACTAGCTTCGACATAACAATACACACCTACCACACTAATTCAGCTGAAAAAAAAAACAATGAATATGCCCTCCCTTGTCTGATATTAAGCTCTAAACCTAGACCTGTCCTGTTCTTTTTTACCACTATCCATCCATCTCTAACTCCCTCGCGGTCTTGAAGCCCCCCCCCCCCCCCATGCGACCCTGCCAAGATGCGAAGGATTCCAATCAGGCACTTAGCTGGATGGCTATTTCCAGGGACAAAGGACATGGAGAGGAGCAGGACTGAAGGGGAGGGGGAAAACGAGGGGGAACAAAGACTGCTCTCGGCACCCAGGGGAGCAACCAGCCACTGACGTCACCGTATATGAGTGCGTGTATGTGCAAGAGAGATAGAGGGAGGGCGTAATGGGTGTTTGAGAGCCTGCCGGAGGCTGGCAGAGGTCCTCAAGGGGGGTTGTTCTCATGGGAAGATTGAAAAAGAGGTTCTCTATCATTTGCGGACACACTCACTGAGTGAAGGTAGTGTGCAAAACTTCAGCTTTATCAAATATAGCTATAGAAATGAGAATCTGTGATGTGTGATTTATTTATGAGAAATGTGAAACTTGCACAGCACAAGTCATAGGAGATAAGGCAGTTGTGCTACTACAAAATAGTCACTGGCTACCACATCATAAAGTTGGGACTATGAAGATATACTGTTATGTTTGGATCCAAAACCTAGCAGGCTGCTTACTTAGTCAATTATTGGTGAGTAACCTGGTCTTTTAACAAAGCACTAGTGGTAAAATAGAGAGAAAAGAAAGAGAGAAATTTGAAACCCTATACCTGTTACCTTATTAATGAAATGTGATAATAATGAATGTTTAGAAAAGGAAGTATACTTGCAATATACTAGCATCAAACTCTATCAGAATCGATTGTGCTTCACTTTAGGAACTTTTTTTTATGAGTGGCTGTGGGCGGCACAGTGGTTAACGCTGTTGCTTCACAGCAAGAGTTTGCATGTTGTCCCCGTGTTTACGTGGGTTTCCTACGGGTGCTCCAGTTTCCCCCACAAGTCCAAAGACATGAGCTATAGGTGAATTGGGTAAGCTAAATTGTCCGTAGTGTATGTTTGTGAACAAGAGTGTATGGGTGTTTCCCAGTGATGGGTTGCAGCTGGAAGGGCATCCGCTGCAAAAAACATATGCTGGAAACTTGGCAGTTCATTCCGCTGTGGCGATTCCTGATTAATAAAGGGACTAAGCCGAAAAAGAAAATGAATGAATGAATGAGTGGCTGCATATGTGGACTATTCCAAATCTATCACTTATGAGGCTCTATTTCAGTTTGAAAGCAGTTTTAGAGTGCAGCTCTCTATGTACACAGCAATTCACTGTTTTAGGAACAGACTGTATAGACACTTGTATGCACTCCAATTTCAAAAATAACAAAACATGACAAACAGAAAAGCACTTATGGGGCGTGTACATGTCCATTTCTACTGGCGTGCACATGTCTGAGTGCTGAATCAGTGAGTGTGTGTGTCAATAAGGGTGAGTATGTGAGCGTGTACGCTGGCGGCCGTGGTTAATGGACTCTGGTTTGTCTGTGGATGGGGGAAAGGCTTGGGCTCTTTGAAAAGAGTGTGGATTCAGACAGCCTTGCCCATTTCTCTCCGTGCGCAAGTCCCAGGGGCACTGCTTTTCCTGACATTTCACTTGACAAAGGCTAGCCACACCTGAGCGCAGGGTTAAAACTATTATAACAGCTCTCCCCCTGGCACACTGCCCTTTGGCTCCACTGCACCAAGTGTGTGTATGTATTTGAGAGTGAGTGTGTGTGCGTGTGCTGTGTGTGCATGCGCAATTTAGGCCCCTTGAGTGCGAGAATGTAAAAGAGTATGTGGGTCTAGGTGTGTGTGTGTGTACCCAAGGTCTGCAGCTCCAGGGTGTATTGACATACAACGCCACCTGACCGCATCTTCGTACTGTATGGTAACAATGCTGGCAATGGCAGATCCTGAGGGCTGGACCTTCAGGGGCCCGCTCCACGCCCACACTCGGCCCACGCTAAGCTGGCTATAGGGAGCCAGTGAGGAGTGGAGGAGCACAGCTAGTAGCCACAAACCATAATGGAGAAGCCAGAGACTGAGAGAGCAAGGGAGTTGGGGGCAAATGGGCCAGACTCAACAGGAGGTGGGGAGTGACTGAAAAGAAAATGAGAAAGGGAGAAAGAACACTGCAGGAGAGCTGGAGAGAGGGAGACAGGGAGAAAGAGGGCAGTTTGGGTTATCCACTACAGGGTGAGAGACGGAAAGGAAAGGAGGGGGTGACTGGACTGAATCAGAGAGAACAGACTGTTCCTCATTACCGCGGCTCCCCGCAAAGGACCTGGTGATGGCTCTATTCTCCAACGCCTAGGGTCACCAAGGTCACACCCACCAACCGGGGGTCACATTCTCACACAAAGCCCTAACTAAGAAGCAAAGCAATCGACAGAAGACCAGAACACCTGACCTCCTCCGCCCACAGAGTCTCTGACAAAGACCTTGTCCCTGTGGAAAACCAACAAAGGGCAGCCATCTTAGAATGGACCTACGCACTATCACAATCATTCAACGGGAGTGGAGTTAGCCTCAACTGACTTAAGGGCTAAAAGTTGAGCAGTCAACATCCAGGAATGGAAAGTTTAATTTAATCTGCAGAAAATTCATTTCAAACTAGTGCACTTCCTGAGGCGCGCACAGATCTTTATGTATGAATGAGTAATATTTATGCATTACTACATGGAAAAAAGAGAGCTGTTTTGAACTCTAAAACAAAAAGGATGTGTGGACAGAGCTTGTGCAAATAAGCATGGTATGAATTATGCAGATCGGTTTGGATGAGTACCAAAAGAAATAGATTTGTAATTGTGTACTTTGATTATCTGTACATTTATTTGCCTGTACACACCCTTCATATAGCCAATGAATACAAATGAGTGTGTTTGGTGGCAGGAATTTTAACTCTCTCTCTCTCTCTCCACGAGCGGGAAAAAACGTGTGTGGATATTCCAACAGATTTTGGCTTCTTCCTGGGCACACGCAGACAGACCAAATATTTACTCTCCCCTCTTCCGCCCGCCTGCTCAACACAGCAGCCGAGAGAGAGAGAGAGAGAGAAAGCAAGAGAGAGTGAGATATAGAAAGAAAAAGAGAGAGTTACATTTTTAATCGGCTGATTTTTTCCCTCCGAGAAGGCAAGCTGAATACAAGTACGCAGCCGCCAACACACACACGCTCCTTTTTTGTATCCTTTGGCAAATTCTTTTATTTCGCTCTTGCGTGGAGCAGGAAAGAAAAAAAATGGAGAGAGAGAGAGAGAGGGAGAAAGAGAGAGAGAGAGAGAGAGAGAGAGAGAGAGAGAGCAGAGGATGGAAGGAAAAGGAAGAGAAGAGAAAAGAGAACGTCCCCACAGAGTTTTTCTCCCTTCCTGGTGCGAGCGCAGGCCCCCACAGAGTCCCTGTGTAATTTCCAGTCCCTCAGAATTCAGGTATTAATAAAGGCCCCATGGGGAACTGCACACAATATAACCCTACATTTTCAGGCATTATGAAAGGACGCCCCCAGGGGTCTTTGGCTCAAATTTCTGAAATGCAGGCATTGTAAAAAAGGCACCCCAGGGGACTCCCCCCGCAATAGAAATCTGCTGAATTCAAAGCATTTTCGGAGTCCTGGTGGGAGCCATTACTCCCTCTGGAAGCACTTTTTCCCTTTTTTTCCCCCTCTCTCCTATTTTTTTTTATTTTTTACAAAACATGTGTTGCTGACATGTTGACAGATTGCTCAGTGAAGTGTTTAGGTGCATGCACAAACCGAGTCTCTACAGAGACAGAGCACTGCTCTCTGCCAGAGAGAGCCTCTCAACTCTCCCAAAACTGGTGCCATCCATATTTTATAAGAGGGGGAAGAGGAAAATCTAGGGCTAGGAGAGCAAGCAAAAGGGAAAAACACAAGATAAGTAGAGTCACGTATGGTAGAAGGAGGAGAGGAAAAGAAAAAGACACGCTGAAAGACAGCGTCGAGGAAAAAGAAAAAGGAGAGAGAAAAGAACTTCATCGTGAAAAATGAACCCTGTGATGAAAAATGACTTCCAGTGTGCTTTGAAACAACCCTCCTTCGTCTCACCCCCTCCCTTTCTCTCTCTCCCTGCATGCTGTGCCCCCTCCCCTCCCCTCAATCTCTCTCTCTTATGGAGGCAGGGCTCTTGCTCTCCCTGGAAAACCTGAGTTTACAACCAGCTGTGACTGCATTTGTATCTGTGCCAAAGGCTTAGTGGAGGAATCTTCAGGCCACCCTCTGGCTCTGAGAGAGAGAGAGAGAGAGGGAGAGAGAGAGAGAGAGAGAGAGAGAGAAAAGGAAAATGGAGGGGGTAAGGGAGGACCAACACACAAAGCAGCTCTTACTTTGAGGGAACACACGTAGTCTGATTAGTGTAAACATGCAGAAGCACATACACACACACTCAACTGATATAGGTGGCAGAAATGCATGGAAAGCAAATACAGCTGAAGACACATATGGCACGCTGTCATTTACAAGACAACAAGTTTAGTTGACTCGCAATTTGTAAAAGCGAAAAGACAGTCACCTGCTTAGAATGGAGATGTACGAGGCAATACAGATTATGCCACCAAATGCATGCAATTAATTGATGTAGTTATCCAGCTTAATACAATACAATTTATGTTGTATTTAGTCCGGAAAAAAACAACTTACAGATTTATGCAAAACTACATTGACTCCGTAATTACTTTAAAACCAACAAAATATATTAATATCTGAGTTTGTCCTTTCTCAGGACAGAAAGATCAAGTTACTAACGACTCTGCTCTTTCTCTGCAGGATGAAGGCAGAAGGAAAATGATCTGCAACTTTAATAAGAGTCTTGGCCTCCCTGGATTCAGCTGCTGTTGTGACGACAGGCAGGAGCTGGGGGGTCTTCGCTTGGCCCCGACAGACATACGGACGGGTAGAAGGAAGGATGGATAAGTGGAAAAGGGATATGTATTCATGGCGTGAAGTGCCCTGGGCGAGTGTGTGTTTAGTGGAAGAATGAAGGGGGTGACTGCTTTCTCAAGGGACCGAACCACCCCGAGGCCTCGTCACATACCCCCATTACACTTCAACTGCCTGCCAGACACACAACTCCCCGCCTAGCCTGCTAGCAGATGAGAGGGCACATCGCTCAGTGTGTGAGAATGTGTCTATAGGAGTATGTGTGTGCATCGAATGTTACAGAACTAAAGAGATAGACTGAATAGAATAGAACTACCAGGGAGAACATTGCCAACATTGACAATGCCAAGATTCAAAAAGTTATCTTCATTAAAAAAAATAAAATTAAAAAAAAATTATATTATATATTACATGTACTATATATTTAAAT
>CAIGQW010014484.1:4620005-4640750 GCA_903798125.1 Danio choprae | reverse complement strand
ACACACACACACACACACACACACACACACACACACAAATATATGTGAGTGTAGCTGACGGCAACACAGTGATCAGCGTAGCAGAGCGGAGAATAGGACGAGGGTAGAGATCAAACAAGCGCGTCGTAACAACATGGCAAACACAACGCTCGCATTTAGCCGCCAAAACACTTGCCAGCCGGTGGGAGAATGACACAGCCTTTAATTGTTTTTAAAATGAGCACTTTAAATTAACAACGGGCAATGCTTATCTACAAAAAAATAACAAGGGTATGGGGAAATCACAATAAGCATGCACAGATGAACACGTGCCGTTTCGATGTGAACTTGTTAGAAGGCTGGCTTGTCTTATTTCTGTCACAAGTGTCACCGACTGGAAGCGGGGAAAAAAGGGATTGTTTTTGTGTGTCCAAATCAGGTGGAACACTGGTCAGCCAATTATAAAACTCATGCCACCAGTTGAGCCAATTGGAAAAATGCTGAAAAAAAGGAACAAATTTTCTGCCTGACAGCAATGATATGTTGTTTGTCCTGATGCGTAATATAGATCTTCCGTACTGTCAGATACATCCAAGTGAATGGATTACTGAAACAGAAATCCAAAAGTAGGGTAGGAGCGTATCCATAATTTGTTGATTGAATGGAGGCAGATGAGTTTGAGATTGATTGACTAACGAGGACTACATTATTGGAGAAGTCCAGCACAAGTCACAAGAGAGATGTCGGTTTCACTGAAAGATCAAGTTCTGACATTTTAATTAAAAATTACAAGCTAAAAAAAATTAAATATGCACGGATGAACCTTTTATAACAAGATCAATAAAAATGTATGTAAAAAAAAAATGGGTCAAACTTCAATTTTCATACTGACATTAAAGTGAACCTTAATACTTATTTAGGCACTGTGGTTATGATACATTTTTTCTCATTCATAATCTTTTTTCTTACCTCTCAATGTTTAAAAAAAGGCAGAAAAGTGTCAAAAATCTCTTTAAAAAATAAAAATAAATAAAAACACAACAATTGCTGCTACAGGGGTTTAATACAGCGTAAGGCTGTACAAAAAGAAAGCAGGTGTGGATAGCTGTCCGTAAGAGGCTCAACAAGCATGAAACTTGCCTCAAATTCCCCCCCGGACATAACCATGGTGAGAAAAATGGGGAACTGGGGGTGAATCCGGTTAGCATCTGTTTATATAACCCTTGTCGTTGTGACTGGCAGGATTACCAGAACACACTCCTCCTGAACTGGAGAGGAATTCCGTCAGGATCTGCGGTGTTATCAAATCAGGGATGCGTTTCACCGCGAGTGAGAGATTCCGACAACGAGGAGATGCTGCGTGTACAAAGAACAAGATCGCATCTCTTAACCCAGCAAGAAGAAACACACTCGCCCTCAGACCTGATGCTGCGAGGGCCCTTAACGAGCACACGCGCATATGCGGACCCTCACACCCGCACGCCGGCCCCCTGCTTCTCACAGCCAGGGCCTCACACACTGCAGGTAAAGCTTCAAAGATCAGCATTGCACTGCAGCGCCTTGCCGGAAAGAAGAGGGGAGGGAAGAATAGAGAAGAAAAAGAAGAAGAAGAAAAAAAGAAAACGAAAGATTGTTATTTAAACAGTCGTGCTAGTAGGGCTTGTATGAATATAAATTTTGAGCGAGAGACAAAAAGACTAATAGATGGGCGGAGGGAGGGCGAGGATATTATGCAGACGCACCTCCAATGACATTACAATGAAAAGCTCTTGTGGACCACTGTGTTGGTATGTGTGTTTGACATGGAGAGGAAGAGAGAGAGAGAGAGAGATTGAAGGGAGGAAGCGAGTGAGCAAGCACTCAGAGGGAGTCTCACCTGGGCCCAGCTCTGCTGCAGCCGTCTGCAGGAGATTCAGCTGCAGAATACCTAATGCGTGTGTGGAGGGGCGTGCCGTACAGCCCTGTTACTGGCCCCGGGCCATTCTGTATGATTAAGTCTTCTACACTTAAGGGATAAAGCCTTGCTCTCCTTCTCTCCCACTGGAAGCCATTAGCAGCCCCCCATTTGCAGCTCAGTGTGTGTGTATGTGTGTGCGCCCTGTGCGTGTTTGAGCCCATGCATTTGAATGGGTTCATACCCCTGTGTCTTTGTGCTCCTGCCTTGTTTGTGTGTGTGTGTGTGTGTGTGTGTGTGTGTGTGTGTGTGTGTGTGTTGCTTTCTGGGCAAACCGTGTGTAATTTTGTCAGTACAAAACAGCTCCACGGCACCCTGGGATTAGTGTCCAGCGGCGAGCTGTTTGGACCCAGAGTGCACTGCGGTCCGGCCCCCTCATTAGACTGGGCCCATGCAGGGCCAATAGAAGCCACCACAACATCACGCATCACTACCGGGGGCCTGCTGCATGTCCCTAAGACAGAATCAGGAGTCAGGGCCCCAGACTGGCGCATGCATACGTTTGCGCAGGATTAAGTCCACAGCTCTGAGGGAGGGGCGTTTGATCTCCCCCTGTCCAACATGTGGCACCAACATCATCACACAAAAAAACATGTGTGAGATACACAGAGTACTGGGGTCTGTCATGTATAATTAAAGAAAGTTAAACCTTGTTAGGTTACGACTTGTGGTGATATGGTAAAACGGCTAGAAATTGAATTGAAAAGCTGAAACTCTACATGCAAACCTAAACCGCCAAGTTAACTACTTATAGTTAAAAATATTAACAACAACATCTTGTCAGCCAAGACTATTCATAAATCAAATTAATATTAATAATTTAAGATTGAATATTTTTACAGGATTTTTTATAGTGAATTTTAGTATACTGGCCAATTAAACTCTAGATCGCAAGACCAGAATCCAAGAACAACATAACAACAGACAGACAGACAAAGCATTAAAAAGTTTGCAGATTCCATCTGGGTCTATTTAAAGCCAACCCGAGTCAATAGGACCCCTTCGACCAGTAAACCCAGTGTTAAAAAGCATAAGGCATTAATAAAGGAAATCAGACACATCCTGTAATCCTGCAGCAAGGCTGATTAAATGGCCGCTATGTGTGGCTTCACAATGCCCATGTTCTCCGGGACAGAGAAAAACACATTATAAATGAAGAGATCCAGCATGCTGTCCATCACTGCCATGTTTCTGGGTTAATGACGCCTTAACGGTCATCCTATACTGACGCACAGTCTCGCCATGAAGGAGAGAGGCAGAGCAGGAGAAGGAGAGGCAGAGTGTCTTTCATTTCCAGATAATTAATAATAGATAAAAGCCTGACTTGTTCTGCATGGCTTAATAGCTTTTAATAGCAGGGAGAATGACGGGAACACGCACGGCTGTGTCTCTAGACGCTGGCCTGCAGACCTCCAGAGACACCGTCATCTTGCTGCAGCACAGAGGGGGGAGGCGTACCTGAGCCAGAACAGACCCCCACACACACACACGCTCGCACGCTAAAAGAAGCCCATGCACTTACTCAAACACAGGCGTGCACAAACACACCCAAGAGAGCGCCGTTTCGTAGGCCTGCTTTCTGAATGGTGCAATTCACTCCTGCCAACACACATATAAAAATACATATGCTCCTTCCAGTAAGCACTACACACATCATAGGCAACCGCTGAAGATCAATACCCAGACACAGCGGTATGAAGCCATTCAGGAGAGGGGACTGCATGGAGAAAAGACACAAATGCACACAAATGGTGGTGACTGCAGCACATAAACAAACACAAATACTGTGAACTGAAATGTTTGCCACATTCATATAGTATACAATATTAGTTTGTTTACTACAGTGATAAGCATCATATAGTTCGCTGGACCTATGCAATGGCGGCAGGTAGTGCCAGCATTCGCCAACCTGATTTCATCAAGTAGGACATGTTCCTGGATTAACATCTATGTTGATCCTGGAACAACATTCCAATCAGAAATAAAGAGCCTCTATTATGGGTTTTTGAAAATGAGCTTGAAAACATCCAGCTGAGGTTTAAATCTGAAAGTTCACTGTTTAAAACTATTGAATCTTTAACGAAATAGTCGACACAGAGTCATATGAATGAATCAAGTTGGGTTCGGATCTTTTGCTTGAACGCTTCGATGTCGATACGGTACATCACCAAATATGTAGTTCCAGATCTGGTAAAATGTGAACGCGCATTTCCCTTCAGACACTAGCAGAGCTCTGGACTGATCATGACGCAAAGATGATGATCACTGACAGATGGAGATTCGGCTGTGGGGAATAAAGGGTTAAAGTTCATTTTCACAACCTAGTGCTGTTTGCTCCTGTCATTTTTCTGATGATTGATACAATAACCTATGCTGCAGCGTGGGATTCGCCGGCCGTTTGCTATTAAAAGGAGCAGCAGCAGAGACTATTATGTGTGGGATTTTGTCAGACTTTGAAAGGGACTTTGTCAGTAACTGTTACAGTTCATATGGACCCGTTTCTTCTCCCTTCGGATTATAACATGTAAGTGTAATTAAAATTGTTGCCTCGTTTTGTGTAGTTTGCAAAATATGAGTTTAATTGTGTGTTATCATTTGTAATCGCTCCATGTGGCTTGTAATCACTTTTCTATTATAGATCAGTGTTTGTACTGTATCTCTCAGGTTAAACCTTCATGTGGCTATTCAAATATTGCGTCCAAAACCACGGTGAAATGTGTTTCTGAACTTGCGATCCTCTGCTGTTTGTCGTTGCTATGGCCACCATCAGCTGTTCCTCACACGCTGCATGGTCAATTTTCAAAATAGTTCAACTTTTGCCACTATGTGGATTAATACTGAATGTGGGTCATTGTTATTACTTGGGGTTAGGGTTAAGAGTAGAGAAATATGCTGGTGTTTAACTGCGTTGCTTTATTGCATTCCTGCATTGGGCTCTCACATACTTTTTGCTACTTCATAGCCTTGGTGGGCATTTCTCTCTGTCTCGCGCTGAACGCAGTTGGCCAATCGCAACAGACTGGGTCATCGGACCAATCAGCGGAGATTAGCTTCGCGCTAAGGAGGGGTTTAGGAACAAATGAATCGCTGAACGAATCATATGGGAGTCGTTTGGATAATTAGGTAAAAATAAATACATATTATAAGACAATGAAAATGTTTTTTGACCTTGCATGCATATCAGCCTGTTGTTGGAGACAGCCAAAAACAAAATATGATCTTTTATAATGCAAAATAGGGGCTCTTTAGGAGATAGGTTTACAGTTTATGTTAAGTTTAGGCTTACGGTTAGATTTATGCACTTCTATATGATTGTTTTCTAACTATTATTCCCCTCTGATTTGGGGAATAATTTACTGTTATGGTTCGGTTTAGGGGTAGGAAATAGGTATGGATTACATTTTCGAACAAAAATGATGTTCCAGGATCAACACAGATGTTAATGCAGGATTGCATCGTACTTGGCAAAATCATGATGTGCGCTATAATTACAGTAGAACATCAGCACCATTTCTGCTGGTTTAAATCAGAAGAGCAAATGAAAAACTATTAAAAAAATATGTATTTTATATTAAGTGAATTTTAAGTACAGTGATATTTTACCTCACAACATTGTATTGGATTGGATTACAATCATGACAAATGTTGTATGTGTATTGCATCATAAGGCAGTTGACAATAGCCAACCTAATATTTAGAAAACAAAACAAAAACTAATTTCTTCTTACAAGTAGTTTTTCTTCAATTCAATATAAAACAAATGTAAATGTTGGAAGTTATGTCTATAAGTTACATAGCATTTCTAAATACTACTTTCTAAAGGTTTTCGAAATAAAGCAAAGTGTTTAATTTAACAATTATATAAATGTAATATTTAAAACATTTATATCTTAAATATGCAAATAACATCTATACATGTGTTTGTAATTTAGAAACAATATAACATTCATTTAAAACAGAACTAAGATGCTAATGTTGATATCCATTTAGTGATACTGTAATGGATTGCACTTTTCTGCACTGCACTGTTATAGTTTGCCTTGCACTTTACGCTAAAAACATTACCCTAAATTTTGCTTGTTTTGCAAGCTATCAAACAACCACCTTATAACAAACAGTGTTTTTTGCATGTGGTTTAGTAACTTTGGAAGCCACAACATAAAAATGTGACCTTATATTATATAATATATAATATAATATAATATAAAAGCAAAAAACACATTGTTGCAGTACGTCGCTGTCTTCAAGAGCTTTTTTGACAATTTTGCTAACTATTGACTTACTTAACTGTGTTACACTGAACGATCTGTGTCAACTGCCAACACTTACTGGAACATATATATTTTTTAATTTGTTATTTCAAAAGTTTATTTAAAGATTTATTTCTGACCAATACATTAATTGACAATTTAGTTGCGTGAAAGAATATTTCACTCATATTTAAACATTTTATTTTCAAAATCATTAAATTAAACTTTAAACCATACATTACTTCCAATTACTGTTTTTATGTATATAAAATATTTTAGTAAATTGGATGCAGACACCAAAATTGGGCGCCTCGTCTTTACCCTGAATACAGTGTTTTCATGTATTTACACTGTTTACATGGCTCTACAATAGTACAACAAACATTCATTTAATGATGATTAATAGATTTTTCACAATTTTGAACTGCAATTATACACTGAACATGAAGACTCGTATATCCAGGCATCGACAGATTATTGTATCGACAGTTCCCTCCTGATTCCCTCTCCCACAAAATATCACCATTTAAACAACCACTGCCATCCTGACAGCGAGAGATGTGCCAAAAAAAAACTAATATTTACACTCTGGCAGCCATTTGTCACTGACACACCAGCATTGACAGGAGTAGGAGGAGACTGTTTCCTCAATATGTCTATGTCTCTCTTTCACTCCTTCCCTGTAGCCAGAGCTGTTCAGAATGCAGGCTGGATTCTGTGACAGCTCCGCCCCTGAAAACACACAAATACAAACACACACACACACTCACTCACTCCAGTTGCAGTCAAATGACAGCAGAGATGGAGTGACAGGGATGAGTATTCCCCGAGTGCTGTGTGGAAGCGTGGACAGCGGGAGTTCTGCCGGGGCCCTTATCACTCAACTGGGTCACTGTGTCCAATCAGGCTTTGGAGGGTGGCCCATGAGGGCGGTACAGGCATTTCCTGCTGGACGGGACGCAGCTGACAGCCTCGCCCTCAGATCCTCGCAATCCGAACGCATTGGCTGCCAGCTGCATCTCGCAGGTCTAGCATTGGTAGCGCACCGTGCCAATCTCTCAGCCTGGGCTTTTCCCAGAAGGACTTCAACTTCAATTGCCTGTCCTCCAAACCTAGGCCTAGGGACGGCGAGGGAAGCTGATTAACCAAATACTTTTATCAGCACTGAAACTGCTCCGCTGCACAAAATGGCCTTAAAAACACAAACCAGCAGCACTGGCCAGAAACACACTTAGGAGGGGGGTGAACTGAGGCTTACATGGCAAAGGGACACAATGAGGACTGACTGGACCCAAACCACAGGCTTACCACTTTATAACTCTAAAAATGCAGAACAGTCAAACATCTCCCTCTAAAAACACATATGGCGACACTAGGCATGCATTTAAACCAAACTAAAAGTTCTGTGTTTGAGATCTATTAAATTATTTAAAAACAGTAACACCACAATACTGCAGTGAAAAAAATGCTACTGTATGTCTTGCAATGTTGAAAGAGTACAAGTGGTTTAAAAAGTATGTGCATAGGTTAAAAAAATTATTTCACAAAAAAGAAAATAGAATTTATTTGTAACGATGTGCATTTCATACACACCAATTGTTTTTTAAATTGCAGTGCATTGGTAAAGTATTCATAGCGCTTCACTTTTTCCACATTATTTTATGTTACAGCCTTATTCCAAAATGGGTTAAATTCATTTATTTCCTCAAAATTCTACACACAATACCCCGTAATGACAATGTGAAAAAAGATTTTTGGAAATGGTTGCAAATTTATTAAAAATAAAAAACCTGAAAGATCACATTGATTGAAATAGCATATATGAAATAGCAATCTGAATTCCCAGTACTCATAATAGAGTAGTTTAGATAGTACCGAGCTGATCAGTTGCAAAATTCAAAAAAAGTTTCTACTCAAGACAGTGATTTAAACAAATAAAAACAAACCTGTTCATTTATCTGCATTTTATGATTCACATGTGTGTTCACTCACTGTTGTTTAACTCTACAATTTATCAAAGTGATTTTTATTGGCATTTGTAGTAGTCTGAAACAATGTATTGTATAAGGAGTAATACATACGGAACTAAATCCATAATATTAGCAGCTCAATAACCGGTTTTTAGACCATAATTTACACTACCAAGCTAATAGTGTTTCAAATCAATGAAAGAAAATGTCAATACAATCACTTAGTTCATCTTTTCAACATCAAATGTTGTCTGAACAGAGATCAGGGTCCCATAATGCAATTCAAAAGTATAAATAAACATACAGGTCCGAGTTTCAACTTGTATGTCTTTATCCGTTTTCTCTCCACAATGCAATTTCAACAGTGCAACATAACTATTTTTCTGAAAACACAGCAAGTGAATAAAAACTGGTGGTTACAGACATTGAATTCAGTACTCATCCACGTACAAAATATGACTTTTACAGCTAGTAAATCTGTGCAATGCTCAAGCTAGTGGAACGAGGGACAGGAAGTTAACACTGTAAAAGAAGGAAATGGTTTGGAGGACAAAAGAGAGCAGATACAAGAGTGGGAGGATGGCAGGAGCACTTGAGTTGTTTTGTGCTCTTGGGAGAACTTGGACGGCTCAGGTCAGAAGAGACTCTTAGTGTTGTGCTTTCCATTTCTCTATGCTTATTCCTTTCTCTTTCTTTCACATATGTTAAGGTGTGCTGCGTGTTTGTGAGAATGCTTGAAGTGAGAGTAACTTTGATGTTTTTACAAGAGCCAACTAGAGATCCGCAACACCTCTGATGTGACGGAAAATGGAGATGAGACAGACAAACAAAACCGCACACAGAAGCACAAATACAAAATGTATTGGATTAATCTGACAATATCAATTTAGTCAAAGCCTTAAAAGCAAAACATGTGAAAATGAGGTGTTGTTTTTTTAATGTTAAAACAGCTTTTTGCCTTCACTGTTTAATGAAGAGATGACTGTGGTTCATTTACCTGCTGCAAACACAAAGCAGAACTCTCAAAACTGCTCTGTTTGAACATCCCAAAACAGTGACTTTATCTTGAACAATAGTGTGAGTTTGGGGCAAGACTATCCACGTCCAAAGTCTAAAATCCCAAAAGAAGGTTTTCTGTAAGCATTGCCGTACATTCAATAAGTTGAATGACTATTTTGGGTTGTGAAATGAACGGTATATGGCAAAAAAAAAAGTATGTAATATATAATCAACACATCTTGTGGAAAAGGGGATATTTAGGTGAAGTGTTGGCCAATTCAAGTGAATTTGTAAAGTATATTTAATGGATTTTTAGACAATCTACAGTCACAGTTATTTTTAAAGGCAGATTTAGGGGTGACTTTTTTTTGAAAAATGTTCAACGAAGGCAACACGGAGGCTCAGTGGTTAGCACTGTCGCCTCACAGCAAGAAGGTCAGTGGTTCAAGCCCCGGTTAAGTCAGTTGGCGTTTCTGTGTGGAGTTTGCATGTTCCCTCCATGTTGACGTGGGTTTCCTCCGGGTGCTCCGGTTTCCCCCACAGTCCAAAGACATGCGGTACAGGTAAATTGAATAAACTAAATTGTCCGTAGTGTATGTGTGTGAATGAGTGTGTATGGATGTTTCCCAGTACTGGGTTGCCGCTGGAAGGGCATCTGCTGTGTAAAACATATGCTGGATAAGTTGGTGGTTCATTCTGCTGTGGCGACCCCTGATGAATAAAGGAACTAAGCCGAAGGAAGATTAATAAATGATAAATAGACACTGCTAAAAGAAATACTGCAGTATAAAGTTGAAGTCAAAATTACTAGACCTGCTGTGAAATTGTTATTATTTTTCAATTATTTCCCAAGTGACATTTAACAAAGCAAGGACATTTTCACTGTGTTTTCACACATTTTTATTTTCTAAAAATATTTTTTATTTCTTTAAGTTTGGCTGAAAAAAAGGGTCAATATTATTAGCCCCCTTCAGAATTGGCTACAAAACAAACCTGTTGTCCAATGAGTTGCCTAAATAATCTAGCTTGCCTAGTCAAACTTATTAACCTAGTTAAGCCCTTAAATTGGAATTTTAAAATAACAAGTACAACATTACATACTGTCATGATAGCCAATACAAAACACATTTATTAGAAATTTGATTGTAAAACTATTATGTATAAAAAAAATTTTTTTTAAATCTTCTCTCCATTAAACAGCACTTGGTAAATACTTGAAAATGAATTAAAATTTCACAGGAGGGCTAATCATACTTTAAATTCTTACTTTAAAGTATGTATGTACTCTTACATACTTTATTTCAGTTTATAAATAGTTTTGCCAATAAAGGAAAAAAACAAAAAAAAAGATACCCCCATACTAAAATACATTTTAGAATTGATTATATATATAATATAATATTATATTATTTTACATTATATTTTATTTGAATTTATTTCTTTAGTCATAATATAAAATAAATTTAATGCATCCATTTCACACTTAAGTAAACAAATAAGTAGCTAGATCAATAGCTAGACAGACAGATAGATACAGCATAGCAGAAAGGCAAATGGAAGTATTTGGGAAACCCGTTTGAAAATAATCATTATCATCATTTGCTATTCTTTTTAATCAAATAACGAGAGGCAAAGTCACACACGTAGACACATTCTTTGTCTCTCACACTCCTCCCTCTTTGCCGCACACATGGCACATTCCTGGCCGTGCGATGCGAGGTTCTGGCAAAAAGGCCGTCAGCAGCCGTTTCCTGAGGAAAGCCCTGGGTGCAGTGTCAACTCTCCTTCTTCCTCTGACTTCCCCTCTCTCTCTCACACTCACTCACTCACACACTCACACAGCCAAAGATGTAGTCAGGCCTTATCAGATTACCACAATTCTGCCTTTCAACACAGTGCAGAACACTGAAGTTTATATATTTATCTTGACACTCTTTGACTCTAAACACACTCTCTCTCATAAACACACACTCAGAGGCACAAATGTGCTTAGAAATGCACCGAGGCACATTCTCCAACTCAAAGATTCAAGAAAAACGTAAACCACAATGGCATCACACACACACACACATAAATGCACGGCGGAGCTACGGTGTTCACTAGAAGAAAACATAGTCAAAGATTAAAGGGGCGCTCAGATCAGATCTGAAATTTGTTTTTCATCTGTCTCGCCTGTCAAAGACAAGAGGAAAAATGTTTCCAATATACCTGTGTGGAAAAAGAGAGAGAAGGATCGAGGAAGGCAGAGAGGAGCTGAGTCTGAGCGATATAAAGCGAAAGAGGAAAAGAGAGAACATAGAGGGAGAGCAGACGTGATTAAATCCTGTCGGCTGTGTGGGGCTGTCAGCGACTGTGACACGGGGTTCAGATCGCTGCTCACTAGGGAGAGCACCATAATCACGTTCTTCCCACCATGATGCCATCAAACGGGGATGGGACCGGGGGGTTGGTTGTGATGGGGACGGCAATGGCGGAGCCCATAACTGGTCCACACACGTTTTATGCTTGAATTAAGCATAGGTAATCGTGAAAACACTATAATCACACGACTGGACATTTCATGATCAATCAATATTCAATATCGACTATAGGGGAAAGTGCGATAAAGGGGCTGGTTTCATTGGAGACTAGCTTTCAGCAGGTCATCAGACAGCAATTTGTGTCAATGCTGAACTCTACTGAATGGTCAACTAGCAGCCCACGGGCTCATTCCTGCATGTCTGTCATTTTTATATGACCCTCCCATTGATTCAAAGGAAATTGCTGTGCTGTCTTGTAGACAAAACTGCATAAATCTGCAGTTAAGGTGCACATGTTCAATCACATCTTGTCCAATCAGATTTATTTATGCAAGTAACTTAGCTATGTGCTAATACCGTTTAAAACAAACAACTGCAGCTTCACTGTCACAATACACTGTACAGGAGTCAGCGTTCACAATCATTAAATCAGTTTAGTGTTTATTAACACTGTGCTTAACAAGGTTTAAGGACATCCTTTTTATTGCTCAGTTGCCTTTAAAATGTTTAAGCACTATTTAATTAAATGAACACATTGTTTGTGGGACTTGTTTTGTATGTTAAACTTGAATGGACAGCAGACTAAAAAAAGATTAAAAATGTACTTTTTTTCTGATAAAACAATACATTAATTGAATAACACTGCAAACAAAACAACACTGTGACTGGACCACACTAAATGGAGTTAAAAAATCAACTACATGGAGTCTAAAATTACATGAGGGTTTATAAATAACTGAACTTATATTTTTGAATGAGAAAACAAAGATCTGGTCATTTCACTAAAACATAATTGTATTTCACTCAAATTCCAGTTAAACAATCTGGGCTTTATAAATTAAATAGACAAAGCACATCATGTACACAGTGACTGCATACAAAAGAACTTCACACTTCGGTACATATATACACATATATATATATATACACACACACAAAAAATTTAGACCTCATCTAGATGGAGAGCAACTAAATGCTCAAGTGGAGTTATAGTGGTCGTTATGTTTACGAAAATATATATTTTTAAAAAAGTATTTTCAACTTGACGTGCTATGCAAGGAGAAGAAAAACAACATGAAAAACGTCCTTCTGATCCATTTGCTCACAGACCAGCAATGCACAACAGTGCCGATGGACCCCCACATCCCTGAGTACTCCATTGATTTATCTGTAGAGTACTCCAGGAGACAAAACGACCAAAATGCCTGCTTTATACCCTCTGGCAGGTGGAAGGCCCCGTGCCGAATGCCCCTGACCTAGGACGGCATCCCTGGATCCCAGCGCCTTCGGGACCCTCCAGAAATAGATGTTCCCAGTACACCACCAACAATACCATCAACCGAACAAGAGGGAGAAAGAGAACAGGGCTGTTACACACAGATGTAAGAGTACATCCTGACTGCTCAGGAGACAGTGAGAACGAGAAAGAGAGACAGACACAGAGAGACAGACACAGAGAGAGAGAAAGAGAGAGAGAGAGAGAGAGAGAGAGAGAGAGAGAAAGAGAGAGAGAGAGAGAGAGAGAGAGAGAGAGAGAGAGAGAGAGAGAGAGAGAGAGAGAGAGAGAAAAAGAGAGAGAGAGAGAGAGAAAGAGAGAGAGAGAGAAAGAGAGAGAAAGAGAGAGAGAGACAGAGAGAGAGAGAGAGAGAGTCTTAATTGCCTTATCCTGTAGTACAGGCTGGGGAGTGCTTTTTGACTTCGGCTTCCAATTTCACGCTACAGCATTATTTAGTTTGATACAGACTTGATTAGGCATTACAATGTGTCCCTCTCTGAAGGAGCTTTGCGGCCGGCCTGCATCACTAGAGGACAGATTAACTCTGCAATCACGCTCCTTTTGAGACCCTTCCACTGTTTGTTTAGTCCGCCGGAGACTGTGCCAGCGCATGTTTGTTTGTGTATGGGGATTTTGTGGGAGGGGTTCTTATTAAATGAACTCTACCCACACTTACAGCGACCCTTATTATGGGACATGACCACAAGATATAGAAAGAAAGTGCGCGTTTGGGGGATAGCACTCAGTCCTTGAAGCCTCGGGAGCTTTTCTTTCCAGTATATGAGAATTTCTACAGAACTCAGTCTCAAAACAAAGATAAACAGAGACAAGGGGTGCCGGTGAACATTACCTTCAAAGTAAAGTTACATTATTACTCTTTAAGGCTATTTTCAACACAAAATAACCAAAACACACCATTAAAAATACTAATTTAACACAATCATTTAAAGAGGTTTTATACATACAGTGCAAATCTTAGTCAATACGTCAATAAAGTAGAGATTTAATTACTTATTAAACTCAACTTTCAATTCATAATACAATAAACTTCTTGCAAATGGGTAAAACCTAGTGGTTTAAATAACTGGCAAGGTATAGAATCAGATTTAAATCATACTTCTAAAATGTCATGAAATGAGAGTTGTTTCAAATATACCCGACAAAAATTTCTTATTTTTGTCTTTGTCTTTTCAAATTTGTCTTTGACTATTTATAAGTAACATTCCTTTTTATCTACTTTATTTACTAATACATACAATTCAAAAGCTCTCACAATATCATGTAAGACTAAGAATGTAAATATGATTTAATTAATGGTGTAAATTAACTATTTACTATTCAATGCATTAACATGATCAGAATCACTTTTATATATTAATTAAACATTCGTAACAAAGTGTGAAAAAAACAATGTACATGATTACATTATGTGGCAGAAGTGTGTTAATTAGTAAATCTGAATCTGCAATTTAGTGTATGAAAGTACCAACACTTCCTTTTTATAACTCTGGTTATACATAACGTACTTTACTAATGTTAGTGTAAATAAATTTTGTAAACTAACACTGAGCAGCATACTTGGGCTAAAGTGTTTCAACCAATTACAGATTGATTACTTCAGTTCCAATGTGTAAAGTATTGCGTTTTACACTTCGCCTCCAGGTATTATGGTGCACAAACTCCGATATTGGATTTTATCAGGGTTTAATGATCGAGCAGGATCCAGATAGAAGAAAGAGAATTGGACAGCCTGGTCCCTTGTCCATCACTACAGAACAGGCCAAACTTTACATTTTTAACATCTGTCCATCCGTCCACCCATCCATCTATCCATCATCAACACCAAGGCCCCACAGTACACAACCCCCACGCCCCGCCATCTCCAATTCTCTTTCTTTCCGCTCCCTCTCTCTGCCTCTCCTGGAGCAAGTCGGGCCCTGTTTGATGGTGACATGAAGCATTTATTAGGCGAGAGAAGCTGAGCAGGAAAGAGAGAATAAAGAAGAATTGGGAGCGCAAGTGTGTAGATGGTTAATAATTTCTGCGTGCTTCTCTTGGCCCTGGAATTTTTTTTGTTTTGTTTTGTTTTGCAGTAGCTGGATGAGAATCCTTTCCTCATCATGTTCAACCACAACAACATGGATACACACACCTATCAGAGCGGCCCACAGCGTACACATACACGTCTGAATGCCAGCAGATGGATGATTAAATACACGCTGTGGCTGTAGCATGGAGAACTTTACCTGGGGACTAAGCCGACGAGATATAACATAAGGTTAACTGATTTGGGTTTGGATATGGCGAGCGTTTTGACACAGTTTGGAGGAAATTCTGTCTCTCTGGCAGTGGTCTAACACAAACACAGTAAAATGCAGCGTGTGTGTGTGTGTGTGTGTGTGTGTGTGTGTGTGTGTGTGTGTGTGCGCTGGCAAAGAGGTGGATGCAAATTTGCATCTGCACATCTCTATAATTGTGGCCCGCAACATCTCACCTGACATAACACTCCCAGATAAGCAACAGAGAACTCTCACATAACCCAAACAAAACATCTAAAACACAGTTTTTGGAAAAAAATTTCTACATTTAGAAAAACCACGCCTGTCAGAAGTATGGTGCAGCGGGTGACACACTAGCATGTGACACGTAAGAGCCGCCAAATCTCTTTTCACCTCTTTTTTGATATAAAGTGCCATTGTTAGAGTGTTTTAGTAGTCGCTGTACACCCTGCTCTTTTGTCAAAGTACTTTTCCATATCCAATATTGAACAATAGGCTTTATATTTTAAATACAAAAGTATAGTCAAAGCCAATGGCCTTAAACAGAGCAAAGCTGCAATTCTGGAAACCCGAGTTAGAGTTGAAAGCCTTTCTCAATCCCGTCCCATTCCACTTCTCTTGCTGTCAATCTTCTACACTGTCCTATTTCAATAAAGACAAAAATGCCAGAAACAAACCTTAAAAATCGTTGACCTGCACAGCACAAACCCACAGGCTTTTTTATTTACTTTCATGACTCACTGCAACACTGATCATTTTTATTACCATTTTAAAATTAAACAAACAATACATTTAGACACCTAATATTTTTATTAAACTTTTTTTACATGATAATAACATTTATTTATTTTATAACAGCATTCATTTTGCTAACCTTGAACATGTACGGTCAGGCAGACGGGTGAAAAGTGAGGTGAGTTGAGGTGAACGGAGAGAATTCGGAGAGGAGAGAGCGTAATAATCACTCTTTGCCTCATTCAGTTCCTCTGGGAACTTCTTGAATACAGGAGCAGCCCTCCAAAAAAGCACACATGCTAAGTGAACTGCACACAATGGAAAACCTGACTTTTAACCAACAAATGAACACATCGTAGAAGAACGGCTGTTTTGTAAATGTCATTATTCCGCTTTTTTTCTGTCTTCCCTCCCTTTATTCTCCCTTTGTGAGTGTATGTGTGTGCGAGCGCTCTCAAACGAAGAGCGACTTTAATTGTTTCTTCAGTATAGCCCCGCTGTTTGCACGGGTTATTATCCCTGACTTTGCGGGAGGGGGGGGGGGGGCTTGCTGTTTGACGGGGAATTAAATGAAGAAAAATAAGAAAAACACGTCTGACTCCAGGATCAAGGGCTAGTCTTTCTCTGGGGTCATCGGGCTAGCAGAACCAAGGGTCTTTTACAATGAGGGGCTAATTCTATCTAAGCCAAAAAGGCTTCTATGCTAGGTTCCAGACTAGCCTCGGGATAAAGGAGGAAGCTTCACGCCTTAAAATCAATTTATCAAGGCATTACTAACCCAACACAGAGACCTGTGGTTCGCACACATAATCTGTCCGTGACGAAACAGTAGACTGACAAGCGCCTCTTTGCTATCATTATTCATGTCTGTATTTTTTTTTTAACTGCTAACTTTAATTGATAAGTGAAGGGTCACAGTCGTCTTTTATCATTCTGCCAAATCAATTACGCCTCTTTACTCACAGACGTAATTGTCTGTAAGATCTGAAACAAGGTACAACCAGACATTTTGACATCGGATGAACTCTGTAAATTACTCAAAAGTTTCGTTTTGCAGAGTCAAACTCTATCTGTGTTTGAAAGGGCAAGGCTGCTCAACTCTGTAAGCGTATCTTTGTTTTAGCGGTTTTGTTCTTGCTGCTAGAAAACTTTTTTAGGCCTTGTGAAATCGATAGGTTCAGCTCTGGAGAGAGCCACAAGCGTTCAAGAGATTTCTCTGTGCGTGGGCACATGCATGCGTATACACACACACACACAAACACACAGAGAGAAACATTTCACCTCCAGCTATACCAGTCCTTCACTGGTCTCGGACGGCTCCCTGAGCGCTCGGCCATGGGAGGCCAGATGACCTGGTGAGAGGTCAGAGGGGGCTCTGGGGGGTGCAGCAAGGGTCAATCTAGCACCAGCACTCCTCATTAATGACCTCTGCAGCCCTTCAATCACCACCCTCAAAAAGCTCAGACCAGGGCCCGAAGCCTGTCCAGCAGGGAGGCAGGCCAATAAATATATGCATCAGCCAGGTGTAGAGAGTGGGCTTAATTGCCCCCTTTCCTTATGTTTAATGTACAGCCCAGCGAGACGGGGCAGGGTCGTAGAGCAGCCACCCGGAGATGAGAAAGAGAAGAGAGCAGAGCAGAGCGTTAATGCATCTTTGAATATCAGGAAAAGTCAATTACACACAGACAAACACTTCGAACTTTCTGCAAAGGCTACCATACAAAAGTTTGAGGATTTATACGATTTTATAATGTTTTTGAAAGAAATATCTTCAGTAAGGATGCATTTATTTAATCAAAAACCCAGGAAAACCTGCAATAATCATATTTTTTTACCATAATATATTATTATGTAATTTTATTACTGTGATGTACTTTTACATTTATTATTTTTATTTACATTCCATTTATTTTACTGTGAAAACTCTAGTTTTCAGTCACATTATCTGTCAAAAATCATTCTAACACTTTTAGTTAAAACAGTGATATATATTTGTTGGGGTTCTCTGATTAATAGAACTAGTAGATAAAAAAAAACATTAAGTTGATATAGTCTTATATTAATGTACTTACTGCTACTTTTGTAAAATTTTGTGCGCCCTCACTGAACAATGAATTTAATCATTATTTTATTTTTTTATTTTTTTAAATCACAAACTCCTGAGCTGTATAACCACTTTCCACTTCGTAACATGGAAAGTTTGACAGGGCTAAATTATAAAATGACAGAATGAAACGTCACTCAAACTCCTATTCTAGGTCACCAAATTGAACATTCTAAATGTAAAAGAATACTTTCAACATGTAATGCGACATGCTTTTGAGACAAAAGTCTCCGCCGCTCTCGATGGACTAGGTGAAAATGGCTGCCATGTTTAATCTACATGGGTACGAGCAGCTTTGAGAGACTCTTTCTCAGTGCGTTGTTCCAGCACGTTTTAATCTGCCCTCTGCAGCAGCCCAATCCGGGTTCCAGAGCGCAGCATCTTAGAACGGCCGCGCTCCTCCGGGAAGCCCTGACAGGGGAGCCTTGGCTGGCAGGCTTGGTGGGGAAGGAAGAGGGGGCGCAGGGAATGCCAACCACACAAACAGAATTAATAACAGCGGGCGTCAGAGCGACGCCTTCTCTTTAGAAGTGAAGCGTGGCATGGAGCGGGTCCGCAGCGAGCGCCGGTTCCGGGCCACTGAGCCCAGGACTTCTGATAAAGCGTGTGGCTAAGCCGGTACAATGGCAGAGCCTACGAATGAGCTCTTACATTAAGACAGATTCTTCCCCACAAAACTAGCAGGCAGGCTGCTGATAAGGAGTTGTCATTGGCAGACACACTGCCCACCAGGGAGAAACCCACATCCAAACCCACCCGCCTTTTCCTCCCGTCACAGACCAGACGAATTACACCATGATCTCCACACCAATAGGGGTCACTGCTTTGAGATACGACAAGGTGTGTGTATTTGACTTGAAAAGAAAGTTAAAGAGCAGATAAAAGCGTTTTGCCACTTAATATCGTGATACGAGTCACATCAACACCTAAAGAAAGCCATTAAAAAAAGACCTCAGCTGCTGTCAAACTGTGCTCAATTACACTTTTTTTCCTGGTTGTGATGAAATACTTTTAGAGTTGTTTAACTAATTGTTCATGCTGTGAAGTCAATGAAAACAAAAAAAGCAAGAGCATAAAAATCAATTTTGTGGTTCATCTCCCATTACCTCAAAAATCACACCCTCTAACAGTCAACACACAGACACACAATAAATAGCTCACTCTCAATCCTCACGTTAAATGCCTGGAAGGAAAACAAATGCCTTCTCAGTTTCAGGTGATAATATTTATTATTTTTTTAAGAACTAAGACAGTTTATTTAAACATAATATTATCTCAGGAAAATATTTACTACAATGGAATAGTTCATGGAAAAACAAACTAAAAATAAATGCAATCTATTATTCTCAACGAACCATCATTTGAAAATGTGCAACACATGCAACAAAAAAAAAATCGGAAACAGCACACGAATCAAAGCACGAAATGAAAAAACACAAATGCGGATCCATAAGAACGCTGGGGGATCTCATTCCCTGATCTCTTTATTTGTGGCTCCGCAGCCCTATGGTAACTCACTTCCACATTTTACAACAGCCCACTGACCAATGAAACTTCACCGCCGTAGCCAAAAGCCTAGGTGACAATAAAAAGGCCATTTAATGTTAAAACCAGATGGTGCCAGAAAAGAAGGAAAGAAATAAGATGAAACCTGTACTACTACATAAACGCACACCAAAAAGATCAGCATATTACAGCTTCATTGTCTCCTTTCTAACTCTCTTATGAGTAACCTTGCAGCCCTGGGAAAAAAAGTGTAAGATAAGCATTTCAAATAATATCGCTGAAATCAAAAAACAGAAAACCTCAGCCGTTTTCTTTCCAGACGGACAATTGCATTTCACATAAGAAACTACGAAATTACCAAAAATACTATCGCAATTTTTAATTGCCTCTTTACTATCAAAAATAAATAAATACTTGCAGTCATGCTGTGCATCTACATAAAAATGTCTTCCTTCCCACAGTCCCCCAGTTGTTCAAATTCACCACTCAAAATTTACATTCAAAACAGCAGGTAATTACTCAATTCCCTATCGAAATCCTTGCGAAAGTATTCATATATCTGCTGGAAGAGCTGAATATATTCCTGAAAGACATAAACATACAAAGCAGGAACAAACTCATCCACAAACCCAAAAAGACCCTGGTGTCAGTGGGCAGAGGGGAGAAATAACGCCATTAGATTTTATTCTCAGTGAGCTTTAGACAAGCATCACTCAAACGTTTCCCCCTTTCATAAAATAAAATGTCCAATTTAAATCGACCGACTGTAAACAACAGTGAAAAAATGGAAATAAGTGCCCTCGTCGTCTCTCTTACTGTCATGTGCATTCATCCCCCTCTTAATGTCCTGCAAATGAAGGGGATTTATTAATGTGTAATTAAGTAATAATCATCGCTACATAATGCATGAAACACTCATGGGGACGGTGGAGATATGAAACAGGAATGCCACAGCCAAGCACTCAGTGCATAGACACACATTAAAAAGGGATTAATTGAGAGAAATAATATTTTGATAAGCGCAGCTCCCTCTCCCCCTCTGACGAACGCTCGCTGTCTTTTTCCTCTCAAAATAATCTCTCTCGCTCTTGCGTGCGCGAGTAACACTGGCAATCACAGTTTTTAATGTAATGTGATGTGAGAGCATGACTTCCTTTACTGGAAAAAAACCCCA
>CAIGQW010014484.1:4590304-4619605 GCA_903798125.1 Danio choprae | reverse complement strand
AAAAAAAAAAAAAAAAAATCTGTTATAGTGCTAGAGGGGGAAAATATTATGCATATTACAATAATCACTCTGCGCATGTGAAAAAATAAATATTACGTTATTGATTACAGGGTCAACAGACTGCTCTTTTCTCCAAAACAACTCAACAACATTGTTTAGGATTGATCTGCACCCAGCAGGCTCTGTCAATGTTAAATATCTATGAGTGTATTTTCACTTCACCTGCCATGAATATTATCCACTTACACTCTATGCAAACTTATGACCATTTTTTTCCTCCCTTGATGAACCTCTGCAGATTGCGGCCGTTAATTAAAACAAAAAACTGGTTATCATTTGGGGGAGGGGGTACTAATATGGGCCACATGGCCACCCGAAAGCCCATCTGGTTTCTATTGGGGTGACGGTGCCAAGTGATATCTCGACCAGCAGCACAATATCTGCCGCACATAGCTGATGGACAAGACAAAATTGCAGCAGGCCTTATTGCTCCTAAATTCACCTGCCTGCGAGTGTTGAGTCTTGTAGGAGGGGCATGAATGAGATGAGACTGTGTGTGACCGATTCTGACATGTCAAAGTCACAACCGGGAATAAATTCAAGACAATAAACAGCAAAGTGGGCTGAAAACTGCAATCTGAGGTCTGCAGAGAATCAAATTTCACTTATAATTTTACAAAAGACTGATAGGTGTATAAAAAGAGTATTGTAGGAATATACTTAATTAAAAGGTTATTCTATTAAAAATCTGGTTAAAATAAATATAAATGAAAATAGCTAATAAAATGTATACTAATATTTGGGGGAAAAAATAAAGTTTTACATTTAAATGCATTATATCAAATAATAATAATGATTATGACTATTAAGTTTGAATATAAAACGTCAATTTAATGTTTTAGAAATTAGGTTATGTAAAAACATATTACTCTTAATATTAACAACTAACCTATTTATATATTTTAGGTACAGCTCCTTCCTTTAGCTTATATGAGGTAACTTGTCCTATACCAAACACAAGACCTGCTGGCACCTGGCATCAAAATGAAAGAGTTTCATTTGTTAATTATCAAAAAGCATGCTTAAAGTTCCTAAACACGATGTCACTATTGAAAGCAAACACGTAAAACGACGAATTTTCACAATCCCCGCCAGTTTTACCCAGGAAATCTCATTGGTCATGTGAGTTGTTCTGTTCCCTCTCGTACAGCAACAAAACGCTTACCTTTAACGGAGCGCGGTTTGGCCTGCTTGCGTCTAGACATCTCCGTGTTAAGAGCAATATTTTACTTTCTTTAATCGGTATCTTGTCCTCTCCAAGAAATATTGACAGGTCGCGCGCTGATACTTGGGAGATTTCTTCACTTTGCCTGTTGCAATGCGGCAACTTCAGTCTCGCTAGTCCAGAAGCATGCAAAGGAAGAGAGAGTACGGCAATGGAAAGGGATATTCCAATGATTGAACTTCTCCAACCTGTAGATTTAACGAATAACTTGCGGCTTTTCCCGTTCTCGAGTCGCGAACGCTCTTTTGTTCCTCCGTAACGGCAGACGCTGACGGCGGAGCGGGCACGCGCGCTCAGAGTTTCGAGAAGCGGAGCGTGCCCAAATTACACCTGATCAGTAGCGAGAGGTGCCAATACTTGCCGATACTGTGGTAAAGCCACTTCGACGGTGTTTCGGAATTGATTCGCAATCTTTTTCCTCCTTTTTGCAGTTGTCGCAACTGTCTCTTTTCGTTGTGATCCGCCGAACCGCCCTCCTTCGCTGTTATTTTTCCGAAGGTGCCACTCTCAATGGCATTTTACGCAGCATTTTTACCTGAGGGGATTTTTCTTCTTGTTGTTGTTTATCGTCCTAAAAGCCGTAAATATTTCTAGTCGCTAGCCTCTCTCTCCCTTTTTCTTTGTCCTGACTCTGGTCTTCCCTCCGCCTCCCGATCCGACTGCTGGCGGGGCTGCAGCGCAGACACACATAATAAAGCCAGGCTTGGCTGGAAATGTAGCCGTGTCCCAGCAGGAGGATGTGAGAGTAGGGTCCCGGCGGGGGAGCGCTCTGATCCCGCAGGGAGCTCCGCACAGCCTGGGTTGAGCAGACAGAGAGAGCCAACAGCACCAAACCATGGTCAGCCATGGAAACTACAGCTTAACTTGGAGCACGGATCGGGGCCAAAACACGGAGCTTCGAGGAAACTCTGCAGCGTGCAAGAAAAAAGACGGACTGGATTCGCTTTTTGCGCTCCTTGTACCGGTGCCATCGTCTCGGGTTCACGCCAGCGTTTAACTGTCGATTGGATAACGTGACATTTTGGTTATTTTGAACATTTAACATTCCTACGTCGTCTCTGTAATACGTTTACCTGCGTTTAAAACGAACTGTTTTAGGATTTGGACTAGGACTAGTTCGGCTCAGCCGAAAAGATAAACAATGTCATCATTTACTCAACCTCACGTTCTTCCAAACCCCTTTTGACTTTCTTTCTTCTGCTCAACACAAAAGGAGATGTTAGGCAGTATTTTAAGCCCTGACAGCCTCAGCCACCATTCACTTTATTGCATTTTTTTTCGTGTGTGTAAGTGAATGTGACTAAGAAAGAAACTCATACTGGTTTGAAACAAGAGGGTGAGTATGATAGTTTTTTGAGTGCATTATTTCATTTTGTCAGTGTCTATTTATTTGTGTCAACATTAAGTGCATGTTTTATCTGCATCTTTTTTAATAGAGTCAGTCAGATGTGTTGTTTTATTTGTTCTTACAGGATACAATTGAACTTAAATTAACTTAATTTAAACCCTTTTTCTAGGATTCCTTTTGGCAGTGTTAGGCCTTTTCGACAGTATTTTCAATCCCCACAGCGTCTGTCTGGCCGTCTGCATGTACTGCTGAAGCACAGTTTCAGAAGGAGGATCATTTGTGCAAAAATCAACCTAAGAAATGGTCAAAATCACATGCGGTGCGCCGGAGCTGCTCAGCCGTTGTCATGGATAACATGGTGGGCACCCTGTCTCGGTCAGTGGGATGTCCTGCAGATTGAGCCAGACGCCCTGTGGAGCCACGGAGCGGCCTTTAAAATTGACCCCCCGCAGAGGACCGGGGCCCCTCTTGTCTCGTCTGAGCGCACGCCTGGAGACCGCTTTTAAATGTGTTTCTGGTGTCCCAGAGAGAGAGGCCGCTGGCACGAAGGGGCGAAAGCTCACCGCAGTGGTCCCTTTTTCTTGAAAATTCAAAGGAGGAAAATAGCCCACATTACAAGCTCCTTAAGGGTCAAGGACAGCCGAGACATGAATGGTTTGAAAGAGTGGCATTGTGAAATCACATAGCACACGATTACACCCTCTGTCATCTTTTTACGGATTTGCATTTTTCTTGCACCACAATGAACAGTTTAGAATAAGACTTACAAGACATGTGGATGAAATTAATTAAGACGCTGGAGAAAAAGAGGTGTGAACGACAAAAGCGGTGGTCCTGTTTGGAATAAACAGCGTTGCTATTTTAGGATGATTTTAATGAGTGGCAATTTTATTATTATTATTATTATTTTTTTAGTTTGGATTCGATTTGAAAAACATTGAACGTTCAAAGGAGGAACAAAATCTCACGTTGGACGCAATATAAGTAATGAAGGCATTTGCAACACTTCAATTCACTGCTAACTGAACTCAAATGGTCTCACTTTTGGCTAGTACATCCCTCCACGCAGCAGGGATGGCGGTAGATTGATGCCCTTACATTATTCATGCAACAATTATTCAAAATTTAGCAATAACTCAACAGCGTTTTGTCCTTTCTCTCATCCGTCTCCTCTCTCAGCGTACCTAGGTATGCTGCTATTCTTATGCGACCATCATCCATTGGACAGTGCGGCCCCAGAAAGCACCCTTAAACACTCCCCCATTGTACTGTCACAAGCCTGGAGAGTTCATGTTATATTTATGTTGCCTACAGCGTATTCTCTCTGTTCTGTTCTGTTCAGCTGAACTCACGCCAACTCCTCCAGGTCCCCCCTCCACAGACAATGTTACATCTCATTGGCTTTGCCCTAGATAGGCTATTTTTGTATGAAATAATTAGACATAACTGATTTAAATACTGCAAAGCCAACACTCTTTTGTCTCGTTAACAAAGTACAGGAAAGGCACATGCTTGTCATGTCATTTCTGTCAATCCGTACAAGGAGGTTTCAAATACGAATGTGTCCAAAGCTAATGGATCTCTATAGGCAGGCCAAAAAATGAAGAACTTTATTTGATTCGGATCCATTCGGGACCGAGCTACAGCGACCTGACCTGATAGAATCTATTATGAAAGCAAAAAAAGCACTGCCAGGAGCTTTTAATTGTCTCAACGTGTATATCAGCAAAATATAGGATTGCTAAAATATGCCAGCGTACAGCACTAATTGTCCATATAAGGACAGCGCGGCGCTTAAAACAGCACGTTTTGTTTGTTACACTGACCCCGGACCCAGACAGCCGTGCTGATGCCGAGTGCACACGGGCACACGAGGGAGAGGTGGAGAGCAGGAACGCAGATTGGGGCTGACCGCTCGGCTGCACTTTAATGTACCCTCTACTTCATCAGTCCTGATTAGCCACCATAAAAATCCAGATTGAACATTACAGTTTTACTGCTGATTGTCTTCCAAACACTCTCAGGTGTTGGCGTGTTAAATGCCAGGGTGTGCATCTGTCCTCGCGTCCCATTAGCTTGCTGCAGTGAGACGTCTGACTTGAAAAAGGGGGACCCTCTTCAGAAACGAAAGCAATGCAGAACAAATTTCAGGCTTTTAGGCTTACTGCGTCTTGTGCCAAAACCTCAATAACAAGCCCCCCTCCAAGCCCCCGTTTCTCTGGCTCTTGCCCCAGACTTACACAAAGAAACACCAGCTTTATGGACTTAGGGCATTAAGGCATAAAAAAACAGCGGACGGAGAACAGGTTCGTGACACATGGCGCCAAACGCGGGACCCGATCTTGTCAGATCTCGCACAGGCCGTACAGTTTAACGCTCCAATTCGTAGGTGCGCCGACTTGTTTTCAAAAGGCCACATGAAAGGGCTTAGTGAGAGAGATGAGCATTGGCGGCGAGGAGGCCGGCGCTCCAGCAAAAACGCTTTTCTGATGAGCTGCAACAATGCACTCACTCCCACGACATCAGCTCTCTGTTGGGAGTCTCCTCCTAATTTCCTCCATCCATAATAAAAAGAGCTACATTAAACAGTGCCATTAGTGCCAGCAATTTGTTTTATTCTCCACAGAAAGAGAAATGTTATCTGTGGCGGACAAACTTAACCCAATTAAAGCTCATTGTGTATGGGGGCCTTGCTGGGTCTTCAGCTGATGCCTAGGAACGAGGGCAGAGGAAGCCAACTTTGGGGAGGGAGAGGGGGAAAAAGAGAACGTTTGGAACACGTCTGGAGAATTAGGGAAACTAGGAGAGAGACAAATGTGCTTTCAGGAAAATAGACGGGAAGAGAAATTATGTTTTCGTGCATTTTCCCCCCACATCAAATCCCTCCCAAGATGGTTTGATAGAGGAATGGTGTGCGAAATGTACACTTGAAACAAAAAATGCACAGATATTTTGCCTTTTAAATAAACAGCCAAAAGATTCAAGTGGGGCTGTAAATGCCATAAAAGTTGTTGGGGGCCCACCCCCACAAATATTTGATACTGATGATACTCTGTGTGTTCTTAGGATGACCAACTTTTAAATGTGTATTTTACTTATCAATATCAAAATGACTGAAATGGACAATCAAATCAAAAAAGGCTGAGCTTTAATGTTCATTGAAACCGGAATTGAATTGCCGGTCTCAATTTTTGATGTTGATACTAGTCTGATTATTGTTAATGACCCAGTTTTAAAAGTTAAAATGTTTCTGGCAGCTTATATCAATATGGGGGGAAATGTGAAGTAGGTTGGTTTGAAAGATGAATAGTGTGCAAAATGTGAATTCGAAACAAAATACAAAAATGCAGGGGGGAGAGGGTGGGCAAGTTTGCCAAATTGCCTGTCTCAATATTTAAGTCAGATTGTTGTTAGAATGACCCAGTTTTAAAAGTTATTTTGTCAAAATGACTGAAACGGTCAATCAACTTAAATGCAGAGCTTTGCTGTCCACAGAAACCATACATGAATTACAGCTCAACTATTTCATTTTTAATGGCGAAAGAGTGTGAAGTAATATGTAAGCAGCTAAATATTTGATATATGACAACTGACAGAAAAAAAGAAATATAAAACCAGCTGTGAAATGAAGTGGCGCAACCTGCTTTACTATTTTTATTTAAATGAATCATTTCAGTCAGTTCATAATGGTTTGAGATGTGACTATTTACTAAAAAAAAAAAAAAAAAAAAGTGTCCCCCCCCTCGAGGTTCAAGACATGGTCACATCACAGCCTTGGGTTCAAATGATATTTGCACTAAAATAAAAAAATGGGAGGAACTTCTTACAAAGCCACACGTTCTGAGACACTCGCTCATACCCTCACATTTTTGCTGTTAATTGTTGTGATAACACCTCTCGATTACAGGGGTTTAATTATCAACATGTTTGGCTGTTAGAGCGAGTACCTGGCACAGATCCTGGTGAAGGGCTCAAGGTTTCTAATGAAGATCTCACTCACAGCAGCATACAGGAGCTCAGTGTGGTGCTGTCCTAACAAAGAAGCACATTGCGTTTAGAGACGACCTGGGTATCTGCGAATTCTAACACAATAATGCCAAGAATATTCATAGTGATACATTTTGATTGATATCCAGTTGTGCGGGAATGGCAAGTGTGTGTCTCGGTGGGAAAAAAAGGTGATTTGTGTGATTGCAAAATCGTAACAGTAACTGAATCGCATGTTGCGGAAACACAAATGAGGCTTGTCTGCACATCCGTTACGCCCAAAGCTGGTTTCACTCCGTTTGACTGGTAATCCTTCTGTCTCCGATTGCATTTATCAGCTTTAGTAGGGCCGTTTTTTGCTCGCTTACCCAAAAAAGGCCCAATCAACACCTCCCTGCTGGTGAAATGAAGCAGAACCAGGCCTCCATTACTTTGAGACGTGATGGATACTTCACAGCTGCGGTCGAGTGTCTGTGATCAGAGAGTGGAGAGACAAACAGCTGTAAAACATGCCCTACTAAAGACACACACATTTGCTGAGAGTAGGAGATACACACATAACTGTGCTGATTCATCCACAACTGCGTTTCATCTCATACAAGACTTTTCTGTGAAACCATGGCATCTATTCCCTTATGAAGATTAACCATGGATTTATTGTAGTCAAACTGTAGTAATCGTGCTTTCTTGGTGTGCTGATTCCCATTCGGTCTGATTGAATGGTCTGATTGACCAGTTCTGCAACAAATACCATGGTTAAACTACTGTTAGTATAGCAAAACCCTGCCTAATTTATTTATTTATTTTATTTTTGTAAAACCATGGTTGAATTTTCGTAAGGTGTGAAGAAGAACAGGAATCCATTGATTTGTTGTTTGGGAGTTGCTCTGAAAAACGATATTAAATCGCTGTGTAATATTAAAATGTATTAGATAATTCAGTGACATTTATTCTCCTGACGTAAAATCTCATTTGAGGCACATTTGCTATTTTACAACGCTTTATTTTATTGAAATATAGTCCTATTTCTATATTTGGTTTGTAATTGAATATTATATAGGCTATATTTGTCCTCAAACAAACATTTCGTCGTCTGAAAGCAATATTATCTCGTTCAATTTAGAGAATGTGCGCAAACTATAACCCCTTTACAAACACAGATTCTTATTATTATGAAATTGTACATGGAACAGTAGCTACACCCAGGAAGCCTTCGAATCAGCTCCCAACGGTTCATTTTGCATGAGAAATGATATTTACTGTTATTGAGGGAAAATATATTCACGCTAGCAATGTGTTCCGGAGGACGAAAGCAATTTGTAGGGTTCGTTCTGTATTTAAATCGCATTAAATGCTGCATTTCAGTTTTTCTCTTCTCTTATCAAATGAAATATTCGAATAAAACATAGCTCAATCTAATTTGAGAACAGCGTGTCTGTAATAGAAAAGCAAGGATGTTTTTGGGTTTCATACACAGAAACAAATTAAACACTGAACAGCTTAATTAAATGTTTATGATGTTCTGTAGGTCTACACCGCCATCTAGTGGTTAAACTGGGTTTATAGCAGAATTACTATTTTTTGTTTCTATATTAATTAAATGAAGACGTTGGAAAAACAAATATTACAGTTAAGTTTAACGTCTAACTATACACGCTTACATTACATTAAATTTAACATCTAACTACGTAAACATTTGATTGTATTGCCACATTTTCAAAAGGACAGTTATGTTACTCAAATATGCCATTTCTGTCATTTACCCTTAATCTTGGCGAGACGAAAAAAAGTTAAAATGTCGAAATTATGAAAATGGCGGCTTTAATCACCGTTTGGATTTTAGTGTGTTTTGGGCATTTTCTATTTATTGGTTTTAAACACCAAACCTCATAAAGGCAAAAACTACAAGTAGAGACCCACATTACAAATAGTTTCCATCAAAATATTTTTGAAGTATACTGTTAAAAATAAAACCAATATAATTTTCGTCAGGCCCGTTGAAGGCTTTAGGCCTACTGGCTAAACAAAGCTGGCTTATATTAACTCACCTCGTGCCATTCCCAACTACTCGTGGTGGTAAATAATAAGTGATATCGAATGTTTTTTTTTTTTTTTTACATTGTTTTACTTAATTAAAGCGAATAGCTCCATAACGAGAAAACGCCACAAATGAGATTTAGTCTATCGTGAGTTTTAGAAAAGAGCAACGCAATCTCCCTTTACAGAATGAATCCCTCAGACGTGTCAGGTCTTTCTCAGTATCATTTGATTACCAGTCCATCGCTGACAAACACTGTGGGGGTTGCGTTTTGCGCTGGTGCTTCTTTAACAAAAAAACAAAAAACAATGGTTTCCATAAAGTGCAGCACAGATGTAGCCACAATCCGCGAGGGGTTTTTAGTACCAGTTCAGCCAAAAGCAAGTTGAGAGCAGCGACCCCTTTGTTCACGGTGAACAATGTTCCAAAAAATAAAAATTGCACTGAATTACTGAATTTGCACTGAGAAACTATTATGTTCAATCAAAATTAACATACACAGTCATCCAAAAAGTAAATAAATTCATAGTAATAATATTATCTCTTTTTTCTTATATACATTATCGGGGTAATATATCTATAATTGGTGTAATGGCCAGATTCACACAGTCAAGAGATATGAACATTTCTTACTACAAAACCGGTCAATTCTTAAAAACACAAATTGTGAAAAGAAATCGTATTCATATTTAAAAAAAAAAAAAAAAAAAAAAACGCCTGTTAAAAAATATATTTTGCTACAGGCAGGTTGGCAAAGTGAGAGGGGTCTGAATGCAGACCTGGTGCAGTAGCAACTGAGCTGCATGCAATGCTTTTTAATGCCCACACCTAACCTCACCCTTAACCCTACCCCTCACAGTGAAGTCACTAGCTCCATTGAGTGCATTATGTCTGACACTGCAAGTCCGACAATTGCAGTTTCAGCTTGCCTCACCAAGGCTGCATCCAGATACTATTGGGCAAAATTCATGCAGTACAAGTTTGAAAAACCCAACAAAAAACAAATACTCTTTTTCAACAAGGGTCTTTAATGAATGGCATTTAAGAACATTTGACTATTTATCTAACTGTCTTTTTATCGATCTACCCAGCTAACTAACTTCTGAACAGGCTCTTAACCAAAAAACGAAATCAGAAATATATTCAACAATTGTGTGGAGAACACTGCTGTTAATAGACATCTGCACAGTCAATTAATGCCACTGAAATACCTCGTATTTATTCTAAAAATCAGTCAACACCTGTAGAAATAAAGAAAACACCACTTTTGTTTTTTTTCATACCATCTTTAAACAACTTATGGGATCCTGACAGAAAACACAAGGGTCAAATTCCTAAAAATACAAAAAAAAAGCTGCAAGTGTTATAACTGTTCCAGGTGGCATTATAGACCTATGATTTATTCAGCCGTCCTGAGGGGAATCAAGGGAGCAGGCGACGTAGGGGTCGCGGACCTGAACCTGGACAAAAAATAAATAAAAAAAATAAAAATCCAAAACATTAATATCAACATCCTTTCACACCATTTGTGCCCTAAAAGAGTATATGCAGAAGGACTTTTAATTTTCAGTAACCGAGTTCAAGCTCTTCCGGTGACAAAATCACAGCGCTTAAGGTCTGTTTTCTTTAAAAATCAATGATGAATTGATATACGATATAAAGTGGGTCTCAGAATGTACAAGGACTGCATTGTACATTGTTCCATGCCATGTCTTTAAAATACGAAAAGTTATTTTACCACAGTATTTTCAATGGAGTTTCTGCGCTCGCCTGCTGTTCCTGATGGCACTTGCGTTTAAACTGCTTTTCATCTAATTTTACAACTAAATAAATGTTTAAGTCTATTTGACGGATTCTATTTTATTTACATTGCAACATTGATGCTGTAAAAGAAATAAAATTGAAAATAGTCACCGGAAGTTTATCAGTACTAGCTGTGCATACACCCCATTATCAAATACTGCTTTGTGAGAAGGTGTAGCCCTGACCTGTTTGGGCGCCCATATGGAGACTCCTGAGTTGTGGTGGAGGGGCTCGAGGGCCATGGGGTCCGTTTTGCGCTGAGGTTCCGCGAGTCGCTGGAGGGCCCCGCGATGAATGAGCCCCTGGATGTGGCAGAAGTCCTCTAAAGGACTGGAAAGAGAGCAACGGAGTGTCGAGTAGAGCGCCTCGAGCTGAGGACGGCCCATGTACATAAGTGGATGCAGGACCAAGGAGAGGCTGAGGCTTGTCCAGACCATGAGGAGCAGCTGGTCCTCGAGACGACTGGGTACCGAATAAAGAACCGTGAGCTGCTGAAGAGGCCAGAGAGGGTAAAAGACTATGGGGGGCAGATGATCTGTGCGAAGGGGGCTTCAGATTTTGCATTGATAGCAATGGAGGGGGTTTCGTCTTGGGATACGAGTCTGGAAAATACAGAGAATATTACAGGGAATAATCTCAAGAGATTTACTGCATGACATGATACAAATTAACTAATATAAATCCAGTGTGTGTTTGTGTATTTTTTTTAATTATTTCTATTCATTCATTTTCCTTCAGCTTATTCCCTTATTTATCAGAGATTGCCACAGCGGAATGAACCGCCAACTATTCCAGCATATGTTTTACATAGTGGATGCCCTTCCAGCTGCAACCCAGTACTGGGAAACACCTATACACTCATTCACACACAAACACTCATACACTAGGGCCAATTTAGTTCATCCACAATTCACCTATACTGCATGTCTTTGGACTGTGGGGGAAACTGGAGCACGGGGAGAACGTGTAAACTCAACACAGAAATGCCAACTGGCCCAGCCGGGACTCGAACCAGAGACCTTCTTTATTCCTATTCATTAATGTACATATTCCTGGGGCCAAAAAACAAACCTGTCAGTCCCGTGTGATGGCCAGAGGGAACATCTCCTGAGCCTGAGGGTGGGTTTATCTGCTCTCTTGGTGGTGGTCCAGTACCAGCAGGCAGAAGAGGTGGAGGTTTTCCTAACCCTGCGGGCAGGCTGTTTATCGGAGGAGCAACTTCCCTGTCAACTGCAGCCGAAGACGCTGAGAAAGAAAAAGTAGAGATATAATTTTTGTATAAATTAAATTTAAAAGAATGTTAATGTAATTATGCAAACTGTAAACAAATACATTGCATTAACTATATAAATATTATTACAGTTGATTTAATATATAAAATATATAACTTCATAAATAAACAAAATTATATATTTACTGTATTATATTATTTGATATAATTTGAATTAATATTATTTCATTAAATCATCCCCTGTGAGAAACATATGCCAGAGTAGTTGGCGGTTCATTCTGTTGTGGCAAGCCCTGACACATTAATTTGAAAAGATAACCTCATCCAAAGTGACAAAATATTTTATATGTTTATTAACAATATAAAACATTAATTTAGATTTCATTTCATTATAATAATAATAAAAAAACAACAACAATCTATTCATTAAAAACACTGCTTGCGACACATCGTTATATCAGCACTGGTAGCCATTGCTTGAATGATTAACAAATGTCAGCTCCCCTGTGTCAGCTTCAAAATCTTGTACATATTCAAAGTTTAATGAGCATAGATTTTTTCCTCAAACACGCATCTAACTGGAGCTCATTAAATTACATCATGCACAAAGAAAAACAAAAAATGAGAATTATGAACCCCTATGATAGGAGCGTAACTAGGCCAGCACACTCACCTTGCAGATGGTCCTGGCGGTTCTGGAGAAACACGGCCAGTGTGCTGAGCTCCTCCGGGTACAGGTGCAACCCTTCGGCCAGGAGGAAGAGCAGGTGGCGGGTGGTGAAGGGAACGGTGTGGCGCTCCAGCTTGCTGCGCTCCAGGTAGTCCTCCGTCAGCTCAGCCGCCCGCGTCGCAGCCTCCGTGGGGTTCAGCGCCCGCTGCGGGCTGCTCAGGCGCCCATACTCAGTCATCACAAACTCCATGGCATGTTCTTTAGGCATGTTTCGATGAACTGCGGAGAGGCAGAGGAAGGGTCAGCCAGCGGAGGGAGAGGGTTACATATGGTGCTCAGTGTGAGGCGCTGCAGTCTAAGCAGTGTGTAGAAGAGTTTCACCTCATCAGCAACACACACTGAAGTCTGCCAACCGCTGCTTAACCCCATTACCACATCAACATTCAGAAGGCACTCAAAGATGCATTCATGAACCCGCCTGCCAGTTGGGTATAGGGACACTTGGAGTAAAAGTTAAAAGATTGCTTTTTAAGTGTGTATGTGTGTGTGTGTGTTTAGGCTGCCTGTGACACACCAAAATAGACAACAAATTTGACCATGTTGTCGCCTTGTATCACATGGCTAAGATGCATTCAAACACATTGCATACACTACAGACAATGGGTGACTAGCACATATGCTCTTTGCCAGTGTCAGCAATCATTATCATATAAATGAAATATAAATATCTACATTTGCATTACTTTAAATGGTAGAAAGCACAAAAGCCCTGTGCAACAAGACTTTACTTGAAAGGAATTTTGACTGCATGATTGCAAAACTGTAAACTGAGCACCGCACGCTAATATTCTTCATTCCAGATGGCGCATGTCACTGTAAGAAAATAAGTGTGTTGAAAATGTATCAGTGTTATATTAAATTATTAGCTAATTTTCTTTCTTTCTTTTTTTTACTTTGATTGGCTGTTCAGTTTAGTTCATGACAATTAGAGTTCTCTCCCTCTACAGGACTGGTGACTTGTGCTCAGTCTGGTGACTGGTGCTCAACGATGGTCAAATGTCAGTAGGTTTACAGTTTGATGTGTCAGGGCATTTTGATATACGATGTCTGAAGACGGAAATTTGCCTGAGATAATTAGTTTTATGCGTTTGATCACTTGGGTGATTCAGTCTTGTTTTTAATTATACGTTTCAAATAAAATGAAAGGCTGAAATAAACCGCATGACTTTTACAGCACATTTTTCTCGAAGAGTCTACAGAGGACAATTTTTACAAATCACTTTTTAGTTTTAGTCTCTCCACTGAGAGAATAACATACATGACCCTGGACAACAAAACCAGTCTGATGTTGCATGGGTATGTTTTTAGCAACAGCCAAAAATACATTTTATGGGTATGTATTTCTTTTATGCCAAATATCATTTGAATATTAAGAAAAGATAAATTTTTCCAATGTAAATATATAAAAACAACATTTTGGCTAGTAATATGCATAGCCAAGAAATGAATTTGGACAACTTTAAAGGACTTTTTTTTCCAGATTTTTAAATAGCTGCATCTCAGCCAAATTTCAATTTCCAAAAATTGACACATATAACTGGTTTTGTGGTACAGGGTAACATATATGTTTGATATTTTGTGTCTATTTTATTTCACAAGGTAATGTGTGTAAAATGTATTCCAGTGAACAATGTGTATACAAGAGAACTTACAAGCCTGGTGAGGTATTATAAAAAAAAATAATTTTAAGTACAAAATAATAGAAATAATAATAATAATAATTTATTATACTCACCGGCCACTTTATTAGGTACACCTGTCCAACTGCTCCTTAACGCAAATTTCTAATCAGCCAATCACATGGCAGCAACTCAATGCATTTAGGCATGTAGACATGGTCAAGACGATCTGCTGCAGTTCAAACCGAGCATCAGAATGGGGAAGAATGGTGATTTAAGTGACTTTTAATGTGGCATGGTTGTTGGTGCCAGACTGGCTGGTCTGAGTATTAATGGTCAGAAAAAGAGAAAATATCCAGTGAGCAGCTGTTCTGTGGGCACAAATGCCTTGTTGATGCCAGAGGTCAGAGGAGAATGGCCAGACTGGTTTGAGCTGGTAGAAGGGCAACAGTAACTCAAATTACCACTTGTTACAGGTATGGAGAAGAGCATCTCTGAACGCACAACTCATCGAACCTTGAGGCGGATGGGCTACAACAGCAGAAGACCGCACCGGGTGTCACTCCTGTCAGCTAAGAACAGAAAACTGAGGCTACAATTCGCACAGGCTCACCAAAATTGGACAATATACGATTGGAAAAACGTTGCCTGGACTGATGAGTCTCAATTTCTGCTGCAATATTCGGATGGTAGAGTCAGAATTTGGCATCAACAACATGAAAGCATGGATCCATCCTGCCTGTGGTGTGGGGTATATTTTCTTGGCACATTGTGTCCATTAGTACCAATTGAGCATAGTGTCAATGCCACAGCCTACCTGAGTTTTATTGCTGACCTACTCCATTCCTTTATGACCCCAGTGTACCCATCTGATGGCTACTTTCAGCAGGATAACACACCATGTCAAAGTAAGAATCCTCTCAGACTAGTTTCTTGAACATGACAATGAGTTCACTGTACGCAAATGGCCTCCACAGTCACCAGATCTCAATCCAATAGAGCATCTCTGGGATGTGGTGGAACGGGAGATTTGCATCATTGATGCGCAGCCAACAAATCTGCAGCAACTGCGTGATGCTATCATGTCAATATGGACCAAAATATCTGAGAAATATTTCCAGTACCTTGTTGTATTTATGCCACGAAGGATTTAGGCAGATTTAGGCAGGCAAAAGAGGGTCCAACCGGTACTAGAAAAGTGTACCTAATAAAGTGGCCAGTGAGTTTATATTAACAGTGCGTTTTAAATTAAGTGGTGGGCATTATTTTTGATTTCTGGAAAAAAAAAAATTTTAAATCATGTCTGTCCTTAAAAGGTGCTGTATGTATGTTTTTGACTCTTTTAAAGCATAAAAATGCCATAATATGTTTGCAGTTAGTAAAAAAAAAATGCTAAAGTCATTTATTCTCCTTAAAAAAATGTGCGTTCCGTGTCCGAATGTCTGTTTTAGTCTTTGTACCCCACCCACTTTGACTGCCTCTGTATGTAGGCACAGATCAAAATGTGATCTACGCAAGACAGTAGCAGCCTCTGAAATTAGATGCAGATTTAGAGTTATAAAAATCTGCATGAGGTTGTAAACATTTGCTGAGCAGTTTATATTGTATATTGCATATCGTTTTGAATTTGGACTACAGAACTGTCAATCCAGCATACCGCACCTTTATGAGCATTTAATCCATATTAGTGTAATGTTGGGGGTCATCTCATCAATTGATTCTGTGTTTTTTAATAGTGTATGTATTTTGATAACTGTCGGCTATAATAATGTAATTTTGTTTGTGAATTAAAGAGTCAATTATTTTGGTTAATCTATATGTCATATGAAACAGTTAGGTGTATAATAAAATAAAAATGGCCAACGCTATACTAGCATTTAGTTTGGGTAGGCTTTTAGACAAAACAACTCAGATAATCAAAGTAAATAATAAAATAAATAAATAAAATTGATTTGAATTGAATTAAAATCTATTAAGTCTAATGGTGTGACACACTGGCTCAGTGGTTAGCACTGTCGCCTCACAGCAAGAAGGTCGCTGGTTCGAGTCCCGGCTGGGCTAGTTGGTACTTCTGTGTGGAGTTTGCATGTTCTCCCCGTGTTCACATGGTTTCCTCTGGGTGCTCCAGTTTCCTCCAGTCCAAAGACATGCAGTATAGGTGAATTGAATAAACTAAATTGGCCGTAGTGTAAGTGTGTGAATGAGTGTGTCGGTGTTTCGCAGTACTGGGTGGCAGGTTCATTCCGGTTCATTCAGCGGTGGCGACGCCTGATGAATAAAGGGACTGAGTTGAAGGAGAATGAATGAATGAATAAATGGTGTGTTTACACCAGATGTGGATGAAGTGTCAAGCGCGAGTGATTTACGTGTTGAGTCAATGCAAAGACGCGATTTGACATTCTGCAGCACTATTCGTATGAATGTAGAAGCGAATTACACAAATCGAGCAAATGGCATAGCGTGAATGAGCGTTTTGCGTGTTTGACGCACGAATCACCAACTGCTGGAAAACGTGAACTTTAGTGGACATTTGTGACATTAACCAATCAGGAGCATGCTCCAGTATGGGCGTGATTATGATGTAGCGCCTGTTGTTGTTGTCCCGAGGGGAAATCCTGCTGCCGACACAGGAAAACAGCTCATCAAACTGGGACCGGCTCAGTTGGAAGCACTGCTGAAAGTGGCCGTCATCCAGGCGCAGATTCTGGAGGAGTATATGAACTCTGAGAGCTGGGTGCACTTCAGAAGAACCTAGACACAAATCTACGCCGTTTATCAGTCTTCCTAAAGCACAGCTACTCTCTCAATAAAACCTACATTAGCCATTTCGCAATGAAACTGTAGTCACCAGGCAGACAGATGTCCGAATCCGCATCTATTGTGAAGTAAATTTCACACGCGAATGAAGCGAGTAAGCTCAAAATGTTCACGCGCCTAATTACGCTCCAATATCACAATTTACTTGTGCAAGTCTGGTGTGAACGCCCTATTAAAATATTCAATATTTCCTGAAGATAACTATTTTAATCTGCAAGCATGTTTCTACCCAGAGATGGAGGTCATATTTTTGGTGTCATGTCTATGGAAGTGTTTAACTTCCACAGAAATAGAGTATTTTGCAATGTCTGCATTAAACAGAGATAACCCTGATGTTTTTGCAGTTTTTGGACCTTTTTTTGTTTGTTTTTGCAGTTTGTAGACTTTTTTGACATTGTTGAATTGTTTTGGCAGAGTATTTCCAGAATTGGTCATTTATGTACTTTTTGTGCAATCAGTTAAGTCAGTTTTGTGCAAGTCAGTTAAGATTTAGTCAAAATGCCCACCACCAAGTCAAATGTTTTTTTCACTGTAGTTCTCTTGTTCTGTATATTTAACTGTAGAACATTTAAAATGCTTTTAATGGAAAACAGCTTGTGGGAGTTGGGACTTACTTTTGAGGGACTCTGAAAATATGATTACTGTGCACGAGGAGAGTGTTACATTAGTCTGCTCGACGAGAATACAAAAGGGGGAACCGTCGGAGCGGACATCTTGAAGGGCCCGCGTCAGGCCTGATTCCGACTGCAGGTAAAGCATTTCCACGGTGAGGCCAAGTTCCTGCAAACACTGGCCTAACGATTTGGGGTATTCCCTTTGAAAGAAGAAGAAGAGATGTGGTTATTGCGCACCACGCTTCAGCTGAGGCAGTTGGGTGTGGCCTGGTTGATATATGCAGCAATGAATGTGTTAAGATTTAATGTGTCACACGAATAAACCAACACAAATCTGATTTAGCATTTTAAAAGTGTGTTTAAAATATTAAATTACAAAATTGTCTTTTTTTTAACCCGAATAAATGCTTTTGCACGAGGACTTTGAAAAATGATCATCATCATTTTATACATATACACTTGAAGTCAGAATTACTAGTCCTTCAGAATTATTACCCGCCCTGTATATTTCTTTCCCCAATTTCTGTTTTATTGGAAAAAAAATTTCTCAACACATTTCTAAACATAATAGTTTTAATAACTAATTTCTTTTATCTTTGCCATGATAACAGTACATAATATTCTACTAGATATTTTTCAAGACCCTAGTATTCAGCTTAAAGTGCAATTTAAAGGCTTAACTAGGTTAATTAGGCAAGTTCGTATAATAAAGCAACTCATTGTATAACAATAGTTTGTTTTGTAGACAAATGGGGAAAAATTATTGCTTAAGGGGGCTAATAATATTGACCTTAAAATGGTTAAAAAATAAATTTAAACTGCTTTTATTCTTGCCAAAGCAACTTTGTAATGAGAAAAAAAAATGTTTAGAAAAAAACTGTGAAAAATCCTAATAATTTAATAATAATTATTATTATTAAATCATTATGGCTAATAATTTTGGCTTCAACTGTACATGTGTTTTCTAATCGAAAAAAAATATGAAGAATATTTTATTAAATGGGAAATACTGTTATCATAAGAATATTTTAAAACCTATAAAAATAGTTTCTTTGTGCAATAACTCATTAATAAGCTCAAAGAAGCTTTCTACATTTTATTTTACTATTCAAAGATTTGTGTACATATTTATTCATAAAAATGTGAAGGTTGTTGCAGGAGAGGTAAATTGTACAGGAGACCAATAATCAGTCACGTGTATACTAAAATCAAAGTATTTTTAACCATGTGTATATTTGACATTTTTGATAATATTTCAAATGGTTATTTATCATTTTTGTAAGCGAGATGTGGAACAGAGAATTTAAAACAGACAAAATAAATGAAAGTATTTCGCATTCAACTTGTCAACTCTGGGAAGAATATTCCTTTTATGGATTTTAGGGAAATGCAAAGTCATGATATTATGCAAGATTTGTCTAACCGTGTGTTCAGCTTTGAGATTAGGATACAGGATTTTAATATGATATATTACATGTATTAAGATTGTTTTAGTGAGGCATCAAGGTGTAAATAATTATGCTAGATTTAGTGGATGAAAATTATTTACTGTTGGAGGCACTTTATTTTACAGTGTCCTTGTTACTCATTACTAGTACTATAGTAATAACAGTGTATTATGCATAATTACACCAAAACCTACAGTAAGTTTTTGTAGCTAATTAACAATACTCGGCATGCAAAACAGTAATTGCATAGTAACAAGGACACCTTAAAATAAACAGTAACCAGTAAACAGCAAGTATTATTTTGTATATGTATTATATTATTACAAATTAACAAAAGGTTTATGTTGTTGGATGCATCCTGTTTAGTTTTTAAAGTTGGATGAGCAGAGTAAAACCGTAATATTCGCAATTTAGTTTTTAAATTCATTTTTAAAGACTATTGGGAAACTGAAAGACATTGCAGGGACACTTGATAAACGGGGTATTTGAAAATGGTAAAAATTTTAAACAATGAACGTGGGGTATTTTGTTTGTTTGTTTGTTTGTTTGTGTTTTTGAAGGCGTATATAACTCCATTGAACATTTTGCAATTCGATCGGTTCACAAAGCCTTGTTGAACATAATTCGAGTTACATTTAACAATTCACAAAACTGTACTGCAAAAAAAAACAATTATTAGATAAACAATAATTATGGTTAAAGTCTGTTTGTCCATTTAAAGCATTAAGCAAACTTACCATATTAAAAATATCTAATGGAACATGATTCTGCATGCAGTATATACTCACACATCCTGGTTATTCACAGACAGGACGACACAGTCTGCAGGCCGTCGAGCACTTTCTCCACACAACTGCTGGTAAAACCTCTCATATAAGGTAGGATGCTGAGTTGACACATCATATTCTTCCTGTGAAGCAGCTGATACAAATAAATTTACATGTTATGATTATTCAAAACAGATTCTTTTTTTGTCATATATATAAAAAAAACCATACCTGTTAACTTATGTGATGAATGCTCATAGTCGACTACGCTTGTGTAGTCAATGGTTTTTTCTAAGCTCTCAAAACTGAAAATTAAAGATATGCATTTAGATTTAATTCAAATAATTTATTGTTTGCAAAGTAGTAGATGCTAAATTTGGAGGACACAGATATATCAAATATTCCATTTAGCAGTTTTACAACCAGTAAAAAATGCACTTTGTAATCTTTTTAAAGAATAAAATTGGAGCCACCTCTCGAGTTGCAGATGATCCTCAGTTCTCTCCTGCCTCATGGGATATGGTGGTCTCCGAAACGATGTGTGAGGTTTGGGGCCACTGCATGGAGTAAATTGAACATGACTGTGATGAACAACATATTCAGAATGTAAAATTTGTAAAAATAAATAAATAAAATACAAATTAATTTACACGTTGTTAAGTTGCTGGACATCAAAGCAATGTTCTAAAAGTGATTTTATTTACACAAAGATGATTCATTTATTTCAAAATATAACATTTAACGTTAGTGAAACTAAATTATGTAAAAATGCATTGTTAACGTCACACAACACAACACAACACAACAAACGTCTTCCGTTGTTTTGATGCCTGCAATGCCTTTTTGTCTGTGTGCGCGTTTCATACCTTCCTCCTCCACTGTGTTTTGGTTGTCGTCTGCTCCCGGCTTTTTTCCCCCACGACGACATTTCACTTCTTCAAAATAAATTTCAGTATATCATTATAGTAAAACCACAGTAAACACAATACATAAATACCGCGCGACACAAGATGCCACAGCGTTCTGGTTATCAAGCTAACTCTGCATTACCTCAACCCTAATTTCTTAAAAAAGTGAACATATGCAGGGTCTATAGTTAAAACAAATGTTTAATGTTTAAAATATTTATCAAAACTATTGTTATGATAACAAATCTGAAGAGAAATTCGCCTTACCTTTGCAGAGGTAACGTTACAGTTATAATCCTGTAAGTTAGCTTTAGTTTATCGCAATAAACCGATTAATTTGCAGATGCGTTATTTAATCTCCGACCAAATCAATACATAGTAAGATTATTTTTTTATACAAAACGTGTGAATAATAGTCGCTAAACCGTGCTACTCCTCAAGGATTCCGCCAAAGGACCTGCAACATTCTGGATCCGACTTCCTTTCTACGAACAAGTGTATTTGAGGAAGCGCGTGGCGCCGCCTGTCGGACTGGCAGACAAATGACCACCACGCAGTCCACAAAATGTACTTATCCTGTGTGAGGCTCAAAAATTATCAAGAAAAAACTGAGTTGCTAAAATACTTTCTCACTTTTATGGGAAAAGTACTCTTTAGTACTCTTTACTGACTATCCTAAGCAAGACTAATTAGTTTTAATTTATTTAATTATACTGTTAACCAGATTTCCCATACATAAATGTAAATAAACAAATACGAAACCTAATTTTATTTTTTACTGAAATATGCTTATAACATTTACCAGTATCGGAGACACAGTAAACAAGATAGACCTATGCACTTTAAAATTTTGTAAACTTTATAATGTATTTAATTACTATAAATGTACGTTTTGTATGTTTGTATTGTTTGCTTCCATCTGGCATCTTTATTTTTATTGCAATAGGCTATTTGTTGTTGTTATTTAGATTAGAAAAAAAGAGAGTACATTTTAAAGCTGTTTTTTGCAGCACTTTGGTTCAAACTGGGTACTGTGACTGATGGTCTCCCATTCAACGGTTGTTAAGAAGCTAATTGTGAATTGTACAATAGTCTTTATTCTTTTTGCCAAACAGAAACTCACAACTGTGATCGCTACCAAAAATACAAAATATTAACCACGTAATAGTGATTTTTATATTCTGTAATTGCAACTTTAGGTCTCTCAAATGTGACTTTAAAGCCTTTTGTTAACACTAAAATAATTAATGTTACTTTATGTATTTACTAACACGAACAAACAGTTAGTAATACATTTATTATGGTATTAGTTCATCTTTATTAAATTTAGATAGTTAAGTTAAATAACATTAGTTCATTGTTAGTTCATGTTAACTCTCAGTGCATTGTCTACTGTTAACAAGCACAACTTGGATTTTAATAATGCATTAGTAAATGATGAAATATGATTGATTAATGCTTTACAAGATTATTCATACTTAGCTAATGTTAGTAAATGCATTAACATGAACTAACGAACCATTATACTGAAGTATATGTATTTATTTATTAGGATATGCTGTATTTCATTCAAGTTTGTAAATATATTATATTATAAGAATTTGAAGTCCACAGGCTACAAAATTTCCTTCAGCTTAGTCCCTTTATTGATCAGGGGTCGCCACAGCGGAATGAACCGCCAACGTTTCCAGCATATATTTTACACAGCGGATGCCCTTCCGGCTGCAACCCATCACTGGGAAACACCCATACACTCATTCACTACAGACAATTTAGTCTATTCAATTCACCTATAGCCCATGTCTGGACTGTGGGGGAAACTGGAGCATTCGAAGAAAACCCACTCGAACACGCAGAACATGCAAACTCCACACAGAAATGCCAACTGACCCAGCCGGAACTCGAACCAGCGACCTTCTTGCTGTGAGGGGACAGTGCTAACCACTGAGCCATCGTGTTGCCCAGGCTACATACAAGTTCTATTGGTAATATAGTTTAGTTTAGATTTATTACTATAACTCTCAAGAACTCATTCATGTACATTTGGGATACTGGGATTAAATATTATTTTGGAATTTTGCGCAAATCACTGTAGAAAAAGAGTAATTAATTCAGATAACAACATATACCGTATGCAACACATAAAACAGACATTTATTACAAACAACACAATTCGGAAAATGAAAGATTCTTAATTCAATCACACTCTCATCTTTGGGAGCACTTGAGATTTCAGACTTGTAACTGCTTTAGAAAATTCACATTAAGCTTCAGCAGCATTTGGACACTGATATGTGCATTAACCACTGCGGAAATCTTCAGAAATTTCCCCCAAACCTCTTGTAATAATCGCCTATCGAGTCTGACAGAATCAGTATTCACTCAGTTGTCATTTCATCTAAACCTTCAAATTTGGCTTAATTTAATTCTAAATGAACTTTGCATCATATGTCGATATAAAATACTACTAAAAAAAAAAGAAAATCACTGTGTCTTGATTGATCAAGACATTTTGCAATCATATTGAGAATGTGGGACAATCAACCCAGAACAGATTCAAGTACAATCAAGTCTGAGGGAGCAAAAATAATGGGTTTTCTGAGGCAGGCATGAGGAAACAAAGTGGTTAAGACACTGCTGCTGTTTCCTGTTGAGATTTAAACTTGGAATTTAAAAAAGACAGACAGAGAGAGAGAGGTCACATATATATTAAACACATCTGAACAGAGACACACAGTTGTAGACCCTGACCAGAGCTTGAGGGGCAGAGACTCAGAGACAGAACAGCATGTAATGGATGCATTTGTTCCATATTTAAACTGTTCCTGGAAATGCAGATTAAAATTACCAGCAGCTTTTAAACCTTCCAGCTTCTCAACAGCCCTCTAACCGGGGCCTTCTAGGAGTGCAATTACAGTTTTCTCTACCAGTCTATATTTTTTCCTCTCTTCCCTCCAGTTTAAAGGAGGATTTACTCCATCTGTCAAAGGCCAGCGCTGCCACGTCCAATCCTGAGACAGCATCTTGGTTTCGATTGGTCAGGTCGATTTCTCGAACAGAAGGGACTGGACAGGATGGAAGGTTGATGGGGAAAGTCCACATTTAGGGTTGATGGGCTGATGTCAGGACACGTGGGAAATGAGTCTGACTCGTGTCTTGATGTCTTGACGACACAGCGGGCATGTTTCCAGCTGTAAGGCACACTCCATACAAATCCCACTGAAGATGTGACAAGAAAATAAATATAACAAATACACTAAAAATGAATACAGTAAATAATGAACATATCATGCACACAGATTAGTGATATCAAATTCCAAAAATTGCCATGAACGATCGTCATTTAAATTAAAGATCAATTTGTTTGCCTGTGTGAACCGGAAGTTGCTGAGACTTTCATTTCAGTATGTTGATGTACTGTACTTCCAATTGAAACTGAATATCGAGTTGGGGGTGGGGCTTCTTTTTGCGCATCATTTCCTTGTAGCAAACTAAAACTGAACCAAAACAATTATCAAACATTCCATGTGACTGTTTTGTTTTCACCAATGACTTCAGTACGACGCATTGCTATTAGAGTCGGCAGCACAACATTCAAGAGTTGCATTGCCAGTAATAAATGCCCATCCATCTGACACGGAAGACACAGGCAAACAATGCTGTTGTTTTTGGCACACAAACCTGTTCTTGGAGATTCGTATGATTGCAGTTGAACCACTGAAGTCGCATGGAATGTTTTTAATTCTGGACTTTGAACATCTCGGGACTATATCGGTCTATGGAGGATGAGGGAGCTCTCAGATTGCATGTTAAAAAGCTTAATATGTGTTCCAAAGGCAAATAAAGGTCTTACAGGATTGGAATGACATGAGGGAGAGTAATTAATAACAGAATTGTAATTTTTGGGTGAACTTATCATTCAATGTTCTACTGAAGAAAAAGATACAATTATATTTAAAACTATACCTTTAGGAGTCGATCACACCGAATGCACTTTTCCATTCTGTGATCGCGAGGTGCACCACACTGCTTTTTGTTGACAAGAAAAGGTGCGGTGTGCTTATTACGTCACTAGGCAACGACTGAATCAGCTGGGTATTGTGCGCAAGCATTGCTGCTGATATTGTTATAATTGTAATATTTAATAATATTATGATATTCATGATTTGTGAAGTCATACAGCTCCGGATAATTTGAAATGGTGACCACTATCTGTAGTCGTCATGACAACACAAACACTGATGTTACCTCAACAGAAACCCCACCTCTGCTTTCATTTAATTGGAGAATGAAAAAGACTGACTGGCGTAGCACATTTTTTGACGTAGCAAATTTGAGGGTTTTTTTCAACTCTTGGCACACGTCGCACAACAGCAAAAACGCGAGGTGCAGCAGGCGGTTAAAACGTGAGGTGTGCATGGCGCATTAGCAGCATGCAAACAACCTGCAGGTTGCAGCTGTTAGTAAATAATTCTAAAAAGATGCCACAATGCAAAACAAACAAAAAAGAGGTTTTTAGTGTGATCAAGGCCTCAATAACCAATTTCAATAAGATTCTTAACCATTTTTATCAGGCTTAATGCAGGGATATGGGATAAAAAAAAAGGCTGAATGTGTTCCAAATGTCCCAATTCTCCAAACAACAGTTGTTCTTTTCTACTCCAACTCAACCAAGCCCCTTTGCCCATAAAGCCAGTTGTGTAAACACTGATTCTATAAGCTGATCTTTGTACCTGTGCGAGCAGGGTCTCAGTTCAGTGTCCGCCATCTGGTCGCAGCAAAGGGTGCAGCAGTTATCTCTGATGCTAACCTGCTTGAGCAAAGCTAGGCGCCTGTGTCTGAAATAAAATAGAGAAAGAGCAATTTTAGATGCTCACTGCTGTATGAGTCACCTGCTTTAGATAATAACTAATGCATTATTCACATCTATAACAGCCATTGATACTTCACCCTGTGTACAGCCAGCTAGTAAATGGTGCAAACCTGGGCAGAATGATTTTCTCGTCTGATGCGAGTGAGGCAAACTCATTAAAGGTGTTGAATTTGATGGAGGGGGGATGGCGGAAGGGCTTGGCTCCGAAGTTAAACTCACACTGTTGATAGGACATAAAACTGGCTGCAGCAAAAAAGCCAGACCTGAAACAAAGAAAATCAAGTCTTCAAATTTCAATTTTTGCTCTTGTTTTGAGTTTTGTGGTTAAGGAAGTGATCTTCGCTTACGTGGCAGAGAAGAACACCTGCTTCTCAGGAGGCAGCTGGTGTCCGTTAAGGTAGAAAATCATCTGCTTCTTACTGAGGTCCAGCAGGAAGCCTATGGCATCACCTACAAAGCCCAGATAACACTGATCACACAACTGTGAAGTAGCAAAATTATGAAATAGAATAAATGTAGGCAATCGTAAATGTAGGCAATCTTCACATGCAGATGTCAGGAGCTGAACAGGATGCTCTACAAACCTTCTTTCCAGCAGGGGTGGGAGTGAGGTTTACTGCGAGCATTGTACCAGATCAGCTGCCTGCAGCCGTCATACGCACATGAGTACTCATCATCTCCAATCCCATAACCCTCCTGTACATGCACACAGATATAATTTCTTACTACAGTACAATTATTTCATTTTTAAGTGTATATCACATAAGTGTATTTAAGTGTCACATAAGATCACTGGTTTATTTAAATAAGCCAAAACACTCACACAATTTTATTTATTATGTTATTACTTACAATTCAATTTATTATAACTCAATGTATCTTTTAGTTTTTTTAATCTGGGCTTGGTAAGATTGTGTTTTTCTAATAAATTCACTATATATACTAAAATTACATTTATTAAACCAGAAATAGAGTCAAGTAACAATATCATAGTTATAAGTCATATTGACCCCACATTTCTGAAAGTAAGTGCTTTTAAAACTAAATCTATTGTCATTACATTTTCAGCACATTGCATAGAGTTTGTTTATTTATTGCCAATAATGACATCACAAACGTATGGCCATTTCATGGCAAGATCCATTGTATATAGATTAAGTGTTCACATAAATATTGAATAAATAAATAAATAAGCATAATCAAAACACACATGGTTGAGAAACTTGCTGTCCTTGGTCGCCCAGCCAATTTGCATGACGCCAGAGGTGATAACTGTAACCTCATAGTACCAAACCCCTGAATCCACACAGAACGTGCAGCGGACACTCTCAAATGATGATGCGTCACACCGGGCCTAAAGACAAAGATGACATTGATCGCATTAGAGACATTACAATATGGATAGAAACAGCTACTCTTCCACAAAAGGTGAACATAAGAATTCTGATTGATATGTGAACCATTCAGTAGTTTAATAAAAAAAAGTTTACCCAAAATTAAAGCAATATCATTCCTTTTCTACAAGCCTAAACAGAATCAATCTTCCACAGAATCAATACTCTAGAACATTCCTGATGCCCTGTATACATGGTTTTCATCATGCATTACCTAAATCCAGAATTGTTCCCACAATTAACAACATTGGTTTGTCTCTCACCTCCAGTCCAGTAGGAGAGATCTTAAGATATTCGCTGACATCATTACTGTTCAGCATGGCGTTGATGTTGCTCAAGTTGACCTTCTCATAGGTAAACTGGCGGCCCTCTTTAATAACTATTGGCCAAAGTGTGAATAAAGATTACATTATCAGTCAAACATGCCACAAGTATAATATTTGACTCCAATCTAAAAAATTATTCTAAAATGCAAACAGAAAAAAAAATTAAAAAATTAAAAAATTAAAATTTATATAAATCATGAAGAAACTGAAAGTATGAAAAGGATTTTATATGCTGTGAAAAACATTGATTTGCTTTGTTTCAATATCACCTACAAAATACCAAAAGCCCTGATTACCAATTAAAATGTACTCACAGAGGTTATCAAGACTCCACTGTGCGCAGAAGCCTACTTGACGCTTCAGGTAGTCTAAATTATCTGCCCAGGACTCCAGAACAGACAAACGGTCACTGATACACGACTCTGACACGGTTAACTTGTTCTCACCTGAAACAAATAAAGGTTTGCATTAAAAGTACCATTTTCAGAAAAATTCCTGATTGAAATATTGAACTGACACCAGTTAGACTTACTGGTTTGTGAGAACTTCTCTAAAGCAATAAGAGCAAACAGCATAACAGTGGGGTGGGCTTCAGAACTCTAGGGGATAAAAAAAAAACAAACAAACACAAATTAATTAAACATTTGAAAAAAATGACTTGTAGTAAATGTTAAGCAAAACAATTTTAAAGATCTAGAAACATTTCTTATTTTCATCAACATAAAATAATTATACAGTGTCATTGGTAAACAAAAGTCTTTCTAAACCCTAATTTCGAATGGTAGTCCATGTTATGTGCTCATTTCTGTAACATCCAACCTCCATTTCCTATTTTTTATTAGACTGACATAGCAGATCAATAGTATGAATGTTACATTTATGAACCAAATGTAACTCATTTAAAAAGAACTACGCCGTTAGTCAAAGTCTGTAATAAAAGTCTATGCTCTCACCAAACTCTCAAGCAAGTACTCCAGAGTTCCAGGGCTAAGGAGCGCAATGCTCGCTGGACCTGTAGACAGAAGAGTAAAAAGATGAAGTACTCCTGTATTAAACAAATGATTCCTATGGGCAGCATGTTTGACCTTAAAACAGAAGCATGGATCTTCAAACTGAGAGAACTGGACTGTGTGTGTGTGTTGCAGCCTCAGCAGAGCTGTCAAATCACAGGCCTCTTAGGGAGCCCACAGCAAGCCCAGGCATGACAGCTCTTTACAGACTGCAAACTCAGCTCTTTAGCATCAGAGAAACAAGCTAGTGCAAAGATTATGTAAAACGAGATGCAACAGATCTCAGACATATTTCAAAGAAAAACATCCTGGTGTTTTATATGCAATTCTTGTATAAAAATTTTTTTTAATAAAAATAAAAAAAAGAGCCATAATTACTTCTTCGACAGTTTCAGAGTTAGTACAAGTCATGCTTTTTTGCTAAATATTTATTTATTCACTTTTTAGCACCATGCCAGCATCAAGTCTATCTTCATGGCAAATAAATGACAAAAGGTGCCCAATGAACAAAGTTGCAAAAGACATTACAAGAAATTAATCAGTTAAACACAGTACAGTAACGGGAAAGGGAGGAATAAAATAAATAGGTATGTGTAAGTCTACCTAGAATTGAAATTGGGAAATAAAATAAGCTTCATATACTATGATTTATTTTATATAATTTATTTTAATGACATTCATCCCATTCAAACTGCCACAGGTCATTAATATTAAAGTTTTTTTGATGGAAATAAAACCTGACAGTGAAATATTCAGGTTGAATGCCTAATTTGTAGTGACATCATGTCTTGATAAAATAAGTGCAATGAACAAAATTATGTGACAAGGGTATGACCTAGTTGTATTCTATTAACGTGGTTAATGGGGACATGTCTTGTGTACCTAGTAATTCAAAACACTTAAAATGAACTGGGTTTTTTGACATAAAACATTTGCTAGAGGTGTCCTGTTAGGGTTGAGTTTAGGGGTAGAGGTAGAGTAAGATCATATACAAGTGTTTTTTTACAGCATCAAATACTATACCAATGGAAATTCCTCATAAACCATATATAAAAAGTGTGTGTGTGTGTGTGTGTGTGTGTGTGTGTGTGTGTGTGTGTGTG
>CAIGQW010014484.1:4542674-4590294 GCA_903798125.1 Danio choprae | reverse complement strand
GTGTGTGTGTGTGTGTGTGTGTGTGTGTGTGTGTGTGTGTGTGTGTGTTCCTCACCAGCCAGTTTCTCAGCCAGACAGCCCAGGACTGCTGTGGTGTTGCGGTGTTTAGCTGGTATGAGGGCATCCTGACGCGCCACAGCAGCACTCAGATTCAACATGTCCGACAACTTTTGCAGAGCATCCTAAAAAAAATACAATTAATTTAAAACTTGTAAATTGCTCAGGTAATGAACTTTGAAAGTAACACAACTGCTTTAACTTATTATTTCCACCTTCTTCCTCAAAACCCTCCCAACAAAAGGTGTACAAGTCAGAAGTATCATGATAGAAGTCAATTTACACTACCATCACTAAATGTCTCACATGCTCACAGAGGCTGCATTTATTTGATCAAAAACACAGAAAAAGATCCTCATGAAATCATTCTAATAAGCTGATCTGAAACGAATATATTTCTAATAAAAAAATACACAGTTGTTCTGTTTCATCTATCTTGTGAAAACACCCACAACTAATAACATTTCTTCAGAATTCTTCGATTAACAAAAAAAAAAAACCAAACAAAAACAGGCACTTCTATAGTGTTTTGTTCAATTTAATGCAATTCTTGCTGAATTACAGAATTTATTACTTTTTAAAAATTCCTACATTTTAAATAGTAGTGTACGGTATATGATGGTAACAGTATAAATCACAAAACTTCACCAAAATATACTTTTCTAAATGATACTATTCTAAAATATGCTTCATTATTTTGTATATTTTAAAACTGACAGACCAAAACCAAAAGATATCAAAGCACTCTCTGCAACAGTAAAGCATAACCAGAAACTATTCATTTTTATTTTAGTTCCAGCACAAAATTGGGGAAAACAAATTAGCGCCAGAAGTGAATCTTCTGCTGGTACCATTTTAAGTAGTAAGGAATATCTTTTAAGTTAGGTATATCACTCAACAAACTCATAATACTAGGAAAATTGTTGTGGTTCCATTTTCAAAGTGCTTGTAAAAATAGAGCTGCATTATTGCCCATTAGCAAAAACAGAGAAGGAAAATGAATACCACAGTCAATGTTGTGAGGTAATGTAGATGTGAACTCACTTTGGTTGGCAAAGGGCATTCGTCCAGTAGCAGTGTTATTACGGCTGGTCCTAGTGGGTCATCTAGAGGAATTACCCTAATTAAAGACTGCACAACTTCCAACCAGCCATCATCTACAGCATGAGAAACAGAAAGAAAGACACAAACAGACATTCAGTCCATAGGAAATGCTTTATTTATGCATTACAGCTATGCATTTAAACAACATAAAAACAATACTCAAAGGATTTTTTAATGAATATTATGAACATGACAATTGTGAGCAAACAGATTACACTAAAGTGCTAAAATGAAACATTTGGTTTGTAAAACCATTACTAAAATGTCCATAAATCAACTCAAAGATCAGCTGCACAACAGTGATATGTATTCCAGGATGTGCTGAACTCAATCTTAAAGCCCACAGTAGCGTTTCCACCTGTTTACTCCTGCATGAAGCTCTTAGCAGCCACCTGACGCCACAGAGTCTCAAACCACAACATGCAGGCTCAGCTCGGAGCAACAGATGTACATATAAATAAAATCAAGAGTCACAGAGGCTTTGGCAAAGGCACAAGAAGAGAGTCAGGCTGGTGACCCACACATGACCTTGCTAAATTTTGACCGTTGATTAGTCTGGTCCACATACAGATTAAAACCCCCCCTCAACAATACAACACTACACTCGTGTTTGCTGCAGGTACCATCTATGAGCAATTAAAAGGAGTCGTTTTTTTTATGCAAAATGGAAATGGCAATGCACTGCCCCTTGTAAACAAGCAAACGCAGTGTAGCTAACATATACTCAGTGTTTGTTTCTGCAGTTATTATGAGTCTCTAAGGGACTTTAAAATCTACAGCTCAGCCTTGACTCTCTAACTTCAGCCACTGCAAGAGAACAGAGCGATGGATGACAATGGCAGCACGGGGCATGAGCCAAACTTCAAAAGCAGCCGTCACTAATACCCACAGAGCTTCCACAGCTTCCGCTGTTAGATTAACATCCTAATAACTTAATCAGTAGCCAGGGGGTAACAACAAGCTGCACTTGTTCCCCTGATGGGAAAAAAAAAGCAGCTTGGAACCCGGGAGTCGATGTTTGGCTGGTTCCCTTTGACTAATAACTATGTGCTTTCTCTAGTGACAGTCTTTCAAAGGAAACTTCTCATTCGGACCAAATAAAATTTAAACAATCGGTTTGTGTTTTATATTTTAGTAGTAGAAGGAGAATATTTAATGTTGCAGCCCACACACTCACCCAGAATAAGGAGAAAGTAATGAAGGTGAAGAGCTTGTTAATGCGCACATTCTCTGTATTGTCATTTTCCCGTGGTTAGAGATCATATTGTATTTACAGCTAGATGTGATGATATTTCATAATTTAATATTTATTGTGATTAAAATAAATGTGTGATATTGTTATTGTGGCCACTTCAAAAATACCATGCATAATTATTTTCCATTTAAACGTTTAGAGTGTCTTTAGGAATATTCACAGTTGTATTGGCAGTGGTTGTTCATCACAACAAAATGCTTGATCCAATATGATGTTTAATTTTAAACATTAACATTTCAGATGTTAATCTGGCCTACGACACACTAAGATACTGACTGAACATGTTCTATTTACAGGGTTATTGTTCACTAACACGGTACAACAGAATTCATTAACATTTAGCATTAGTCAACTTAACTAAGCTCATGATGAAAACTACAAAGCATTTAATAATCTTAGGTTAAGATAATGTCTAAGACAATCCCTAATAAATCATAAAAAGTCATATTTATTATATTAACTAGTTATTAACTATTAAAATGCAGCTGTATTTTTTACTGACATTCATATAGTAAGTGCAATAAATGTGGTGCAATGTTGATTTTAATGCATTACGAATTGTAAAGTCTTACCTATTGTTATAAACACACAAATTATATATGTATTGACATTATACCTGTTAAAGTGACCATTTTTGCAGCTTAGCTCAATATCATAATAATACTGAAAATCGTGAATAAATCTAGAGCAATTACATGGCAACAAGAAAAACGTGATACCAGCATTAGCCTATTTATGGCTCAAGTGGTAAAAAGAAATGTAGTGTCTAAAAAGCAACAATGGCACCAGACAGTTAGTTTCAGGCATGTACATCAAATACCCCTGGAGAGTATATTTACAGTACATAGCCCCTCCACAGTAGAAATAACCCATTTTCTGTTATTCAAGTTTGGTACCCATGATCAAGAAATTATCCCAACGACTTAGTTTGTGGTACTTTATGAGATGTAATAGCCAGTAAAGAGTTTGTTTGGATAAACATGCGTTTCATAAATGCAAGCAAAAGTATGTCTGCATGCGCGATCATTTCATAGACACAAGCGAAAGGCTTTTATGTAGGCACGGTCATATCAAATAGATGTTTGTACAGGTATGTACTGTATGCTCTATCCTTTCATAGATGGAAGTCCTTCTTGCATAAAGAGTTGTATGCATAATGCATCAGTCTGCATTTCACATTATTGTGAAAGTTTTATATCCCTTTTATCATTCAGTAGTATATACACAGGTATCATTAACATACATGCATGCATGTATTTGCATGTGCAACCCAGACGGTCCTACTCCACCCAACTAGCTCTGAGCTGGGATCGAACTGGTAATTCTTTGTATGGGAGTCGGCTGCTCTAACAAGGAGGCTCTAGAGTCTGTTGCTAGAGCACCTTTTGAGGTCATAAGAGTGAGGTTTACCTGCACAGCACTTCACTAGCTGGCCTCTGCTACACTCACCCCCTAAACCTCACTCCCATCCGGGTCACGGCATCAATGTAACCCACTGGTCCTACTCCACCCAACCCGCTCTGAGCTGGGATCGAACAGGCAATTCTTTGTATGGGAGTCTGTTGCTCTAACAATGAGGCTAAAGACCATGACCTCTAGTGTCTTTTGCTAGGAGCACCTTTTGAGGTGTGAAGAGTGAGGTTTACCTGCACAGCACTTCATTAGCTGGCCTCTGTCACACATGCATGCATGTGTGAGTAAACTTTGATTTAAGCCATACATGCCACATCATAATCATTAATTTCCTCATCATAAGAGAAGTGCAAATACAACGCAATAGGAGATTAATGAGTAAATGATGACAGAATTTTTCGTTTTGGGTAAAGTATCAATTTAACAGTATAGGTTCCTCTTGACTTCCACTGAACGGACTAAAAATATACAGTGGCGGTCACGCTGTCAAAACTGTTTGGTTACCAGCATGCTTCAGAATCTCTTCTTTTGTTAGAAGAAAAATGCATGAATATTTTGAACAACATGAGGGTGAGTAAATACAACAGAATATTCATTTATGGGTAGGTGTACTTTCCCTTTAAAGATTCTGAGTTTACTGAAAACCATTTTACAGCCTGTACGTAAAAGAACACAACACTATGCAGTGTATAAATGTACTAATATTAATAAGTCAAAGTCTTTACTACTAGATGTAAATGCAAAACATCACCTGATTTGAATTTCCTGACCCCCGTATTTGCATGTGTATGAATGGAAGTAGGACTGTGCAGTATGATGTTACAGTGCATCCGGAAAGTATTCATAGCACTTCACTTTTTCCACATTTTTTATGTGGATTAAATGGATTAAATTCATTTTTATTACTCAAAATTCTACACACAATACCACATAATGACAATGTGAAAAGATTTTTTGAAATTGATGCAAATTTATTAAAAATTAAAAGCACATAAATATTAACAGCCTTTGCTGTGAAGCTCTAAATTGAGCTCAGGTACATTCTGTTTCCACTGATCATTCTTGAGATGTTTCAGCAGCTTAATTGGAGTTCACCTGTGGTAAATTCAGTTGATTGGGCATGATTTGGAAAGGCATACACCTGTCTATATAAGGTCCCAGGGTTGACAGTGCATGTCAAAGCACAAACCAAGCATGAAGACAAAGGAATTGTCTCAAGGCACAATGCTGGGGAAGGTTACAGAAAAATGTCTGCTGCTCTGAAAGTTCCAATGAGCACAGTGGCCTCCATCATCCGTAAGTGGAAGATGTTTGGAACCACCAAGACTCTTCCTAAAGCTGGCCGGCCATCGGGGGAGAAGGGCCTTAGTCAGGGAGGTGATCAATAACACGATGGTCACTCTGTCTGTGCTCCAGCGTTTTTCTGTGGCGTGAGGAGAACCTTACAGAAGGACAACCATCTGTGCAGCAATCCACCAATCAGGCCTGTATGGTAGAGTGGCCAGACAGAAGCCACTCCCCGCCTGGAATTTTCCAAAAGGCATCTGAAGGACTCTCAGCCCATAAGAAACAAAATTCTCTGGTCTGATGAGACTAAAATTGAACTCTTTTGAGTGAATGCCAGGCATTACGTTTGGAGAACACCAGGCTAATACTGTCAAGTCAAACTCAAATAAAAAAAAGTTTCTTTTAAATCCATCCACCAATCGGAGCAAGAGGCGGAAGGACATGAAGTAGTTCGGCTTTCACGTGCAAGACAAAAAGAAAATTGAAACTCCACGAGAACGGAATCTCCGCCAAAACTAAACCACCAAATCTGAATCTCTGCCGAAACTGAACACAAGAAGAGTACACAACAGTCAAAACCATCGTCAAGTCCCAGAGTGGCAGCCGGTGAGAACTTTACTTTGTTCAATAAATGAAAGTTGGGCTGGCATGTCAGCATTGGATGGCAAATCAGCTGTGACGCAGCAACTGAGTTCAAGTTCAGCACAGAGAAAAACATGCTTTTACAGTGTTTATCTGCTCACTGCTTAACAATTATAGTTACAAATAGTTTATTGTGAAATGTAAAGATGTTACGAAGCACAAATGTATAGTTTTGGGTATTTTAATCCTCTTTTGGGTGCTCTCAGTATGATGTTAAGATGTTAATTTTTATTCTGCAATTCATATGTGTCCATGAACTGATCACGTGCACATAAGCTGATCGCTGCAATAGCATAATTAATCTGATTTCATTCAAATGTTTTAAAACTAAATATTTAAGTTCAGTATATGTAACTGTACTGCTGATTGTGCTTTAACACTTGTTAAATGAATAATAATTATTCATTAATGAATAATAATATTCGAAAATGCTGTGTGGAAAATTCACAAATGTTTGTATAAATAAGTTTATTTGTAATTTAATTGCATGTCTTGTATTTTTGTTTATGTTAAAGGTTTTTCACCTTTCTGCTCCATTTCTGATGCAACAAATAGATGAGTGGAATCCAGTAAAACTCCTTTGATGATGTGTCTTCCTTTCAAGCAGGAAAACATGTGCATGAGAGAAATAGCTTGACAAATATCATCCCTACAGTGGAGCATGGTGGTGGCAGCATCATGCTGTGGGCATGTTTTTTAGCAGCAGGAACTGGAAGACTAGTCAGGATAGAGGGAAAGATGAATGCAGCAATGTACAGAGACATCCTGAATAAATACCTGCTTCAGAGTGCTCTTGACCTCAGACTGGGACGATGGTTCATCTTCCAGCAGGACAATGACCCAAAGCACACAGCCAAAATATCAATGGAGTGGCTTCACAACAACTCTGTGAATGTCCTTGAGTGGCCCAGCCAGAGCCCAGACCTAAATCCTATTGAACATCTCTGGAGAGATCTGAAAATGGCTGTACGCCGTCACTTCCCATCCAATCTGATAGAGCTTGAGAGGTACTGCACAAAGGAATGGGCAAAAATTCCCAAAGACAGGTGTGCCAAGCTTGTGGCATCATATTCAAAAAGACTTGAGGCTGTAATTGCTGCCAAAGGTGCATCAATAAAATATTGAGGAAAGGCTGTGAATACTTATGTACGTGATTCTTCAGGTTTTTTATTTTTAATAAATTTACAACAATTTAAAAAAATATTTTTTCACATTTTCATTATGGGGTATTGTGTGTAGAATTTTGAGGAAATAAATGAATTAAATCCATTTTGTAATAAGGTTCTAACACAAAAAAAATGTGGAAAAAGTGAAGCGATGAACACTTTCTGGATGCACTGTATATATAATAAATTCATTGTCAAACGCAATAGATTTTTTTTTTTCCAATGTAAACCACGACATATAAATTTATTATTTATATATATATATATATATATATAAATAAATAAAAGAAAGTGGGTGCAGCTAACTCATGTGCAGTGTAGGTCAGCCTGAGACTGGCTGGAGTCTTTATAGTAAGATCAGCTCAGCAATCAGAGGTGACATTTTCAGAGGTGATTTAGATTAACTGTTTTCAATTACTGGCTTGAAACTGTGAATTTAATACATAATAAGCCTGTGTACAATATACCTCAGCAAGCTAAACAGTAGCACTATAGCCTCTGCCGAGTAACAGCCTCACCCATGTTCTAATAACCACTTGGTAACATAACATTAGACTAGGAAAATAAAGGTAAAGCACAAATAACATTTAGTTGTTATAAAATCCTTAGTCTTGTTTAATATATTGGTAACAACATATAAAAAATTTATTGACTAGCGACTGCCCCATGAGAAATTTACACTGGAAAATCTAGGAACTCTATCCATCTAGGAAGATAGAGCTCAATCTATCTAGGTACAAAGCATCAATTGTGGTCACAAAATCACAAGTCTTGTTACTCATACCGTGACAGAATTTTGGTCATACCGCCCAACCCTAAATGGAAGAGTTACAAAAAGATTCAGTGAGAACAATCCTTACGTATTGATAATCTCATATAAAATGTGACCTAAATAAGGGTATATACATCTACTTATTCAAGCCACATGCATAAGCTTTACTCCTTTCACTAGCAATCCCAACAAGTTTCCTACAAGACCCATAAGCAAACAATATTAGATGAAAGAAAAGGATGAGCAATAACAGAAAGTGAACTCTCCGAATTGGGTGTTTTTCACTCACCAGTCTCTGCCATCTCGTGCAGTGTGATCATGGAATATGGCGGCTCTTGGTCACTAAAACACAAAAAAAACAAATATAAAAGTTAAATGGCAAAAAAGTAGAGCCAATTAATGGAGAAAATACTTGCCTGTGTGCCTCACGCCCTCAGTACGGAAGTGTGTAAGCATCTTATTTAGTTCTCAGCTGCTCTAGACATTAGTTATGAAAGCCTAATGTTATAATGGCTGATTGTATGGCGCATGACGGATTGCTATTGGAGGGCAGACTGCCGCCGCCGGGGTTGTTTTGGCTTTAGGGTCTATGCATCCATTTTGCAGGCTGGGTCTGTAACAGTAACTCTAAGCAGCTATAGCAAAAAAAATCCCTAGAGGTGCTCTTGGAGGGAGCCCGGCACGATCAAAACACCACCAGAGACATTTAAGCAGGAACAATAAATTTGCCTCTACTCCACCGGTGACACCGGTGTGGTTCAATTGTCAGTCATAAATCAGTGGTCGGTGAGGTACTGGGGGAAATGTTTTTAAACAGCAAATGAGGACAAGGAAAAGACAGCTATGAGGGTGGTCGACAAAATGAGAAAGCGAGAGTGTGGGAGAGTACAGAGAGGTCTAATGCCCCCAGCCACGGGTGTCTGACTGCTGTGTGATTGTTGTGAAACGGTCACACAGGGATTTGTTCTAGTCAGAAACACACTGATTTTCTGTTTAGCTCAGAACAGTACCTCAACTATTAATTTTCAATGCCCTTTTTATATTGGCTAAAAATATGTCATATGGTGTTGTGTAAGTATGTAAAAGAATGATCATTTTAAAAGCTTTTTACTAGGATACTTCGAATACAACATGCAGAGCTGTTTTCATTTGACTATTTCCTACCTGAATACTACTTTTAGATTGACTTGAAAATATTTAAGCTTTTTGTTGTATCAACGTGGTATTTCTATTAAACTGGTAAAGCTGGATGGCAATAATTCATTAATGAAAATAAGAAGTAAAAACAAGATACATCATTCAGCCTTATAGTTACAGGTGTCATGTTTAAAAAAAAAAAAAAAAAAAAAAAAAACTGGCTGTCAAAGGATGTGGTTGAGCAACAAAATATATTCAAGCTGCAAAAGAAAAGGAAAAGAAAAGCAAAGCTGACGCTCCCTCTTGTATCATTTAGGCATTTTTCATTTGAGTCAAAACACTGAGAATAGAAATACAAAAAATGAGAATATAATATATCCTTTTCCTGTCAAGCCGTTTATTTCCTCTAGCTTCTCTTAAGAAAGTGACCACACACTACTATGCTCTCCATGCAATACTGCAGGCCATTTTAGACATCAGGTTTAGAGCCACGCAACCTGATGCACAGATAAAACAACTTCACTTTAAAAGTGAACATTCATCATTAGATAGCAGTAGGCCGGCAGTGTAGGAAGGTGTAAGAACATGTGACAGAGGAAGAGTGATTGGCGACTCTGAGATCAAGCCAAATTGTTAAAAGAAACATGAAGAAGCTCTCGGTTATCACAAGCTGCTGTCTTTGGCAATACATTAAGTTTAAATGTGGTGCTGTGCGAAAGAATGAATAAATAAATAATAGCACACTCATTACAAAGCTCTGCCAGGCTTTGCACACTTAAAGCTGATTCATTTTAAAAGTTTAAACAGACGGTGTGGCAGACAATAAGACAGAGGTAAAAAAAATAAAAAAAATAATACACACGACACAATGCAAATGGATGTTGAATAACAAGCGGATGCTTTTAGCCAAAGATGGAGCGATGTTATTGCTGACGCACATGAAAATAGGGAACTGAAATTGATATGACGCCCATGATTCATTCATAAACAGATTTAATAACAAATCTAAGTAAATCCCTCCTACGGGAAAGGTTCACTCACTTGTCTACAAGAGTCCTGATGACGGCCAACGTGTCTAGTACCAAACCGTCCACGTTTTGTTTTTTCCGACGTGGCTCGTGCGGCCCTCGACCTCTTCTGGGTGGTCGAACCGGGTCCCTGGGCCGGCTGCCTCTGGCCTCCGGGGGATCAGACACAGAGTTATCCACCCGCCTGAGCTGCCTGCGAGGGGCTGATCCCTCCTCCACGTCGCTGTCCTCCCTGCACACGCAGCTGTTCCCCATGGCTCTGCTGGACGAGAGGCTGGGCCAAAACTGCACTGACTGCAGCTGTTCTACGGTGAGTCGGAGAACCTGCACGAGGCTCCTGGTGGCACAGAATGCAATCCAGGTGGCTACTATCATATCATTGAAAGGACTTTAGTGGGTGTCTCGGTACAGGTCGCGTAGACGTGTCGGTCATCGTGCTACTGCAGACCATCAGCATCCAAAGACGAACAAACAAAACTGACGGTGCAGTCAACACACATCCTACAGCCTGGGAGATTTATCTCCTAAAAAAGATTACACATCAAATTATTTTCAGTGTGGAAAGGAAACCTAACAATGTCAAATGTGCAAAACAAACAAAATGCTCAGAGGGTCCAGTTCTGACTGAAATATATATTGAAAATGATATATATATAAAAGAAACCACTTGAAAATGTTTAGTTTCTTTGGATGAACTGGATTTACTAGGTACTTGTTTGAGTAAAATGTTAATATTTGTTTTATTCTAAAGGTCTGATTCAAATGTCAAATAAAAATAGTCATTTGGAATTTATCAAAGTAACAAATGCTTTCATTCATTCATTCATTCATTCATTTTCATTTCGGCTTAGTCCCTTTATTAATCTGGGGTCGCCACAGCGGAATGAACCGCCAACTTATCCAGCATATGTTTTACGCAGCGGATGCCCTTCCAGCTGCAACCCATCCCTGGGAAACATCCATACACACCCATTCACACTCATACACTACGGACAATTTAGTTTACCCAATTCACCTATACCGCATGTCTTTGGACTTGTGGGGGAAACCGGAGCACCTGGAGGAAACCCACGCCAACACAGGGAGAACATGCAAACTCCACACAGAAACGCCAACTGACCCAGCCGAGGCTCGAACCAGCGACCTTCTTGCTGTGAGGCGAACGTGCTACCCACTGCGCCACTGTGAGGCCCTAAATGCTTTCATTTGTTGTAAATGACAATCAGGGTTATTTGGCCAAATACTGCTTTCTTAACTCTTCTGAAGTAAAAAGGTTGACATGGTGTTGTCTAAAATGAACACAAACAGGTCATGTTATGCTCTAAATGACAACATTTGTATTTTCAAATTGAAAGAAATCAGTAAATTGCATAACAAAATAAAAAGTGTTTATAGAGACAGATCATTTCTGTAACGCACAATAAATCATAAAACAGAAGGCAGTACTCATTTGTGTGCATAAACTACAGAAATGTTTTTAGTGGGATGTGATTACAGCAGTTGTCAATGTTAGCATACGCTAACTAACAGTTAGCACATCAAACAACTTTACAAAAACCCCATTCAAAATACAGCTACCCACTCAGACTTGAATGAACACTGGGCAGTGTGCTCTTAATACAATCAGTGACATTTACAAACCCACTGAAAGTTTAGAAACAGTGCTGTCATTTCAGTAAATTAGCGTCAATAAACTTGAGAATCCATGGCTGCGTTTCAAACCCTAGCGAGCTGCCTACGTAGGCAGCATTTAAAGGGATAGCTTATCTACAAATGAAATTTCTGCCACCGGGGTTTGCAACCTTTAAAACTTTCTTTATACAATGAAACACAAAAAGAGCACATGGATTTAGACTGACAGTGTCATTTACTATACACTTTTTTTCCTTTTAAGATTCATAATGAAATTGCACGGTGACTCAGGCTGTCATTCTTTCTACGGTCTACTATATGTCGCCTGACTTACTTATCTGATACTTAAAAAAGCCGAATATATCTTTGTCCAGAATTCTTCTGACGTAAATGTAATTCCGACAACGCTGTCTAGAAAGGCAGTTCGCTAGATCTTGAAACACAGCCTCTTTCATCATGTCAGAAATTATCGCTAGCAACCATATAACTAGCCACACCTCCAAACAGATGGACAAAACATCAGTTTAGAGCCCTTCTTTGACTTGGCACATACTCGAAAACATAGTTTATAGTTACAGCGTGAGTATTTATCAGAGACAAGTGTTTACTCACCCGTTAAAGCGGAAAATTGTCGGTTCAGCAGCACAGATCCGTAGGCCGAACACAAAGACTACACGGGAAGTGTGTATGTGCGCTTTACTTCTCACCGAAATGATTCGTACTCGACAACACAACCACTTTAACAATCAGCATATTGTCGACCCGCACACAAATACAGAGCGAGCTGGAAACTGACGACGAAACTCAACGTTGGGCTGTGAAGTAAAAGCAGGAGTACTGACTGGAATCAGTGTAAGATAGCCGGAGGATCAACGGGAGCACTCGGTGTAGTGTAAATGATGGGAAGTCCGACTCACTTCCGCGAAACGGTTCTTTTGAATAGCTCGTTTCAAAGAACCGGTTGAAAAAAAAACGATTCAGCTGTTTCACACGTCAGAACGTAACTGCGTCATCATGCATTCTGTGGCATAAAATGTTTCAACAGACAGTTTTAGATACATGTTGCTGTTTTTTTAATTAATGTTAATTAATACGCTTTTTTGCTTAAGGCAAATCTTCTTGCGTCAAAATTGGTTTCAGCTTCATTCCAATAACAATGTTTATTTTTTATTATTAATTGGATTTTTTTTTACATATTTCAATAACATGATATTCCATTATGATATATTTATTAATACGGTGTTAGATCTTTAGCCTCATCCTTGCCTGAAAAAGATCCGTTTTAACCGATTCAATCCGGTGTCTTGTGAAGCGGTTAATAAGGATCACCCAAAAGTACTGCTCCTTGTGTGTGTTGTCGCACATGATGCTGGACTCTCTGGACGCAATCCCTCCCAGCAAACAGTCAAACAAACCAAGTTTTTCTCAAGAGATGGAGTTGTGCAATTATTTGACCCTTGTTTAACCTATTTTTGCTTTCGGTTTGTAATTCCCTGCATTCGTTGTTTTAATAATACCAAAACTGGCATTTAGTTAGCAGATATGTTGCAGCTAGCTCAAATTCAAATGAGTTTAACACAAAGAAACATACACATATAACTCAAATAAATGCTGGTTTATCTACTACAATAATATCCATCTAAACATCTTTGATTTTCTCTACTATATTTAATCAGAAAAAGCGAGTAAAACCGAAAAAACAACTTTGTCAACATTATTAACAAAAATATTGAAATTAACTAAATAAAATTACAATAAATATATAAAATATTGTATTATAAAAATAAAATATATTAAGTATGCCTATTTTAAAGGAACACATTTTTTCCACACATCAAAATGCTTCCTTGTGATTGTGAAGAAACAGTTTGAGCCTTTTTTTATACAAATTATTTATTTTAAAACAACAACAAATAATATTATAAATGATTTTCTAAAGCAAAACCTTTTCATGAAAACTACATTTCCCAAGAGTCAGTGTTGTTTGTGCGTAGGAACTACGTGTCCTTAGCAGCTGTTGTTCAGGGGATTCTTTTACAGGGACACAAAACCGGAGTAGGTAAATATCTGATCACATTTCCTTCTTGAAATAACCGTTTATTCCTCACATCTTCTTTGACTTTGGCCACTATATTTCGGTGGCATAAAACAACCCGGCTAAGGTTAAGGTTGTATAATGTGTAATAAACCAATCGCTGTATTATTACTACTGTTATCTGATCCAGTGAGTGCGATCAAAGCCTTGCATGCTGGACTTCAGATCGATATCAGGCCCTGAAGATGCGTTTCTGTCTCATGTAAATACTGTTGCAGAACATCAATGCCGCGATCCTTCAATATATATTTGATAATTAACCGGAGTCGCTGATCTTTTGCATAGTATTGCACTGTATTTGTTGTTTTGTCGTTTTTGTTTTGATGATTGTTGTTATATATCACAGTGGTACTTGATATGCGATAGTTTTATGATGCATATTGCACACTGACTGTGAAGGAGTTGATGAAGTATGGACTGGGTATATTACGGACATGGTTTTACGTCTTTGCATCATTTAAATGAAATGAATACATTATACTTTCTAAACACTTGAAATATCTCTTTGGTGTTAACAGGTTTAAAAAATGTAAGCAGTAAATCAATGAAATAGGGATATAAGCCAGTCTTTGTCAGTGCTGGGTAATAACTGATTTTATGCAATCTGGATTCTGTAATTACATTTTATAAATGTATCATTTGCAACAATATGATATACATTTTAGCATATAACTAATTTCTAAATTACACATCATCTGTTCAATGATTTATGAATTGCAAATTATTCATTCAATGGCAGTAAAAAAAAAAAAAATAGTGCCAGTAAATTATTTATAGTTTACTAATTTTATGATAAAATAATATTTTTTTCTGTTTAAATAAATAACAAATACATCTACTACATGTCAGATTGTTTATATCTTGAACATTCACAAAATATCCATGTATTTGTGTTCTGTGCTTCTTAATTTGGGCACAAATTAAAACAAAAAAATGCAAGTAAATTCACAAGTAATCTAAATGTAATCCAAGAGTAGTAAGAATACAATTCCTAAATGTACTCTAGATTACATTACCAAGTACTTTTTATTTATTGTTAATACAATTTTATTTTTATAGGAACTCTACCCTGCAGTGATATTTTTTGTCTTTCTAGGATCTATTGCTTTTACTGTTCAAATGCAACACTAGGGGGCAGTGTTTACATGTTCTTGTAGAATCTGTCATTTCCCGGTCAAAAATATCTGTTAACCACTTGCTGGATCCATTAAATATCCCTGCACTTGAAGCTCAAGCATATTGTGCTTTACATTTAATGATAAATAATAATAATAAAAAAGAATAATTAGATGCATGTGTTTTTCTTTTTAATAAGCCTTTCAGATTTATAATCATGTTGTGCTTGTTTCCTAATGTAATTAGTTCTGCATGAAAGATGTGTGCAGTGTTTATGACGCTTTTATTCTCTCCTAACAGAATCTACTGCAGATGACTTCATGAACCACTTACAGTATTTTTCCTGATAATAAAAAGCCATTTAGGTAAATTTTTGGTGGCTAAAATACATCGATATATATATATATATATATATATATATATATATATATATATATATAGTGATTTTGTCTCAATGTTGTCAAATTATGCATGTGTTGTGTAGGCTCTGCCATGGCAGACCTCAGCGGAAAGTTTGTGTCAGAGTCTGAACTCGACGAGAAAAGGAAAAAAAGGCAGGAAGAATGGGAGAAAGTCCGCAAGCCGGATGACCCAGAGGGTGAGTCATTCATATCTTTAGCACCAATTAAATCAAACAAATTAGCAAGAGACTAAATAATAGACATTAATGCTCTCCAGATGCATTTGCTCAAATTCTCGCTCTTCCACAGAGGCGCCCGAGGAGGAGTACGACCCTCGATCTCTGTTTGAAAGGCTACAAGAGCAGAAGGACAAGAAGCAGGAAGAATACGAGGAGCAGTTCAAATTCAGTAAGTGCTCATACTGTTTTCCTCCTTTCTTTCCCCCCAAAAACAGGTCTTTCAGATGGCACACATCACACAATCTCAGGGGGCTTGCCATTTCTGTCTATATGTGACCTCATTTTGGGGTTTATCTGTCACCACTTACCAGAAACATGAGTGTGTGTGCGTACACATGCGCTGGTGTGTTGGAGCCTGTTGGTGGGTGTCTATGAGTGTGAACAGATGGGAGTGGTGGAGATCAGGAGCAGGTCTGTTCTTGCGGGTGCTGATGGGAGACTGGCATGATCTTAGCATCTCCGCTTCGTCTCCGTATCCCAGGCGACAAACCCACTCTCCGGTCTCCCTAGCGACCACTGCTGCTGCTCCTATTGGCGTTGATTCCATGGGCCACATCCTCCTGATCTGCAAGCATGCTGGTCACATTCATAGACGATAGTGGTTAATGCTTGTTAAAGGGAGAGTTCAAAATTCACATTTCATGTACAAAAATACAAATTCTGTTGTTTACTCAGCCTCCTCGTTTCAGACTTGTGTGAGGTTGAACACAAAAGAAGATATTTTGAAGAAAGGTGAAAACTGGTATCCATTCAATTTTTTTTCAATTCATCTTTATTTTTATAGAGCTTTTGAAATGTAGATTGTGTCAAAGCAGCTTAACATAGAAGTTCTAGTAAATTGAAACTGTGTCAGTCCAGTTTTCAGAGTTGAATTTCAGTTTAGTTCATTTCAGTGTGGTTTAATTTTGACTGCTGAACGTCCAAACACCGAGGAGCAAATCCATCGATGCGCAGCTCCACAAGGCCCAAAACCAAGCAAGCCTGTGGCGAGGAACAAAACCTCACCAATTGACGAAAGTAAGAGGGAAAAAATGACTTTTGCTACTATGGTTATGGTTCTTTTGCTACTATACATTGACTTTTCCTACTATGGAAGTCAATGGCTACTTCTGTTTTAACAATTCTTCAAAATATGTTCCTTTGTGTTCAACAGTAAAAAAACTTTATTAGGGTTTGGAATCACTTAAAGGTGAGAAAAATACAATTTGTTTGAGTGAACTGAATCTCTTTAAAGTAACACTCCCCCTCTTTTAGAAATAGGCTCATTTTACAGTCATGAAGGTTAAATAGATGTTTTAAAAGATTCGTTTTTTAAATCCATTCTGCAGATCTCTGGGTCTGGTAGGTGCCGTAGCTTGGCATAAATCAATGAATCGAATTAGACTATTGAAATCTTGCTCAAAAATTTGAAGAAAAAAAATAACTTAATTAAGATAATTTTCTTATTTAAAGCTTGACTTTTCTGTAGTTACATTGAGTACTAAGACCAATGGAAAGTTGCTAAGCTATGGCTAGTAACTATACCTCTTTTTCCCTCTGTCTTAGTACAAAATTGTCAATCTTTAAATACTATTACTATCAAAACTATCAAAAAAGTGGAGTATTCCTTTAAGTTATATGGAAAAGTGTTTTTTGGTCAGGGCCTCTACTCTTTTGAATTTAGGACCACCATTTAGTCATATCACACATTTAAGTGAACTATTCACTGCAGTTTCTGGACTTGCAGCATCTGAGACACTGATATTGCAATGATTTTTGAAAGATGAATCACTGTGAATCACAATAGCACCATATTCTCAATGCTGATTTCTGGCTTGGTCGTTGTGTTCCTCCACAGAGAACATGGTTAAAGGCTTGGATGAAGATGAGACCAGTTTTCTTGATGAGGTCTCGCGAAAGCAGTGTCTAATAGAGAAGCACAGACGGGAGGAGGACGCTCAGGAGATAAAAGAATACAGAATATCCTTTTGCACCTTAAAGCATGTACAACATTACTGTCATGTAGCCGCTTGGGAAAATTGATGGCGGGCTTTGCTTTGGCGCCTGAGTCTGTCTCCACTTTCACCTTCGTTAAGCTGGTGGTAGAAGCTTCAGCTGTCAGGCGCATTGATGGCTGCTGAAAAGTAGACTTCTTGTACCTTGTTAGTGTAGCATGTTCTCAAACACAAGACAGCCCCAAGAGAAAGCTGATGCACTGACGATCCAGCGCTGCTTCCAAAGAAATTCACGCAGGCTTGGCAAATGGCTTAGAGGTTTGGAAACCGTCTCTGTGAGTACAGCTTAAAGCAGGTTATTTTGCTTTACGGCAGGACATTTTAGGATTTACCTTGTCAAATCAAACATTTCACAGAAGGGGGTTTAAATTGAAGACTTTTGTTAGACCAAGTAAAGTTAAAGGTGCTGTATGTAAGTTTTTGACTCTTCTAAAGCATAAAAATGCCATAATACATTTGCAGATGTTTAAGAAACATGCTAAGGGAACATACTTGTTTATCTAAAAAAAAACAATGCTGAAGTCAGATATTCTGCTTTGAAAAGGCTGTCTTTGTTTTTGTTCTTTTAACCCGCCCACTGTCAGTTTAGCCAATTATATTTCAGCACCCCGGGTTGCCTTGTTGGAAAACAGCGTATTTCATTCATTCAGTCAGGAAGGCTCTCAAAGCATGCGCCCGTGACTGAAATGCTACCTCCGGTGGAGAGTAGCAGCCTCCGAAATGAGATTCAGAGTTCCACATGAGGTTATTAATTAGCAAATAATATAAATATTACAGACGTAAACATTAGGTGAGCAGATTACATTGTAACCCCGTGTCCCAACAACACGTCACGTGAGGAGATTTGCAGTGATGAGCAATTTGGCTGTTTGCACCAGACGAAACACGACTGAAATTTAAATACAGCCATTCAGAAGCACAGAATATGCACTCACTCACGAAATGGTAAGGTTTATAATCTAATACATATTAACACCTTTAACATTATGAAATGTAGATGCTGAATCACTTATATGTGTTGATTTTGAGTCACAGATCCAAAGTTCAATTTCAATGGTTTATTTAATTTTCCAGAATTGAGGTGAAGTGTCTGCTGCTACTTTCAGTAGTACGGCAATAAATGTCATGTAAAATGGCATTCAAACTCAGATTGTTAACATTTAACACTGAATAAAGCACATGAAGTGTATCTGAGCTGATCATGTCATCAAGTGTTCTGTTGTTCAGCTGCAAGAAATAGAGACCGTTTCTAAAATATAAATTCCAGTTGTTGGTTAGAACAAAAACTCCTTTTAGTATAAAAAAATATTCCTTCTATCGCGTGCCGTTGCTTTTATATAGAACACGATTTAAATCAGCCTTCAATCAGCATTTAGGCTCGATAGTCAGGCACAGTCACATCAATCTGGCAACTTGCGCTTGCATGTGTTTTGATCCAGGAATACCTAGTTCAACCACTGGGTGTCAAACTTACACACTGCACCTTTAAATTATGAATAGTTTTATTGGAAAACAATGGACTGGTTTAACAGAAAGGATTTCGCCTAATCAAGGACTAGGCTTTAGTTGAATTAGTATATTTAAGAAGCTTTTAGAAAACAAAAACATCATTAGTGTGCATCTTCCTGAAGCAAAACAATAACACTGACATATTTTTGACAGTTTTGGCTTCAGTACTGACTAAACTAATGTATATGCACAAATATAATATCGTAAAGCTTCCTATAGAAAATAATTATCTAAATGAGAGATTTGTGGGGGGTGTACTCATATATGCTGAACACTGTATGTAATTTACATACAGTATATCAGATTTCTATATGGCAAAGTCATTTATCTAACACGTTTACATTAATACTATTAAAAAGCAATGCAGTAGGACACAGTTGGTTCTTTCTGTCATGTCAATGTCTCTGACATGAGTTGTGAAAGTTGCACATTGTTGAATGTGATGCAATGTAGCCATAAAGACATGTCATTCTGTCAGCTTGTCATTGCTGCATGTACAACACTACATATATAAAAATATTGACGATTTTCAGCTGTTCTTCAAATGAGGAGTTGGTTCGGAAACATGGTTTGAATCTGAATTGAATCATGTTTTGTGGCAGCTTCATAAACATGAAGTTTCTTTTGGTTTACGCTATAAAATCTGACAACATTTGTTTATTTATTTTTTTGCTTTCAGAAAATGACAGTTGGTCAGAATAACTAAAGTGTTCATTTGTTGACATTCCAAAAACAATCTGCATTATTCCACCAGGTATTGATTTGTCTTCTAAAGTTAAAACATTGGTATAGAGGAACATTGGTACTAACGGCAAGAGTGGCGTGGTTAAGCTTAGTGATGTCAACAGAAGCAAAAGATCAAATACACAGTTCGGTGGACAGGTTTTATACTTACTGGTTATCTATTTAATCATATTTTAAAAACTGAAAGAATTACCCAGCTGTTAAATAATATGCATGTCTCTGTATCCCCTCCATATTGGTCAGAATAACAAAAGTGTTCATTTGTTGACATCACAAAAAAATCAGGATCATTTCACTAAATATTGATTTCTTAAGTCTTCTGAAGTTAAAGCATTGCTATTGTGTTGTCTTAAAATTAATATAAGCATGCCTAAAAACAACAACATTTTTATTTTAAAATTGATAAGAAATGTCATCAGTAGTTTACAGTATAAAACAAAAATGATCTTGCTCAAAAAAACATAAATACAATTTTTAAATCCAGACAAGCTGAGATATAAAATAAATAAAGTGGTCTATTATTTTTTCCCAATATATATGTTTGTATACTATTGAAGTCAAAATTACTACTACTTTTTTCTTTCAAATATTTTCCAAATGATGTTTAACAAAGCAAGGAAAAATGTACAGTATTTCCTATAATATTTTTTTCTTCTGTAGAAAGTCTTGTTTGTTTTATTTTGGCCAGAATAAAAGCAGGGGGGGGGGGTTTAATTGGCAACAGAACAAACCATTATATGATATATACGATGATTATAAGATGACTTGCCTAATTACTCTAACTTGCCTAGTTAACCTAATTAACCTAGTTAAGCCTTTAAATGACATTTTAAGGTTAATACTAGTATCTTGAAAAACATCTAGTATAATATTATGTGCTGTCATCGTGGCAAAGATAAAAGAAATCAGTTATTAGAAATTAGTTAGTAAAATTATTATATTTATAAATGTGTTGAAACAATGATTGGGTACAAAAATATAAAATAATTAAAATTAAACAGGAGGGCTAAAAATTCTGACTTCAACGGTATATACGGCACATTCGATCACATTAGCTTGTTTTTGTTGCGTTGAACTTTTGCTCAAACGGCAAGAGTTTATCCATATCACACCATTGATTTCTCATCATGAAACTGCCATGGCCTTTCTTTTCTGCCAATCAGGTATGTCTGTAGAAGGAAGGTTGGAGGATGCGTTGTCGTGGCAACTGAAACGTTCTCAGGGCTTGATAACTGCATCTAAAAGCACTGCTGAGAGCCATGATCTGCAGCACAGCACAGTACCGTGCCCTCATTCTGCTCAATCTGCCTCTCATGGAGGCACCAAATTGTCTTACCTGTAAGTGTGTCGCTTTTTTAGGCCATCCCTGTGAGAAAAAGGAAGTAGGTTTGATTTCTGTGGTGACTTTTTATGAGCGCTTGCCCTCTTTATCTTAGCTTCCTCGAACGTCTGTGGGTTTTGTTCTTTCTTGCTGCTTCTAAAGTTGTCTTTGTTTAAAAAAAATTTAATTAAAAACAGGATTTGTCAAGTGGTTTACCACAACAGCATCGACGGAAATGAGCTTGTTGTGTGTTTCTGTTAAGTTTTCTTATAGTTTAATGTCTGCGTGAGACAAAAGTTGACTTTTATATTAGTATGTTAATGTACAACTTAAATAGAATATTGAGTAGGGGGCGGAGCTTTCATTCGTATACCATTCCCTCAAAGCAGACTAACGGTAAGAGGGGCGTGGTTAAGAATAGTGATGTCAACAGAGAAGGAATGACACTCCAAACACAGAAGCAAATGCTCAGACTTTGATTGAAGATTACCAAAACCCCCTTTTCTTTTTAGTGGATTAACTTGCATGGATTAATTGCTTACCCAAAGAATAACAATGTAGCCAGTTTCTAAAATTAGAAAAGATCAAATACACAGTTTGGTGGACAGGTTTATTTATACTTACTGGAAACCTATTTAATCATATTTTAAAAGTCTGAAAGAATTACCCAGCTGTTAAATAATCTGTATATCTCTTTGTATCCCCTCCATGGTGTTTTGTCTTTAGTTTATCATTCAAAATGCCCCCCCCCCCTTTTTTTTTTTCAAATTTTTATTATTATTATTTATTTATTTAATTTGTATGTTACGACATGCATGACTATGTAATTACTGTATTTGATCCTAATTATTTTGTTAAGCTGCCCTGGGATGTTCAGGTCTTGGGGGTGGGGGTTAGGTTGTTAAAACAAAAATAGAAATGGAAGGAAATGGTCATGTAAATGTTTCAATTTTCTTTTCCTTCAATAAAAAAAAGAAGAAGAATCTTCGCTAGCAAAATAAATGTAAATTGGGATTTCACATGATCTTTAACTATCAATGGCAGTGATTTTTCCTTAAATGAAGCTCACAGCGCTCTCCAGAAGCTGGCAGCCACCGATAGCCAGAAGAAGGAGTCTGAGAAAAAAGCTGGACCCAAACCTTCAGAGCACAGGACCAGTCACCTGTCTCAGGCCCACCTGCTTGCTGGAGCAGTCAAACGACGAAGGTATGATGAAAAGGAAGAAATCCTTCCTGGAGGTCCTCTGACCGGCAGAGATTAGCATCAACCCTAATTAAGATTCAATGCTTGGAGACTTTTCTAGAAATTGTTTTCCATTACTTATAATCCAGTATACATTACGACAATTGTAACTGGTAATGTAATCTGGATTTCAGATAATGTAATGTGACTAAGTGTTTTTTAACCTTTTAGATTTATTTTTAGCATATTTTATAAAACGTAATATAATCTCATTACAAGGACTTAATTTTTGTGATCTGATTACATAATCCAGATATTTGGCACTGTTTATATGCGGTGAAAAAACCTCCAGGCAAGTGTATTTTAGGTGGTTGGAACTAAACTTTGCATTTAACTTGTAGATATCTGAGGCGGCTTAATCTTTAGGTTTATCTGTTTGATTTTTGTCTTTCGCAGCTCATCTCAGTCCTCAGAAGGGAGTAAAAAGCAGAAAACAGAGGAGACAGTAACAGGCAACGGCAGTCAGACAGGTGAGCTGTTTAGTGTAACGTTTGAAATTTGTGCTGTGATTTATGCACTGTAAAAATTAATACAACAGTTATGACTACAAATCTTTTTGTTACTTCAACTTGTTTTATTAAGATAATCAGGTTTCAACTACGTTTTTTAAGTTATGCAAAGTTTAACTTAACCTTTTTAGTCAGTTTGATTGATATGAGTTGAGATGACTAGAAAAGTTCATTTGATTCAACTAAAAGAGCAAGATTTATTTTTACAGTGTTATGTGTTCACTTGACACGTTCACATCTTGACACAAACACATTTAATTTGTGCACACTTACAACGTACAAGCACATTTAGCCTAAGACACAGCATTGTTTTTGGATGTTCTGTATATTCTTAGCAATATACACATCGTAAAGGTGTGTGCTTTTTCATTTGTTTAAGGTTTGCTCTTAAAAATGACAGCGTGAATGCTAAATTATATACCAAGCATAAATATATCCTTTTTTTATCTGAGTCAAGTGAACACAAGAACTGAAGTAATAGTGTGAACACACCCAACACCTTATTGTATCTACTCCATGTATAAAACAGATAGTTGCTTGAAAGTTCCTGATAGTCCTTGTTCAAAGCTGTTATATAACACTCTACAAACATACACCTGTGACTGTTGCTTGGCAACCATTCTGTTATCAGTATTGAGCCAAACAATCTGTTTTATTTTGTGAAACCTTTCTCTGTATATGGAATAACCATATTATAAAAGCAATAATCCCTGTGGTTTACAGAGATTTTAGGACAGATAAGGGAGCTTTATAAATGGCCTGTAGCTGTTATAAAATCACTGTAAGCCACAGCTTCATTGGGCTATGGTGTATTTAGTTTTGGGGTAACTGTACATAACCTGACATATTATTACATTAAAATGACTTGCAAACACATACAACTCATTTTGATTCATTTTCATAACTGTGGGCAAACATGTATGCAAATCTCTTTACTCTTCCAAAAAAAAAAAAAAAAAAAAAGAAATGTGTTATTGTCTGTTAGAAATGTCAGATTGATTAGCCATTGGATATTAACCTGCTACATTAGATGTGAAATGCACCGAGAAAGGTATAAACGGAGGTCTGAGCCACCTCCAAATTGGCTGGTCAGCTCCGAGTGGGTGGGACTTGAGCTCCAAGTGGGCTGTACACACCTCCTGGAGTTTTCCTTTATTTAATGTGTTGTACGTTACATGCAAGTCTACACCTAGCCCAACCCTAAACCCAACCTCACAGTAACCTGTTGTGTTTTAATAATGTCTACTACACCTACACTTACCCAAAACTCAGCTGATTTGCAGCGTAAGTCATTCCCACTTGAAGGTCACCCAGCCTACTTGTGGCATAAGTCCCTCCCACTTAAAGGACACCCAGCCTACTTGTGGCATAAGTCCCTCCTACTTGGAGGTCCCTCCCATTTAAAGGTCATCCTACCTACTTGCAGTGTAATCCCTCCCACTTGGAGGTCATCCAGCCTTCTTGTGGAGTAAGTCCCTCCCACTTGGAGGTAACCCAGCCTACTTGTGGTGTAAGTCCCTCCCACTTGAAGGTCACCCAGCCTACTTGTGGCATAAGTCCCTCCCATTTGAAGGTCATCCAACCTACTTGCGGTGTAATCCCTCCCACTTGGAGGTCATCCAGCCTACTTGCAGTGTAATCCCTCCCGCTTGGAGGTGTCCTGGCTGCAGTGATGCCTAGTTGAATGCACCAGAGACTGCGTGCGCTCTACGTGCGTGTGTTTGTTTTGTTCTCAGAGCAGACGAGCGTGGACCCCAAATCCCCCGGCGTAGATGCGAACCGATCCGGCGTCCTCCACCTGCCCTCGGCCGCCGTGTGTGTGGGCATCCTGCCAGGCCTCGGCGCGTACTCGGGCAGCAGCGACTCTGAATCCAGCAGTGACCTCGAAGGTAGCGTGGACGAGATTGGCTCTTCCATAAAGCGCCACAGGCTCTTCAGATAGACACACTGACAGATCACACTCACTCACTCAATCACTCACTATCTCTCCTTCACCTTCTCAGCGGCGCAGAGCACAAATCATTAGCTAAAGCCATTTAGCTGTAGGTATTATTTCAGTTTGGAATTAAGTATGTGTTTGGTTTTTTGCTTGATGTTTATTAAAGGCTGTAATGTTAACTTCTATTGTGGTTGTTGATGTCTTGTGCTCTCAAAACATGACACTTCCCCCATCCTCCTCCATATTACATTCCATACAGTTTAAACCCCTGGCAGCTTAACCTGGTGACGCACCTTCCCATCTACCCTTGCGGTTTCTGCAGAGCTCTAGTGGTCAACGGGACACTGACTGACAGCTGCGGATCAAGAAGACATGAAACATTTAGTCCGAATTCATCACAGGACAAAGCAGACATGTTTAAATGGCTTGGTTTGAAATTTTGCAATTATTTCTTGTTTATGTTTTTAAGACAAAAATGCTGCAAATGCTAAGAATGCTGGATTTTTTGATGAACTCTGCTCTACAAGGGCACCAAACCATATGTGTTTGTTCGCTGGAAAATAACCAGTGATGACAGAATGGACAATAAAGGTGTTTCTCATGTGTTTGGGCTTTTGCTTTTCTTTTTGTTTTATAGTTTCTGACTGATGTGAAACGGCACAGTCCATTTCTGTTCTCTAATGAGAGTTTCTGAGTGAAACTGAATATTCAGCAAGGAAAATGAAATGGATTGTGAAAAATTTCCATATGCTAATGGAGCCAGACTTGAATGAGTTTGTAGTAATTTGTGGGAGAGCTAGCTGCTCCACTCTGTGAGCCACATTTGTGTGGCGGAAAAATACATTTACTCCTGAAATCATTTCTGATTATTAGTATTTAAATGTGCCGGGGTTTTTCTGATGAAAGTAGCCTGTTTAAATGTTATATATATAAACATTTAATATTAATATTGAGATTCTGCAGGTTTATCATCATATATTTGGTCAGCCGCTAACTGGCATGTGGTAAGGTTGTTGTTGTTTTTACAATAGACAGGGTGAATGTGTGTTGTGTTGTTTTTCAAATAGGATGTAGGGTTATTTTGACACTAAGTGTCAGTAGCCAATGACATTTTAGCAATCATTAAGGATCATAGTTTCAGTTCAAATTCTTTAATGTTCTACTATAGAAAAACGACATATTTTATGGTCTGTGTGTGAGTAAACTAGCAGGCAATTTTCTTTTTTTTGAGACGATCATCCCATAAGAGTTAAAATATAAAAATAGTTTTTCATTCTTTCAATTTTTCACTTTGACTTTGATATCAAATGTTGCCAATTGCTCACAGCGATCAATGCTGTGCGCTCTAAAAAGACGGCAGCACTTGATCACTTAGAAACAGTGTTATTTGAAGGTGGTGTTGTGACTCACTAACAACCTGCAGCGATTTTCACTAACTAAAGCTCTAATCAGCTCTAAAGCCTCGAGAGCAACGGGCATCATTTTCTCAAATGAAATTTATTGACCTGAGTGGAACATAAACAACCAATAAAACTGTACAAAACAAGTAACACCACCTTGACCATGGCACCATATGATCACTAAATACAAGTCACTACATAAGCATTTGCTTCTATTAAAACACAGAAAACAAGTAGTAGAAAGTTACATTCAGCCAAATACTTGTACGTACTTTGTGATAGACATTGCATTTCAATCGATAGGTCAAATATATAGATATATAAACCAATAAATAAAAACATTTACTAAAAACACTTCTGTACAGAAAAAAACATGCACTTTGTCCACCGAATTGGTCAAGAGGGTTTTGTAAACAGTTAGCAGGTTTTGGCAACATGCAGTGCGAACTCCAGTCCTCCAGCTCTTATTCCGGCATTGTGTTGCTAGGCGACAGGTTCCTCTGTTTGAAATACTGTGTGACCTGTTGCGGCAGCTCTGCCAATACGGATTTGGCTAAAGTTTCCTTCGGAGCCTGCGAGAACAACAAACACACGCAACGACATCATTGAGGATGCATATTTGAGTACGCGTTGGCATTCGGCACTTGTTAGATTGTTAAATCCACTTCCGTGTAATGAAAATGAAGAAATGGCAGACACATTCGGATGTGTGGCAGTGAATGTTGGCACCGTATTTGTCCATATTCTCTCTAAGCTAAATGAATTTTAATTTCCTCTGAATGGAGCCCAAATGAGGGAGTGCTGCCCGTTCCCTCCTGCTGTTGAGGAAATCACATGGCCCACAGACCGCCTACTCACACTCCTACAGAAGATTCTGTTTACATTTCTGATCCAGGATTGGATTCACTTCAGAACAACAAGTAACTATCCAGAGGTCTGCGGCAAGCGAAATATTGATTACATGCATGAGATAAAGCCTCCGGGTCAATTCATCTGCATAATATCGAGAGTTTAGTACTGCTTGGGAAAGACTTCTTGACCTGGCACCCAAATTAGCATTTTAAAAGCATTGCATCATGTAGCCTATGACAACACCCTTATATAACTGAGCCGATGTAAAATCAAGACATCAAGTGAGAGAGAAAACACTCACATTGCGAAAGTCCCTGAATGGGACGAACTGCACAATATCTCGGACCGCCTCCTCTCCTGTGTAGGATCTCAGCGCGCTGCTGTCTCCATCCAGAAACTCCATGGCGGTGAAGTCAGCATTGCCCACTCCGATGATTATGATGGACATGGGTAGCTTGGCAGCTTGCACTATAGCGTGACGCGTTTCATCCATGTCACTGATCACGCCGTCAGTAATGATCAGTAGCGTGAAGTATTGCTGCAAAAGAAGAAAGGAAATCTATTAATGGACCCCTGTGGAAGGTCACATACTTGCCTCTCATTTTACTTCTGTACTGTGAAATATCACATGCACTAAATGTTGTGTACTGCGTGGAAACGGCCATTTCTATTTTTCTAAGCCTTAGATGGTGCTCTGGGGTGGTTACTAGGGTGCTGTGGTTGATTTCTAGGCCATCACTAAGGTGTAGGGCATTACTACAGTTTTTGGGCTAGTTGTTAGTTCATCACTAAGGTGTCCTAGGTGGTTGCAAGGCAGATTCTTGACCAAATCAAGATTAACTTAAAGAAGTCCTAAGTCTAAAGGGCAATCTCTGTAATGTTCTAAGCCCTTGATATTGAGTCCACAATGCTAAGGTACTCTGAGTAGTTTTTTTAGAACATTGTCGAGGAGTTAGTAGAGAGTAGTGTTAGGGTGTGTTAGGTGCTTGCTGGGATGTTCTGCATTATTTCAAGGGAACCGACGGACAGTGTACTTAGTTTACTTAATGGTCGGTTCACACTCACTCTAGTTTACTCACAGGATGTTTTTTGCCTCACAAATATTCTGCTTGTGTTTTCTAACTTGCACGAAACACACAATTGAGGCAAATCCATGTGTTTGCTGCAAATTCCATTGATTTGCATTAAGTTTCTATGTAATCTGCATGGATATTTAAATTCACATTTGGTGTGAACTCAGCATAAGTCAGAAGATGCATGTTTATGTTTTTTTTTAAACCCTAGACAATTCTTGGGTGATTCGTGGCTCAAGTGTTTGGGGTTTTTGCAGAGGTGTTGCTAGGGCATTGCTAGGCAATTACAATGTTTTTCCATGGGGTACTTAATCTACTCTCAAGTATGAAAAAGCAATTTCTGGGTGTTGCTATGGGGTTCTAGATTGATACTGGGCTATTGCTAGGCAATATATCACGTGTTTTGTGGATTTACTTAATTGCCAAGTTGAATAAACAATTTCTATAGTTTTCTTAGCTCTAGATGTGCTGTGTATGGTTGTAAAGTGGTTTTGGTTGTTGCTAAGGTGTTGTTCTAGGTGTTTTTTAGGGAATTGCTAAGTGTTCTGGGCAGTGATTGTTTTGTGGGTTGACCAGTTATATGATTTAGGCCTAGATATGGATCACACAATGCAAAGGAGCTATGAGTGGTTGCTAAGGCTTTACTAAGTTTTTTGGGTTAGTTGCTAGGGTGTAGCTATGTGGTTGCTAAGACATTTGGGGTAATTGCAATGCAATTGGTAAGGTGGTTTGGAGGTTTACTTTCCTATATCTCAAGCACAAAGAGCTTTTTTTTTGCACCTTTTATCTTGTGCTGGGTACACAGAGTCCTTTAGAAAAGCACAAGCTCCATGATTTGACATTTTTGAAAAACCTCTAACCCTTAATTATGAACAACAGTACTTAGCAAGCTCTTTTAATGACAGATGTTTAATCTAGCCCCAAATCCGACAGTTTACACAAGATAGAAAGACAGGGTGAGGAAAAAAATAGACACGTTGATGTGCTGAAACTCTTGTTAAATCAGCCGCATCATCCTCCCCCCATACAGGCAAACGAGGAGCTGGAGGAAGTGTGTGGAGGGATTTACGCTGTCACTTTCCCTTCCTCCTCTCCATGGCAGCTCCTCTTTGACAGTAACACTTAGCAGGAGCACTGCCTGTCTCTTTAGCCATAATTCATAGGAACGATACTTCAATATTTCCTCCAGGAGCCCAGCCCTGCTACCCGCACAGAAAGAAGAAAGTTGAATCTGCCACTGCAAAATTTTGACAAGAACTAGGGCTTTGGAGACCAGTCTAGAAGCTAATTGGCCTCAAATTTAGTCAGTGATGTGACCTGAATAGGGACACAAGAAATGAGATGTGTTGAGATAAGAAGACAGTCAAGTATTTACAGCAGAACACACTGTTGTGGACAACTAATCTTCGAGTCAAGTGCCTCCAAACAGCATTGCATAATGAAACGCTCTGCTAAAGTGTTCTCTCACTTGTTCTCTTCACTTATATAGTGGTGCTTACTAAGGTAAGTACTTAAGTACATTTCTGAAGCATCGGATTTACAATTTTCACAAAGCAGATGATAAAACTCTGAAAAAATAGTCTGTCTTTGAAAGAGTGACCTGATTCAAATCTAGGCATTATTATAAAGTCTCGAAGCACCGCTCTTTTGAGTTTCAGCTAGCAACTACTCAGAACGCCATAGCAACAGCTTTTTTAAGCAGCTGGATCTGCAATTTTCTCCTGGTGGGCAATAAAAAGGGCAAAACAACATTCAAGGGACTGCAATATTTTTAAAATGTTAATAAAACAATTGGTAACAATAAGTGGTGAGAAAAAGTGGACAGAGGGGGATGTCCGGAACACTACAATTTCTACCAATGGGATTTCTAGGGGATCTCTATCTCAAATTGATGGTGACTTTGCTGTTGTCATAGGATGGCAGTAGAGGCTGACTATTGTGAGACTGCTTTTCAGAAAAATTTTTTAACCCGCATGACAAGAGATATAATTGGGTGATGCAGTGCAGGCCTACATCATCTGATGCACAATTTACTATCCCATAAAGGTTTTCCAAGCAACTCGATGAAAACTATGATTTCATTCACACTTAAAATATTCATTCTTTTAGAACATTTGTTTTCAACAATCATGAAGTAAGTTTTAAAGGGATAGTTCACCCCAAAAATGAAGATTTACTCACCCTCAAGTGGTTCCAAAATTGTAACTATTGACTTCCATAGTAGGAAAAACAAATATCATGGAAGTCAAAGGTTACAGGTTTCTTTGTCTTCAACAGAAGTTTCAAGGTTTGAAACAAGGGTGAGTAAAGGATGAAAGAATTTTGCTGTGCCTTTAAATCAAGCATAATATTTACTACACAAGATGTGAATGGGCTGTTTGACTTGAGAAAATTGGTAAACACTCAGAATGTCCTTAGAAACTACATAGCAATGCTCTAGCAACCAATGATTCAAAACTCATTAGCATAATGGTTGCTATTTTTGCACAGGTAATCACCACACATACATTTTGTCATGTGGATTATGCAAAACGTCGCAAAATATTGTTAAAAAAGGCAACATAAGCGGTGGACATTCATCTGAACAGAAATAGAAGGAGCCCAAGGCCGTGCCCTCTTCCCTTTGGTGTTGTATGACCAAATGAGCAGTACAGTCATGCGTAATGGAATGAGGAATGAGGTTGTGCCCCCTGCCCAAACCGCCATACTGTATTGCTGAGACACTGTGGGCAACACTTCCTGTAGGCACTGCAATAACCTTCCTATATATACACTCACAACATAACCAAATCACACAAGCTGTCTTATCTTATCGCTTAGCATCCAAATAGCCAACTTAGAACAAACTGAAACCCACAAGTCACTGCAGGAAGCATGTTGACGACCAGTCCTGATTCGTTAGGATTCCCTAACCTTTACAAAGACACTGTTTGGACAGGCTTAAATGCAGTCAGTACCTGCGAGCTGCTGGGTTTCTTGCGTTACCTGCCCAGGGTCACCAGCAGCGGACGGTGTATGACAGTAACCACTTCCTTCCTGCTGTGGTCTGTGAAGTTTGTGCTTTTGATGTACTAACAGACAGGCTCATTAGCGTCTCATTATAGACACATAAAACTGATTAACTCTTCTAGCTAAGTGTTCTAGCACAAGATTAACACAGCCATAATGCGGCTCTTATAAAACAGCATTTCTTCAACCAATACCTTCTCTCTGGGAGTTTCCTTTACAGCTTAGAATGTAGGTTTCGGTTTGCTGTGATGGCATAAACGTGCTTGGTACTACTTGTTTCTATTTCATAACCAATTGGACAATCCTGTCACTGTATATATATTTGGTTTGCAATATTGGAGCTAAAACAGCAAAATGAGACAAAAAAATTAGGCATACGGGATGACAACAAAGAAGTTAGCATGGCAGCTATCGCTAACCTCCGGGAGGAACACTGAAATGCCCACTCTTCAGACTTTAAAACTACCATTTCAGCACTTGAGAAGAAGCTGGACCAAATTCAAGCTAATGTGACGGTCCAAAACACATCTCAAAGATTGCTTTACTCAATAGTCCTGCAAATTGTCAAGATGAGCACACGCATGTCTTAGAAACGACGTGTGCTATGCTAGCAGATGCCAAACTGTTTGCTAAAGTCCTGGAACTTGAGTCCCATAGCAGGTGAAGGTCTATAGCCCTTAATCTTTTTCTTTGAGACTCTTGCAGAAGTATTTGGAGATGGAGTCCTGGAAACTCAGTCGGAATGTGATAGAGCAAACAAAAGGAAAAGATTTTGTGGGAGGCCAGGATGAGAAGGGGTACTACGCTCTGAAGGTGCTAGAACTATGATCCAAATGCAAGGAAATGATGTTTGAATGGTCTTTATTAATATGTCTGTATAAATATGTCCCGGTGACCTCTTGGCCGTTCAACTGTAGTGGTAGCAAGTAATGACTATGGTTTGAAACATTCAAGGAGTTCACGAAAAAAACCTTCTACTTAAGAGCCCACAGCATTATCTTTCTCCTACTGCATTAAGGCTCTATTCTTCTCTGTCTCTTCTCACTACCCTTTTTTTATCCTTTAGAGGTGACAGGGTGCAATTAGGGATAGAAAGCGCTCTATGCTCTCCTGAAGGAGGTTAAATAATAACTAACTATTAAGTTTTCCTTCCAGGCCAATTGTTTGGTTATGAAGTATGAATTGAGCACTGTGCTAGCCTGATGATCCGCCACCAGAGAAACTGTCTGCGCTCATCCAGGTTATAGTTTTGATTGACAGGATGATTTTAATAAGCACCAAGAGAGATTAAGCTATGTATTGGCTCGCATTGTTTTATTTGCACTTTTTGTTGTATTACAGGCACAGCCATTTATTTCATGAAGCATTTTTGGCAAATGACAAGAAATCATTGTCCAGGTCTTATTTGGCACCCAAACTCAAATCAGCAAAAAGTAATTATGTTTTGCTGAAAGACAATGAAGCATATGTTTTTAGGCCATTTTTTTTATCATTCATTTTCATTACAGTTTTCATTAGGCATCTAATATATTTTAACTAATATATTATTTCATCTAATATATTTTACATTTAATATTATTTTTTTTTAATTACAATAAATAATAGATGTATAAAAAATAACAATGTATAAAATTTAAATTACAAATTTTATTGTTTTAAATATATGTATTTATACTTATTTACACTGTTATAATAAATAGTTTATTACAATTGTTTTTAAATAAACGCAGTACAATACTTTTAATAGTTTTTACTTAACTTAATATTTTTATACTTTTAATACTATTTAATAAGGCATACTTGTAAACACTTAAGAATGTAATATTAATGTATATTGTGCTTTATTTATTAAGTAAATAAGCATAAAGTTTATTTTACATTTTATTAGCAGTAAATGTTATAATTACTGTATTATCATTCATAAATATGATTATATTTGCTGCAATAAATTTCACAATATAATTTATCCTAATTGTGTTTATTTTTATCATATGTATTTTAGATTATTTTATTATATACAGCATTTTATTGCAATGGTTTTTGTAAATAAAGGCAGTACGAAAATATGCATCATGTAAACCAATATGGGAACACTTCATATTATATTATATATTTATTCATTCATTCATTCATTTTCATTTCGGCTTAGTCCCTTTATTAATCTGGGGTCGCCACAGCGGAATGAACCGCCAACTTATCCAGCATATGTTCTACGCAGCGGATGCCCTTCCAGCTGCAACCCATCTCTGGGAAACATCCATACACACACATTCACACTCATACACTACGGACAATTTAGCTTACCCAATTCACCTGTACCGCATGTCTTTGGACTTGTGGGGGAAACCGGAGCACCCGGAGGAAACCCACGCCAACACAGGGAGAACATGCAAACTCCACACAGAAACGCCAACTGACCCAGCCGAGGCTCGAACCAGCGACCTTCTTGCTGTGAGGCGAACGTGCTACCCACTGCGCCACTGTGAGGCCCATATAATTATAAATATATAATAAAAATATAACATAAGATATTTTAATTGTTTTCAATCTGTCATTGATGAATAATGTATACTGCAATAAAAACATTAAATAATAATTTGGCCTCATTTTTTCAATGGATGATATAATAAATGTTTACGCAATTTGACCTAGACATGTACTTAAAAGGCTTCACAGGAGTCATTCTTTTATTTTGTATAAAACATAATTTTACCCAATTTCAGCATCTGTTATGATCAATTTCATCACACAGCAGTGTGTCTTGCCAGTTGTCAGTATGATGACTGCATTCAGTGTAACCTTGCTCTCCCTCAACAACAGCAAAAAAGCGTGCCTCTGAAGCTGGCCTTGCTGCTGGCCTGTACACATCTCAGACCTGAGGGTGCAGCCTCATTAGTCACTAAAACCCAAGAACAACTGGGGGAAAAGAGAGAACATTTGTTCGCTGAATCAACCTCTATAAATAGCCATAATTGAAAAGGGATTTTAATGGTTGTTTTCCACAGGGCTAAAAAAAAATAAGAGCAGGAAAAATTGTGTGCACTGTGCTGTTCAAAGCCCCTCAGAACTAACAACCGGAGGGACATTTTGTATGTCTTATGGAGCAATTAGGCTCTGCTGAGACAGGGTCAGTTCTGTTGTCTGTTATGGCAGCAAATAACGCACAGACACACCCATCCCACACACACACAATACCACCAAGACTGGACAACTAACTCCTTTTGCATCTGCATATAGTATTTACTACTGTAAACTAATGATCCTGATTGTGTGTGTGTGTGTGTGTGTATGTATATATATATGTAAAAATATATATATTTATTATGTATATGTGATACATACACATAGATAAAAACTATATAAACTACATAAAATTATACAAAACAATGTTACATAGATATTTAAATTTAATGTGGCATCAAATAAATGCATATTTTATATCTAAATATAAAAAAAAACCCTTTTCTCAAATACATGCATGCATGTGTGTGTGTTTATATAAACATAATACATAGACACAGTACAGACATATATTTTTAGTCAAAAACTTTTATTTTGGATGTGATTAATCGGGTTAAAATTTTCCCCAGCACTAATATCCGAATTATGCGATTTCGGATGCAGCCGTGGTGTTGATGGCATCCCAGACACCTTTATTTAAAAAAATCACTTCATGGCCATTTTTCTACGGCTATAAAAGCTGATATTAGCACTGTTTGCTTTTGGTATCTGATCGTTTGAAATCCCATAACAAATAAGCAATAAAGATGACTATGGTACTTTTATGATGCCTACTTTAAACTTGACATTCACCACCGCAATTTACTTCACTGCATGAAGAGAACAAAAAACAGCTGGTACATTCAGTCTAACTTCTCCTTTTGTGCTCCACAAAAGAAAGAAAGCCAAACTATTTTGGAATAACATGAGGGGGAGTAAATCAAGACAGAATTTTCATTATTGCATCTACTTCCCCTTGAATATAGAGAATCAAACAGGCGGTCTAACAGCAAAAGCAAAAAAAAAGATAGGTGTTTTCCAAGTACATGAATTTAAAAACATTTCAAAGAAAGAAATCAATCTACATTTGATTATGTTAGCCATTAATTCCAAATTGCTAGCTTATAATCAGCCCGATTCAAGAGGCACTTACAGAGTCACGGTTGTAAGTGTTAAGGGTTTTTTTTTTTAAAGTAAATGTTGCACATGCACACAGGAAGCTAACAGAGCGAGCAAAACTTCACAAGTGGAAAGCTGCAGGAACACCCAGCCTCATGAAACACAGACACATTGTGCTATCACTGAAGAAACCGAGCCCTGCTCTGCTCGCCTATGCTTCACTTAAATGCTGCACATATCTAGGAAACAACGAAGTTTCACAGTTTCCACTAAACATTTAAGGGGGAACACAGAGTAGTACTGTTCCTCGCTCAGCGGAGAGATTTGTGTAAAGTGGGTGTGGGTCCAGCTTTTCCTTTAGACCAATTTGATGAAACTAATGGAATGTAATAAGGCTTTTAAATGCAGACTTTTCTGACACACACAGTACACGTCAGTCCACGATTTTTGTTCACTTAATGAGTGACCACTAGCTGTTAAACTGCTAAATAGTGACATGAGGCAAATTGCATGAGACAGTCATTTGCTGTTGCATTTAAAGCATTTAGCAGATGCTCTCATCCAGAGGGACTTCCAAAGTGCTTTAGCTTCACATGTGAGCCTGCCATGGCCAACAGATGGCAAGCGCTTTAGAGTTATCTGCTAAATCCATCAATTTATCAGTGTACAAGCTATCATACAATCCAAACAAGCTAAATACAAAACAACACAGGTTTGGCTTACAGTTCCAAGCAATGGATGCTTTCTAACACAAGGATAATGTAAACAGATAAACTTCCTTCCTACTTTTCATCTTAGAAAAAAAAACCATCTTTTTAAGCACTTACTGCGGCTGTGTCCTGCTGGAGGGCCTGGTTAGCAAAGCGGGCCACATGGTTGATGATGGGGGAGAAGTTGGTGGGTCCATAGAAGCGGATGTGAGGCAGGCAGTTGGAATAAGCTTGAACAATCCCCTCAACACCTAAAAGCATATAATGTTAACTTATAGTACAGTCGTAGCCAAACGTTTTGAAGAGAGATCAGATGAATTGCACAGTCCCTCTTTGCCATGAAAATTAACTTATTCCTGAAAACAACTTTCCACTGCATTTCATTACTGTCATTAAAGGACCTGCTGAGATCATTTCAGTAATCGTCTTGTTAACTCAGGTGAGAATGTTGACGAGCACAAGGCTGGAGATCATTATGTCAGGCTGATTGGGTTAGAATGGCAGACTTGACATGTTAAAAGGAGGGTGATGCTTGAAATCATTGTTCTTCCATTGTTAACCATGTTGACCTGCAAAGAAACGCTTGCAGCCATCATTGCGTTGCATAAAAATGGCTTCACAGGCAAGGATATTGTGGCTACTAAGATTACACCTAAATCAACAATTTATAGGATCATCAAGAACTTCAAGGAAAGAGGTTCAATTCTTGTTAAGAAGGCTTCAGGGCGTCCAAGAAAGTCCAGCAAGTGCCAGGATCGTCTCCTAAAGAGGATTCAGCTGCGGGATCGGAGTGCCACCAGTGCAGAGCTTGCTCAGGAATGGCAGCAGGCAGGTGTGAGGCGAAGACTTTTGGAAGATGGCCTGGTGTCAAGAAGGGCAGCAAAGAAGCCACTTCTCTCCAAAAAAAAAACATCACGGACAGATTGATCTTCTGCAAAAAAAGTATGGCGAATGGACTGCTGAGGACTGGGGCAAAGTCATATTCTCCGATGAAGCCCCTTTCCGATTGTTTGGGGCATCTGGAAAAAGGCTTGTCCGGAGAAGTAAAAGTGAACGCTACCATCAGTCCTGTGTCATGTCAACAGTAAAACATCCTGAGACCATTCATGTGTGGGGTTGCTTCTCATCCAAGGAAGTGGGCTCACTCACAATTTTGCCCAAAAACACAGCCATGAATAAAAAATAGTACCAAAACACCCTACAACAGCAACTTCTTCCAACAATCCAACAACAGTTTGGTGAAGAACAATGCATTTTCCAGCATGATGGAGCACCGTGCCATAAGGCAAAAGTGATATCTAAGTGGCTCAGGCACCCGAACATTGAAATTTTGGGTCCATGGCCTGAAAACTTCCCAGACCTTAATCCCATTGAGAACTTGTGGTCAATCCTCAAGAGGTGGGTGGACAAACAAAACCCCACTAATTCTGACAAACTCCAAGAAGTGATTATGAAAAAATAGGTTGCTATCAGTCAGGATTTGGCCCAGAAGTTGATTAAGAGCATGCCCAGTCGAATTGCAGAGGTCCTGAAAAAGAAGGGCCAACACTCCAAATGCTGACTGTTTGCATAAATGTCATGTAATTGTCGATAAAAGCCTTTGAAACGTATGAAGTGCTTGTAATTATATTTCAGTACATCACAGAAACAACTGAAACAAAGATCTAAAAGCAGTTTAGCAGCAAACTTTGTGAAAACTAATATTTGTGTCATTCTCAAAACTTTTGGCCATGACTGTACATGCCACATCTGAAAATGCTACAGACAATGTTTATGAATCTCACCTGAGCAGAAAGGGTTGGTGGGGTTAAAGTTGATTGCAAATTCATGGGAAACCTGGAATATAAAGAGAAAAAGAGCCAAGAAATAAGATCAGCTAAAAATCCAAAAAGACTGAAATCCTTTTAATATATATTTGTCTCCACTACTGTTCATTAATCAGGGGTCGCCACAGCGGAATGAACCGCCAACTTATCCAGCATATGTTTTACGCAGCAGATGCCCTTCCAGCTGCAACCCATCACTGGGAAACACCCATTCACACTCATTCACACACATACACTACGGACAATTTAGCTTACCCAATATTTATTTGATCAAATTTATTTTATTATTTTTTATTTAAATCAATGTTATATTCTTCCTATCTTCAGCAACTCATGACCCAATCTGATATTCAGATTTGGTGCTCAAGAAGTATTAATGAAATTGTGATATATTTTATCAAGATGTTTTCATGAATAGAAAGTTTGAAGCCATTTGTAACATTATATATGTCTGTTTTGGCCCATTTAATGTATCTTTGTATTCCCAAACCCTTTGGATTGTAGAGAATATGTAATACATGTAACGTGTACAGTGCGTAACAAATTTATTAGACTACCTGTTAAGAGAGAGACCATCTAACATCATGAAGTGCTATAATGGGGACTCTTTCCTTTTCAGAGAGTTCTCGACATTTCACCATTTTGAACAGGAGTGAGGAATGTCAACCTAAATTTACATTTCTATACCCAAATTTGAGAAAAAACTACGTATTTTTCTGTTAAGTATTGCAAGTGAATTGGCGGCAATGAGAAAAGTCTTCTACTTTTTTTTCTGCCTTACATGTTAAACAGCAATTTCAAAAGTTAGAATTATAAATAGTAATTTTATTAAAAAACTTATATATAAAATAATTTCGGGTAATCAATACTGTGAGTTAAAGCAGCTGCGGCACAAACCAAATTGAATAATGTTCTAATAAATTTGTTAAGCACTGTAAGACCTTTTCATTTATTTGTCTTCCTTTTGTATAGACGGTTTAATATAAATACGTGCTATTGTATTGTAAGTGCTATTTTTCTGGCATTTTATATTATAAGAGATGTATGTGTACAATTTCTATCATCTCAATCAACTCAAAAGATGATAAAATAAAGGAGAAGAACATTATAACTGGCCATATGTGGAATCTATAGAAGTGGCATAGATAAGTGGCACCATTTGCACAATCCTATTAGTGCTAAAACAAATGCAACGCACACAAATAAACGACACTATCGGCTAGTGCGATTCATTCCCTGTGAAATCCCCCCCTCAGACTTCCTTGTATTCACTCCAGTGCCATGGCAACGCAGATGGGATGACAGTTGCATAATCATTGGGATATGTGAGTATTATTCATTTTCTTTATCTGCCTCTTCTCTGTCTTGCACTTCAAATTCTCGTTTCCATTTCACACTTCCAAAAAGCTTTAGCAGACCTCCATATTCAATTCCAGTTGATTATAGAAAAGGACAACTAGGATGAAGCGATGCACAAAAATAAATCCACAGCTATGAACGTTTTTTTTTTCTCACCTTCCAGTCGGGTGGCAGTTGAGCCCCAAATCCAAGTGCAGGAAACATTTTGTCCCTGTGGACGAAAGGTGTGAATAAGAAAGAGTGAGATTTTTGCACCGCTTTTGTGGCCATATGTAGACCTTTAAAGTGCGTTTTTATTAAAAACACTGTTACATACGTGTCATAGTCTTGGATGATCTGGCCTACAGCCCAGATGGCCGACAGATATTCGTTGCTGCCCATTGGGTTGATATAATGCAGAGACGACGGCTCTCTGGGGCTCCCATTGGACGCTGTGAAGTCGATGCCAACCTGGAGAAACACACATCCACAATATAATACGTGCCAATTGGGCTGGTCTACAAAAAAAAATACAAGCAGCTGTTAGTACGATGCATTTCATAAGCTTTCCCCTCAGTTAGCAGGGCATCAAAGCTCATAGCTAAAGGCGATGTTGTTATCACCCAGGGAGGCTGAAGCGTCAGATCTGCTCAAGCTGAGATCTGATAGCAGTCATGAACCAGAAGACATGCTACACGCTTTTTTTATTTTACCAGCACACAGCTAACCTTCACACTAGCTAGAGCACACCTAACCACTGGATGATCGCTTCCCCTGAGGCTGAAAACAGCTTAATGATGGAAAAGGCAAGGGAAGAGCGTGGAAATGATAGGACGAACGGAATAGGAGGTGACAGAATGAGGGTGCCCTTTATTGTAGTCGTCCTCACATTGCCTGTCATGGCCTCCGGGTGACCAAGCTGTGAAGTTTAGCACATGAGCATAAACCAAAGTGATGTCTACTATATTTTCCTCTGGTGTGACTGTTACAACTGTTCAAATTCTCATTTTTGCTGAGAGTATCTGTCTTTCAGTAGATAAATATGGAGTTGTGGAATATACAATATGTCGTTCAAGCTGTATTTAAGAAATGGGGTGCATCTGAAATTGCTCCTCATCTTTACACTGTAAAAAAAAAAAGCATTCATTTAATGAACAGTTTTTAATTTTGGGATACATTGGTGCTTTGCATTATTAAAGCTTGAATCAACTGTTAGATGTTAAATGTTTAAAGAAAATATGGTCTTTTTTTAGCATTTCTTAGTAGAAATATATTGGTCATTTAAATTACGGTACAGAAACCGTTAATGGCCTGCCAGTACTTTTTTGTTTTACAGATTTTTGTTCTCCATATTTAATTTTTCATACAATATCGTTTCAAACTGCTAAAAAATCAATGAGTCTCTTTTTAAAGCTATAAAGGTCAAATTTGATCATCTAAAGACCTGAGATCAAGTGAAAAACTGACTCATGAGCTATGAGGAAATGTTAATTGACATTTTTTTTACAGTAACATGATGATTTCCTTCTTATGCAACATCAAAACTGGTATTTATGAACATCACTTTTTTGAATGCAAGCCATTACAATGTAGTTCACTCCTAAATTAAAATTTTGTGATCATTTATTTTAAATGGATTGCAACAAATAATTTTTTTGACAATTAATTAATCTAATGTCTGAATAATTGACTAAGCAGCACTGTTTATTTCACAGATTCCCTAATAGACTTTGATATGTTATTTGGTTTATGAAATGAGATATTCTACAAGAAAACCATTTGTCAACTTATTTTTGTTGAGAATGTTGACTAATCATTTCAAACTTATTTAAAATACATTTGTCTTTCATCTATAAAAAAAAATAGATGTTTTGCTTTCCTCTCCTCCACAGTTTCATAAAAATGTCAAAATGTTAATTTCACATTCACCTTCACTAATTCTCCTCTCCAGAATGTACTTTGCAGTGTTCTGATCTACCGATAAAAACCTAAAAGTCGTTCTCTATCTTCAATTTAAAGAGAAATCATCTCTTCAGAACGCTGCATTCAGTAGTCTGTTTGCCTACTGGTGACCCCTGAGCTCAACCGGCTTTACAAAGGTGCTGGCAGCGCTTGGTAAACTGCTGCACATGAACAGAAAACTGAGATCAGATCACAGCTGAAAAAGATCTCAACTACCAGCACACTGGATCCTCTAAGACCGATGGACTGTCAGAGATTGTTTGTTTAGTCAGGAAAGCATTAAATGTCCCAAGTCATGAATTCATAATGGAAATACTTGTTTTTAGCTAAAAAAAATAAATATATTCACAAATACTGTCCCTATTAAATTTAAATTATGCCATAATTTACTCACTCTAAATGACCAACACAAAATATACATATACTGAAATGGTGTGATGTAATATCAAGTAAAACAAAGTTATTTTTGAGTTCATTTCAGGAGTATGAAACATCTTGAAATCTTCATCTCTTCAGCTAATAAACACCTTTAAACTACAATGGGCCAGTGGCTATTATGAATAGGTAGTTGGATATGAGGGAAAAACTAAATAGCAATCCAGCAATAATTACTTATTATATATATATATATATATATGAGTAAATATTGCTGGAACACTAATGGATAAGGTTAGATTTAGGCATATTACCTCGTTATGTTGATATATGTCAATATCATTTGCTTGATGTTTGCTTTCCAGTTTACCAAGCGCTGCCAGCATCTTTTTTAAAGCCGGTCGAGCTCAGGGTTCACCACTGGGCAAACAGACTCCTGAACACAGCATTCAGAAGAGATGGTTTCACTTTAAATTGAAGATAGAGAACGACTTTTAGGTTTTTATCGGTAGATCAGAACACTGCAAAGTACATTCTGGAGAGAAGAATTAGGGAAGGTCTGCGAGTTATTTACACCAAACTTTTAGTCATCAGTTGCATAATCTCATTTTAAGCTGTACTTCTTAAAGGAATAGGTCACCCAGAAAAGAACATTTTGACATTTTTATGAAACTGTGGAGGAGAGGAAAGCAAAACATCTCTCTTTTTTCACAGATGAAAGACAAATGTATTTGAAATAAGTTTGAAATGATTAGTCAACATTCTCAACAAATAAATGTTGACAAATGCTTTTCTTGTATAACATCTCATTTCAGAAACCAAATAACATATCAAAGACTATTAAGTAACCTGTGAAAATATATAATTTGCTGATGAAGATACAAAAAGACAGATTACAAAGTACAGATTATTTTTCTTGCAAATTTGACTCGAGTCAAATGTCGCCCATAAAAATAATCTTAAATTTAAAAAAAAGGTTACAAAAGCGTTTTTGCGGTGATCAAAAGATCCATTTTGGATTCATTTCAATTAACAATTCTTAAATTAACTTTTTGTTTCTTAAAAGCCTAAATAACTTTTTTTTAATCTAAAGAAAGTTTCTTCGTTTGTTTCTTTGTTTAGAGGTTAAAGAAAATAAAGAAACTAGATTTTTAAAAGTGTATATCTTTAAAAGCAAGTAATTGTCATCTGGACAACTCTGGCTTCTGGCTTAAAAAGACTAGTTCCCATTGTAATTGCTTAGAACCCGTAAAAAATTCTCACAATTCTCAAACAATTCTCTCAGTGTGTGCACTGGAAAAACCAAGTGTTATATAAGATCTTTTTTGGTTCCTCAAAGAACCTTTTGGTAAAAAAGTTATGTGGTATCATTGTGGTCCGGGAATGTTAAAGGGTCTTCATGGAATCAGCAATGCCAATAAAGAACCTTGATTTTGAAGAGTGCGAAGGCTTATCATTATCTGTAGAACAACAAAAAAGTGTGCATCATAAGGTGGCGTCATACAACAAACAAGATATCGAAATCTCTTTCCTTTGTTTAAAAGCTTCTCTCGCTTTCTCTCCCTCTCTGTTATTTTTTACATCCCCCTATCTCTCTCTGTCTTCAGTTTCAAATGAGAGACATGGGCCTCTACACTGCAGCACACTGTAACTATAGCAACCTAAGAATTTCACTCACTTTCTGTATCATTTCTTACCAATCACACTGGTGAAGGCAATTGAGTCACATAAAGGACCCATATATAGAGTCTGTTCAACTGGACAGTGCATGGGAAAAATATGCCAGCATACCGGAATCAATAAATTTGACTTCAACCATTAGCTCCTCAATATTCAATGATGTAAACCATACAATTCCGTCACTTCTCGTTCTGATTGCATTCTGTCATTGAGGTTTTCAGATAAAATTTTGTCAGTGACAGAATATTTTTCTGAAATCATCTGCATACAAATGATGTTTCTGCATTTTGCATGCACGAACCCCCCTCCCCTCCCCTCAAATCTCTGACAAGAAAAAATCTTTCAATTCCAGAGGTGACGTTATCATACTCACAGTAAACATGAGCTGACAGCCACCCAGAATGTAGTCCAGGAAGGAGTAGTCTCTTGTAATCTAACAAAGAAAGGACACAGCAACACACACATCTTATATTCATTCATATAAGCACAGTACATAAAGCACCATTCTATATCCGCTTAAGATAGAGGTTAAAAAATGGTTCATTTGAGTTCAACTGAAAATTTAGTGAGAACAACTGAGTCATGTTCCGTTTTAATGCCTGAATCCATCAGTAGGGCTGATTAAACGGTGACGGTGCAGGAGTGACAGGTGTTTTGTGCTGATATTAATACATGCTATTTAAAGGGGATTTAGCACTATAAAACTAATCTGCCCTTACAGAGAAGCTGCAATTAAAGACCCTTTTATTTGTAATACAATTGTAATTAAATAAGCCGGAACATGGAAGGTGCTTTAATGTGCAAGCAGAAATGTATTTAATCATTTCTTTTTCAGTGTGAATAGCAAATGTGTCGCCATTCTTTGTTTCTTATGTCCTTACCTTGCATGACTTCAGAATTATGATTCCCGAGTTTTTGTAACTCTTTTTTTTCTGCTTCTTGGGATTAATGCATTCAATCTCAACCTGTGAGGGGAAGGCACTGTGTTACTATTGTGCACCATGAATACTTTCTGTACATTTTAGACAAGGTTGAGAAAATTAAATAGTATTTTCTTAAATACATGAACATATTGATTGTTATTTATGTATAATATTATTTATATTATTTCAGTGATTTTGAATATTTGCAAATTCGCTTTCTTATCATTTGAGTTATGCTAGTCGACTAAGTATCAGTATCTGCAATTCTGAAATAGCCACCAAAAACCCATTTTGGTGAAGCACTGAAATAAATAATACCTGCTAATATAATAAATAATATATAAAAATCAGCTTTCTATTCACTGTAATAAATGCAGGGTTCCACACAATTCATTCATGTTGTCCCAACACAAATCGATTAAGTTAACTTAAATTTAAGTAGATTGAATATAAAAAATTAAGTTGTCCCAATAAAATCTCAAGAATTGTGTTGTTTCAGCTCATTTTAAATAAGTAAATTGAAGAAGCAGCAAAAATAATTTTTTGAGTATATCTGGTATTTTAAGGACACTCTTAAGACACAAATGAGAAACAAAAACAACCTCACAGACAAATGATCTATTCTGAAACAAAATTCCAAGTATCAGCATCATCTGTGAGTTCTAGAGAGATCATTCGTCTGAAATGCGAACACAGAGGGGTGACAATCACTGCGGGAGCGCAATTAGTTTACAACATGACACAAAATACATCATATCTCTGAGCAAAGGCTGTGCAGAAGAATGTCAGTACCTGAAAAGAGTGAGCGAGTGTTTATTAGTACACCAAGTCTTTCTCCAAGAGAACATTTAAACGCATGTTCTGCCGAAGTGTGACTGGCAACACACAATGCATGTTCTGGTAAACAAGGCAACGGTAAAACAGGAGCGATTTGCATCTCAAAAGAGCCAGTTACTCTCTCTGTTTCTCCCTCCCACCTCTTTTCTCCTTCTCCCTCTGTCTCTCCCTCTCACTCACTAATTCTTGGCTTCATTATGCCAGATAATGAGGCATAGCTAGTACTCGCATAGTATTCTGGCGCAAGAGTGGCAGGCGTTAATGTGAGCCAAGCTTTTACTTCACGCGTTTAGTTCCTACATTGTGGAAATTATGAATCTGCATGGTGTTAATTGAAGACAAGCCCACCTCCACTCCGTTCTGTGCTTCGCTCATCTTGGTAACGGAGGTCTGAAATTCGCCAATGAAGTCATGGCCTCCGTCGTTGTCATAATCGTAGCACAGCACCTGTGACATCATAAACTGCTTAGAAGGTCTTTGAATACTGTATGTGTCAGAAGAACACACTGTATGACTGTATGTGTCGCTAAAGTAGCGAAACATGGACCTAATACAGTGCATCCGGAAAGTATTCATAGCCCTTCACTTTTTCCACATTTTTTTTATGTTACAGCCTTATTCCAAAATGGATTAAATTAATTTATTTCCTCAAAATTCTACACACAATACCCTGTAATGACAATGTGAAAAAAGTCACATGTACATAAGTATTCACAGCCTTTGCCATGAAGCTCTAAATAAAACAACCATGGGTTCAATTCAAGGGAACGCGCATACTTTAAATACACTGAAGATCACTTTCCAACTCCGCTAATTGGGGACACATGACGAGTAAGGGACCAAAAAGGAAATCCACTCACTGCTTTCAAATTAACCGAAATTTTGATTGGACACTTGTAAAACAACTGTCATTCATTTTACTTCAAACCATAACTATAACTATAAGCAACATTTCTTTTTCTTTTTTTTTGGATGACAGTCTCCAAAATACTCCAGAACACATTGATTACTATATTAAAGGTTTACCTTAAATTAATTTAATAACACTTTAGTGTAGGTCACAATTCATGCTATTAACTACTGGCTTATTACCTGCCTATTATTAAGATATTAACTGTCCATTGGTAGTTATAAAGTATGATCTTATTCTGCATTCCTGAACCCAAAACCTAAACCCAACCTAACTATTAATAAACAGGTAATTAGTAGTTTATTAGGCTAGTAGTGTTAGTTATTAATTAATTCATTCATTTTTCTTCGACTCCTGGGACTCGAACCAGCGACCTTTTTGCTGTGAGGTGACAGTGCTAACCACTGAGCCACCATGCCACCCTAGTGTTAGCTAATGTTTTGTTAATACTGTGAATTACGACCTAGACAAAAGTGTTGCCGTAAATTCTACTGACAATCTTTACACACACACACTATAAAACTAGACAGTAAAAGACAACTACTTCATAGACACACACACCTTGATGTTTCTGTCCACATCTCCATTACAAAGTGAGATTAGAGGCACTGTGAAAGGCTTCCATACAGGATCCAAAGTGTTCTTAATGACCTAATATCACACACACACACACACACACACACACACACACACACACACACACACAAGCAATTATTATTCTTTTCATTAAAAGAATGGATCTAGTCTGAAATACAGCAGTAATAAATAGTCTATATAAATGAGAATATCACCAACGCTGTGTCTATTAAATACCTTACCTCTGTTCTGTGAACCATCATCCATTTCCCATCATCCCCTTGTTTGTGGAACTCTAAATAAGGGTCTGATTTACCAAAAAAGTCCTGAAAACAGCCACAAACAAAATCATCATCTTTTATCACCGAGTGCTTTTGTGAAGTGCGTGAATGGCTATCAAAAGCTCTTAACTCACCTTTTTATCCAGCTTCCTCCCACACATGGTTAGGGTAATTATTCTGTTGTCTGATAACTCCTGTGCTGTTATCTAGACCAAACCAAGCAGATCGTGAAGCTCTCGTACAAACTTTATCAATGCATATGTCAGTTGTGGTGTGTTATGCAGGATCTTACTGTGATGGCCCCCTTCCCCGCTGGCTTGCCATTAGCTAGAATCAGTGGTCGATGCAGCTTCTTATTTGACACGATCTAAAACAGAACAGATGGCCCAATAAATGCACAAGTAGAGGCGATACAGAAAGCTAATTTATCATAATTATGATCATAAAAGCTTATGGTAATTACTCGAGATCAACTAATTACAGTCATGCCAAACAGCATATAGCAGATTGACCTGAAAAATTAAGACACCACTTGAAAATGCTCAGTTCAGCTGGATTTATTGCGCTATAAAGTATCTATTTTGAGCTTCATTCTATATAGGTGTGATAACATTTCTTTAACAAATTAATGCTGTTTATTCCACTACATACTGCTTTCTTAACCTTTCCCAAGTTGGACAAAACATCAATATTGTCTTTAAAAAAAATATTTATACATTGCTACAAAAAAAAATATTTTTTCAAGTGTTTTTTTCCCATAGTTTTAGGTAAATTGTTATTTATTAAGAAGTGCTACTGTACCACTCCCAGTGTGCAGGTGAACTCGCCCAGAAAATCATGTTCGTAAAGCTGAGAGCTGCATTTGTCCTCATCAAACATGGCAAACTTTAGCTTTTGGACCTCCTCAAAGTGATAATCCACTTGAAATTTTACACCAAACACAGGATTCAGATTATTCACCGCCGTCTCTGTACGAGCCAGCTGAAAAGATATACAAACAGAGGATATGTTTGTTTGATTTTTTTATTTAATAAAAAAAAAGGTCATGAAATTACAAATTTTTTTAACATTTTTAACTGGTAGAGATGTGGTCATACAAAATATATATATATATATATATATATATATATATATATATATATATATA
>CAIGQW010014484.1:4495162-4542664 GCA_903798125.1 Danio choprae | reverse complement strand
ATATATATATATATATATATATATATATATATATATATATATATATAATTTTCTTTTGCTGCAGAAACTGTATAAATAGACACCAAATGTTATGGTAGTCCATTATGTTAGCCCTTTATACTGTAGTTTATGGTGGACTTTCTGTATTCTTCCAGCAGAATTCCATCAATCAAACATCTTGCAATAACAAGGCAAGTCATTTTAGTTTGATAACCTGGTAATGACAAACTTACAGGAAATAAACCCAAAGCACATATTACAGGGTAATTTTGGAATTTGAAATTGAATTTACTAAAGAAATTACTGACGAAATCATTGTTATCACTTTTTGCCAGTAGGTTTTAATCACCTCACATTCCCAGATACAGTGAAAGAATGTTCCTTTATGTTTTTGGCATTTGAAACATATATCTGGGATGTTTGGGTTGAACTTATTTAATTTTTCAGGTTTGATGTAAGTACAACAGGGGATATGTTATTAAAAGATTGCACATCTATTTTGATGTAATTTTACAGACTCATAATATGTCTTTCAGTGGAATAATGTAAGTTTTACAAGATGCACCAATTGATTTGGTTTACTTCTACACAATTACACACTCAGGACTGTAAGGCTGTGGATTAATAATGATAATAATGTTGTAAATAATGTTATTTCTTGCACAGAACAATCACTTAGCTCCCTGAGACTATATCAACAGTACATATGGATATTTAATTTATTTTAACTATATGTTTTTAAAACTCACCAAAGATCAGGCTCTCTGCTAAAACTCTTCTTTAAACTAAAACAATATTGGATGAGCAGGGAAAAATTAAATGAACAGGACATTTTTAGGGTCAAATATTCTACTATATCATAATATTCATTCATTCATTTTCATTTCGGCTTAGTCCCTTTATTAATCTGGGGTCACCACAGCGGAATGAACCGCCAACTTATCCAGCATATGTTTTACACAGCGGATGCCCTTCCAGCTGCAACCCATCTCTGGGAAACATCCATACACACCCATTCACACTCATACCCTACGGACAATTTAGCTTACCCAATTCACCTATACTACCTATACATGTCTTTGGACTTGTGGGGGAAACCGGAGCACCCGGAGGAAACCCACGCCAACACAGGGAGAACATGCAAACTCCACACAGAAACGTCAACTGACCCAGCCGAGACTCGAACCAGCAACCTTCTTGCTGTGAGGCGAACGTGCTACTCACTGCGCTACTGTGAGGCCCATATCATAATATTCTCAAGTTAAATTTTTGCCATTCTAATATTATTTTCATTTTACAGTGTTTTTACATTATGCAATCATTTGTAATTTTCTAAGTGTTCCTCAATACATTGTTTTTGTTGTAATAAAGCATTAAAATATTTTTAAAAGGTGCTAAAATTATAATAAAAGTCATTTAAAAATAGCATAACTTAAAGTGAGCATAAATTATAGCCGGGACAAATGTATATAGCTAAATACAAGTTTATATTGGTAAAGTTAAAAAAGTGCTATACATTAAATATACTATTCCATTTTACAGTAATGAAAATGAGATTATACTGTATGCATTATGGACAGTGATAACAATACAGGTATATACAGATAATTAAAATATGAAAAAATATTTGGACAGCTTCTTTTTAGTATTTATCTGCATCTACATTAGTCATCTGTGATCAGTGTTCTAAATTCTTATACATCATGTTCTAGAATGCATTTTAGCATGCATTTATCTACCACAAGCGCATTCCTTTGTTTGTCCTTTGCTGTTTCCATGGCTACAGTGTGTGGTAGAAGAGTGATTTCGTGTGCTGGCCTGCCCTACTGACCAGCGGTTCTGGCCTGTGATGATTGAGCCGCTGAAGGCACAGTCCCATAGAGAGCTCAGGCACTGCAACCTAGTTTGCTCATCAGTTCATTCGGTTTATTTGATGTTCAAAGAGATTTCCTTCTATTTTGCTTCCTACATGCCATCTTTTTCAGTTTTCTACACTTTCAATCTACACTTTCAACTTGTGCATTTTGTCTCGAAGGATGTATGCTGTTTTCTAAGGCTCCCAAGAGGCTTCTCAGTAATAAGCTTTCAGTGATAAGAGTCTAGATAAGTTTTCATTTTCTTAAAGCATGTTCCTAGAAACTAAATAAAGATTTCCTTCCAATGCAACATTAATATATATATTTAACACATAATACGTAAAAATACACAAATGTGTGTATATTAGCTAAACATCTTTGTATAATTATTTAAAATATTTGTAAAAATGTATTTGAAAATATATCTTTGAATCTGCATGTGAATCTTCTCTCTCTATCTCAATTATCATCAGGTTTAGTTAAAGGGTAACCAGTAATATCCACAATTCTCTGTGAAGGTAAAAACTTTATATCACTTCTCCTTACCTCCACCCAGTTGCCGTCCACATCATGGAAAAGAACACAAAAGGGGTCTGATTTTGATGCTACGTCTCGGTCCAGCAGGTTAGCGCCGCAGACTGAGAGCTCCACTTTTGTGACGCAGTGCTGGGGCCCTAATGCAGGACCCACATCGGGGCCCGAGCCCAGAGTATAGGCCATGGAGAAGGGAGTACCTCCTCTCCTACACCCTAGGGATGACAAAACAGTATTAAAATAATTTTTAAAAAGTGATATACATATATATACATTAAACCATATTAACTACAAACAAAGTGTCTACTTTAATGTTTTAAATAACGTTTTTTTAAATAAAATCGGGCGGCACTGTGGCTCAGTGTTTAGCACTGTCGCCTTACAGCATGAAGGTCGCTGGTTCGTAGTTTGTGTGCTCCCTCCTGTGTTCTTGTGTGTTTCTTCCGGGTGCTCCGGTTCATCCCACAGTTCAAAGACAAGTAAATTGGGTAAACAAATTGGTGGTAGTGTATGAGTGTGTGTGAATGATTGTATGGGTGTTTCCCAGTACTGGGTTGTGGCTGGAAGGGCATCTGCTGCGTAAAACATATGCCGGAATAGTTGCCGGTTCATTCCACTGTGGCGACCCCTAATAAATAAGGGACTAAGCCGAAGGAAAATGAATGAATGAATGAATAAAATGGCAAAATACTGATGAAATAACATTCTATTGTCATATTGATATAGCACATAAAGCATATGAGCTACTTTTGCCCTGCCAGGTTAATTTTTCCAAATCAAATAGTTTCATTCATTCATTCATTCATTTTCATTTCGGCTTAGTCCCTTTATTAATCTGGGGTCGCCACAGCGGAATGAACCGCCAACTTAACCAGCATATGTTTTACGCAGCGGATGCCCTTCCAGCTGCAACCATCACTGGGAAACACCCATAAACTCTCATTCACACACATACACTAGGGACAATTTAGCTTACCCAATTCACCTATAGCGCATGTGTTTGGAATTGTGGGCGAAACCGGAGCACCCAGAGGAAACCCATGCGAACATGATGAGAACAGGCAAACTCCACACAGAAATGCCAACTGACCCAGCTGAAGCTGTGAGGCGACAGCGCTACTCACTGAGCCACCACACCGCCCATCAAATTGTTAGGATATGTTAATTTAATATCATTTTTAAAGACAAATACAAGCTTTTTCACCAGTAGTCTCAGAAATTTGTACCCCACTGTATTTCAGAATGTATAATTCTCAGCATCATGTGAGAAATTTCCCCCATATAAAAACTACAGTATCATAGTGATACACAAAATTACAAAAATAATCAAAACTTGTCTGAACTTGCTCACATCAATATCATGCCTAATCACGGATTCTGATGTCTGCTAGAAAATGTCTACCTTTTTAGCAAGTAAGAAGTGCTTTATTTTAACAAATCTCTGTCTCGGATTGAACTGCATGAGTCTTTTTGCTGTGAAAAAAAGTAGATTTTTTGTAGAATATACAAAATATACAGTTGACAGCAAAATTATTAGCACATTTCACAGTATTTTTTATTATATTCATTCTATTACTATCCATTTTATCTTCTGAATGAGGTCTTATTTCTTTTAGTTTAGCTAGAATAAAGGCCTCTAAAATGACATTCTGAAATAAGCCACTGATTAGATGCACTAGAAACTACTCCTAATAATCAATTCCACAGAGAAAACATAAAACATAGTACACCTGAATGCAGCCTCCTTTAACCACCTTATTTTTTTGTAATAACTGCATGGTCCTCTGACAGAAAGCTCCTCAAATCAAGAGTAAACCTGAAAACACTGTATGATTTGCACACGCAGACACGCGCACAGAAGACGAGCGTCACACCACAACATGAGGGAAAACAGCGAGGGCTCTTGTTGCTTAGATACTGATACTGTCGCTTTCTGTGTTAATGTCACAAACCACAATTAGGCTGTGACCACCATAGACAAAGCACGAGTGAAAATGACTTTACAGAATCACAACACATCACCTGTAATGTTACAACTAATCATGCGAAGGAGAGGAACTGGTTGATCTGATTATGCACAAATGTATGTAAAAATGTTGATTGGTAAACTTTCTGTACAATGGAAGTTAATGGGGCAAAGGCTTAAACATATAATTACTGTATTTGTTTTTATGGTAAATCGCTGTAAAGTTCCACAGTAAAAACTTGTTATTTGGTTAACAGTAAGTTTCCTTAATATAAATGGTGAATACTATAATAGGTCTAACAGGAGACTGTTTAACCTAGAGTTTTTATATGTTTTTTAAAGAAGTAATCTTCTATTTTAAAGTGAAAATTGAAACTGACATTACCAAACGTGTCAGAGCTCACATTTGGGAGGTTGTTCAATTTGTTTAATAAATAATTATGTTTTATTGGTGTTTTTTTTATTATTAGTAATGAATATTAAAGTTTAACATTATTTTATTATCCCACAAGTCCAAAGACATAGGTGAATTGGGTAAGCTAAATTGTCCGTAGTGTATGTGTGTGAATGAAAGTGTATGGGTGTTTTCCAGTGATGGGTTGCAGCCAGAAGGGCATCCGCTGCGTAAAACATATGCTGGATGTTGGCGGTTCATTCAGCTGTGGTGACCCCTGATTAATAAAGGGACATACATTTAGTCCTTATTTGGGTTCAAAAACAACACGCAACATATACAGTCAGTGCAAACCTCTCATCTGTATCTTTAATCTTCACCAGCACATGTAACCTCTGTTAGAAAGTAATTCTGTCATTCCGAGCTCATAATAGTCCAAAAGGTGATGATAATAGTTTGAACATTATTTTAGGGTTTAATAGTCAATGAAATGTACATCTATAGAAAAACTAAAGAGACCACTTGAAAATTCTCAGTTTCTCTGGATTTATTAGGTATGTGTTTTGAGTAAAATGTTATTATTCATTTTATTCTATAAAGCTGATAACTTTCCTTCGAAATCTCAAGTTAAAATGCTGTAATTTAGAGCGTTTTTTTCCAAATAATAAAAGGTGGTCAGAATAAAAAAAGTGTTTTCATTTGTTGCAACTGACAATCAGTTATTCCACCAAATATCAATAACTTCTGAAATTAAAACATTGCTATTGTCGAAAATGAATATAAACAAAGTATATAAACCTCTTTGTTATTTTGTGCAAAAAAAGCTCTAAAGGGCAACATATTGTTTTAACTTTGGAGGAAATGTCATCAGTATTTTATGGAATGGGCCTCACAGTGGCGCAGTGGGTAGCACGTTCGCCTCACAGCAAGAAGGTCGCTGGTTCGAGCCTCGGCTGGGTCAGTTGGCGTTTCTGTGTGGAGTTTGCATGTTCTCCCTGTGTTGGCGTGGGTTTCCTCCGGGTGCTCCGGTTTCCCCCACAAGTCCAAAGACATGCGGTATAGGTGAATTGGGTAAGCTAAATTGTCCGTAGTGTATGAGTGTGAATGGGTGTGTATGGATGTTTCCCAGTGATGGGTTGCAGCTGGAAGGGCATCCGCTGCGTAAAACATATGCTGGATAAGTTGGCGGTTCATTCCGCTGTGGCGACCCCAGATTAATAAAGGGACTAAGCCGAAATGAAAATGAATGAATGAATATTTTATGGAATAATACCAAAATCTTTTTTTTTTTTTACTCAAACACAACAGATTTGGTATCTTCATTTTTATGTTTTTAATGCGAATATAAAAATGTTATGTTGCTACAATATTTTTTATGGAAAATATATATTTTTAACAGCATTCTCACTGTTTCAGACATATAGGCAATAAGTAAAGAGTATGTGTTAAAATGATTATAGTCAGTAAATTTATGCTCATTTTTACAACTCACTATCACACTTTGCCAACACAACACTATAAAATCTGCTTTACAACCTAAATAATACACACAATTTACCAGAAGAATTAATAAAAGTGTTTTATGAATTATAAGATTCAGCACCCCAATCATGTCACTTGCTTTACAACAGCCTCAAATTTAGATATTTTATATAAAATCAAAAGCTAAATAAACTATTTGGAGCAAACTTGCTATTATAAACGACACAAACTTGTTCCTATGTCAATGAGACAAAAACTCACCTAAGTTTGAATCCCAAAACGGCATCTTTGCGTTTATAGGGTTGCTGTAATTCTAAATGAACTCTACACTCAAATAACCATTATATAGTGCTGCGACTTTTCCAGCCATTCCCAGAATAATGACACGCTCCACATGACTGTGATGTCATGGAAAAATGGACACACAGTCTCAACGCTACAAGAAAGTGCACAACTTGGTGAGACGTGTAGTTTGTGTAGCGTCAGAAACTCCACAAATGAGTAACCCTCCATTTAACCTTTCTAGTGTAATCTCTGTTGTCCATAAAATCATTCAGTGTCTTATCCTGACAACCGTCCATAAACACATATCCGATATGACTTAACCTAGACTATCATCAACTTAGGTTGATTCATTACTTATCTGCAATGCCAGATAACGCACGGCTAGACATTTAAGTATAGAAAACATTAAAGTGGAGAGCTGTAATCAAATATGACAGTTGGTGCTATGGTTTTTGATCCACTTTAATGATTGCATTACTCATATTTGTAGTTATAATGATTCATACAGATTGTAGAAATAAAACAATCTGCATTTTTAGTTTGATTGCTGAACCATGAAAATCATCAGACTGCACCAATGTCCAATATATTATATTATCTTATATTATTCATTCATTTTCCTTTGACTTATATTTTCGTCCCATCAGAGGTTCAACTATTCCGGCATATGTTTTACACAGAGGATGCCCTTCCAGCCACAACCCAGTACTGGGAAACACCATACACCTTCGCATTGACACACACTCATACACTACGGGCAATTTTGTTTACCCAATTCACCTTTAACGCATGTTTTTGGACTGTGGGGGAAACCGGAGCACCCAGAGGAAACCCATGCGAACATGGGGAGAACATGCAAACTCAACACAGAAATGTCAACGGGCCCAGACAGGACTCAAACCAGCGACCTTCTTGCTGTGAGGGGATAGTGCTAACCACTGAGCCACCATGTCGCCCTATATTATATTATATTATATTATATTATTCATTCATTAATTTTCTTTTTGGCTTAGTCCCTTTATTAATCAGGGGTAGCCACAGCGGAATGAACCGCCAACTTATCCAGCATATGTTTTACGCAGCAGATGCCCTTCCAGCTGCAACCCATGCCAACTGGATACTGGATAAGTTGGCAGTTCATTCTCCTGTGGCGACCCCTGATTAATAACGGGACTAAGCCGAAAAGAAAAACAAAGAATGAATTATATTATATTATATATCCGGGCGACACAGTGGCTCAGTGGTTAGCACTGTCACCTCATTTTTGTGTGGAGTTTGCATGTTCTCCCTGTGTTTGCGTGTGTTTCCTCCGGGTGCTCCGGTTTCCCTCACAGTCCAAAGACATGCGCTATAGGTGAATTGAATAAACTTAATTGGCCGTAGTGTATGAGTGTGTGGGATTGAGTGTACATGGATGTTTCCCAGTACTGGGTTGCAGCTGGAAGGGCATCCGCTGTGTAAAACATTTGCTGGATAAGTTGACGGTTCATTCCGCCATTGTTCATTCAAAGGGACAAAGTGAAGGAAAATGAATGAATGAATATTATATATCCTATATATATTTAGTATGACTCCTTAAAAAATGGTCAAAAGTGATTTCATATATATATATATAGAAAAAATATTAAATACCATTAAATTGTCCTATAATGCCAAATAACTGTCAACGTTTGTAAAAATACAATAAATTATGTGATTCAATGTAATAAATATATTTATGTAAAGATTAAACAACACACATATTCTGACCTGTACTTTATATATAAACAAACAAAGCATACAGCTTATTTGCACAATTAAGAAGTATTTTTGGGGCTCCAATTTGGGATTTTTTGGATATATCATCAATTGTGACACTGAATTGCATTTTCACTAAATGACATTATTATTTGCTCCATTAAAAAAAAACTGAATTCAAAACTGGATTCACATCACAATACAACATAAGATCCAATAATTAATAATAATGTTTACATGATTCCTTGAATGATTGTAAAGCCCTTTAGGTGTATAGCACATTACAGAGCTACATAAATAAATAAATTCATTCATATTCATGTCTCATGTAAATAAACGCAGTATGCTTAAATTAGGGGGCTGCACAGTGGCGCAGTGGGTAGCACGATCGCCTCACAGCAAGAAGGTCGCTGGTTCGAGCCTCGGCTGGGTTAGTTGGCGTTTCTGTGTGGAGTTTGCATGTTCTCCCTGTGTTGGCGTGGGTTTCCTCCGGGTGCTCCGGTTTCCCCCACAAGTCCAAAGACATGCGCTATAGGTGAATTGGGTAAGCTAAATTGTCCGTAGTGTATGTGTGTGAATGAGTGTGTGTGGATGTTTCCCAGTGATGGGTTGCAGCTGGAAGGGCATCCGCTGCGTAAAACATATGCTGGATAAGTTGGCGGTTCATTCCGCTGTGGCGACCCCAGATTAATAAAGGAACTAAGCCGAAAAGAAAATGAATGAATGAATGCTTTAATTGGAATGCACAGCAATATCTGAAAATAATGTTACATAATTATTACAAACAGTTCATCACAAGTTTGCATAAACCAGCTCAAACAAAGCATAATTGCTTTGAAATGATTATTAGAAATAGTCATAAACAATATAAGCTTCACTTCTGCCGTAGAAGTTACTGAAGACAGTTTGATTTGAGATTTTGAGGTAAACTAAGGTAATCACAAGCTTAACTTGAACTAGAAACTTGAACTTTACCCTAAAGGAAAACAAAACACCCAACACGTCATTTTGTTATCATTATGTACAGCAGTGTCTTTCGCAGCACTCCAGACATAAATCACACATTTAGAGATTTTCTAGGGATTTTATCTTGCAACATAATTACATCACTTCCCTTTCATACTTTCATCCATCATCTTCATCATGTACAATAGGATTAAAAGTGTGCTAAATAGCCACAGAGAGAAAGATCTAAACTATAGGATGTCAACTCACTTTTCTGTTGTTATTTAATATATATTTAATATACATTTATTCAATAATACTGATTGTAAGTTTACAATTTTGGGATTTATATAGTCAGTAAACAAACTGGGTTACGTGTTCAACTACAATTTAGAGAAGGCATGAAAATATTTACAATGTATTTATAAATATGTTACTTTTTAGTGCAGTTTAAGCATCACCATTTTTGCTCAACTGTCAACCACATCTTCGCTTAAATATTATACAGTGCAACATCCTGTTTACTCTATAATAAAGTGACAAACCATTGAGCATTGAGAAAAAAGTTTATAATGGCTAACTTAGGACAATGTGAATAGAGGCTGTAGCGGATGTGAACAGTTAAAAATTATCTAACTTCCCAAAAATAAGTATGTCAGGATCTTTTTTTTTTTATCAGGATCTAATATGCTATTGAATATTTAATTAAAATGCAACCCATATGAAGAAAATCTTGCCTACACTTATTATATGATGAGCATGTTATTCAATGTAAAATTAATTGTCAAGCATTTGTTATATTATTAGTAGGCTATCTTCTAAAAATGGTGGGGTTTAATAATGTTATTAGTACATTATGCTTCATAGATACATCACTTTACGTTTAGGTACATTAAATATAATATTTTGTACAACTTTAAGCAAATCTATACATTTATGCAACCAACAGGAATAGAGTGAATTCAGGTAAACTTGTTTTTGTTGTTTGTTTTTTGCATCAGGGTGGCCCCTTTTATCTGAATTCCTCATTCAAAGATGACATTTCAAAGAACTTGACATATTTTGCAAATGTATTTTGAAATGGTTTATCATTTTTATCATCGTTTACCCATTTATTTGACGCAGTTGTGTTAACGTTCTCGTTGTAAGCCATAATTATTAATCGCATATTTGGCTTGACCGTTTGTTGTTTTCATAAACGTGCACACCTGAACTCTTTATGCTAATCTTACTCCCTTTCAGATGTTACAATGTAACACCCTGCATGTTTGTGTATGGGAATGAATACTTTATATAGTCACTGTATAACTCATTAACTCACCTCTCGAAGCGCAGCCTTACTTTTCTTCAGCGTCTTCTGTCGTTATTTCTAGTGTTGTGGCAGCAGCTGTGCGTCTCAAAATGTCTGTGGGTTGATTACACTATCCATCCAAAAAAATATGCCAGTTAATGATTTATCAGAAGGTAAACGACGTTAAAGAGGAAGAAAGTGGTTCCCGCGCGTGCAGACTTCCAGAGTCGCGCGCTCAATGAACCAACAGTTGTGTAGTTTTCACAGCTCTGAACTCCGCCCGTGTGCACATCTGTCATTACAGAGCTCGCCTGTTCTTCTCAGCGATGCCACCGTCGAGAAGAGCTTAATAGGAGATGGAGATGGAAAGCTGTTAAACTAACGCACGTGTTTTACGTTTATGCCGTTTTTTATCTTCATGTATTTTTGTTGAAGAGAGTGGACGCGCGCACAATGTTCTGGAGAACTTGTGAGGGGGAAAAATCATAATATTTTCAAATTTATAAGATTTACAGTAAAAATAAACAAACATATGTTTGGCCATTGTTGATTCCAACCAATTTAATCAGATTTTATTTTAAAATATTAACAGAAAGCAGTGGCAGAGACTGGGACAATTTTGAAGATTGAATTGACGGTGCTTGTCACTGTCATATTTTTTGGCGACAGCTATAAAAACTGGACGCTTTTTTCTTTATTATTCTATACATCATTATGTCATGTAATCATATTTACTGGCATGTGTGGTTTAATTCAGGTGAACAGTTTTTTTTTAATGAACATACATAAGACTATAGCGAGCCACATCCTTAGCATTATTGTTGCTGTACTGCCATCTAGCAGTGATACTGTAGTATGCAATATGTTTGAGAAAAGGGCCCGTAATACTTCCACTAGGGATTTTGTCACTACTTACTTTCAAGTCGTTATAAACCTTTCTTCTGTTAACCACAAAAGAATATATTTTGAAAAGGCTGAAACCCTGTAAGCACTGGCATGACTAGTAGGAAAAACAAATGCTATGGAAGTAAATGCTTTGTTCAAATAACTTCCTTCGATATCAGGAGAAGAAAGAAACTCAAAAAGGTTTGGAACAAGTGAAGGTAAAGTAAATAAGGATAAGTAAATTACAGAATTTTCTTTTTTTGGGGTGAACTTAATTTAAATTGAAATATGAAAATCACTTCATTTATTCTCCTTCATGTGGTTTTAAACCTTTACAAGTTTCTTTCTTCTGGTAAACATTAAAAGAAGATATTTTGAAAAATGATGGTGGCTGGCACCAGCTGATTTCGAGGAAAACATTACCATGGATGTCAATGAGTGCCAACAACCAGCATTTTTCCCTTTAAAAGTGCCAAGTTGACTTTTAATTAAAACAGAAAGTAGGTAAACCTGTTGTAACGTAAAACTGTGAAGTTGACTAAACTTAATTTTTATATGCATATAGTTCATTTACTTAAATTCAAGGCAACAAGTTCACACTTTTTAAAGTAAAGTCAACTAATCACTTTTACAGATTTTGAAATGTATTATACATTTCACTGTACCGTACACTTTTTTGGTACGGCTTATTAACACAGATATCTTATCGGCAACAACTCTGTGTCTTTAGGCATGTAGACTTGGTCGTGGCAATATTTGCCAGTTCTGTTAAAATCCCTTGTTGGTGCCAGAAATCAGAAGAGAATGATCAGAGTGGTATAGCTGATAGAAAGTCAACCACTTGTTTTAACCGAGGTCTGCAGAAGAGCATCTCTGAACAACACATCAAACCTTGAAACAGATGAGCTACAGCAGCAGCAGAAGAAGAAGACGTGCTATGTGATTCAGTGGTGTGGAGTATAATTTGGTGGCACATGTTTGCTAAACCTGTTTCTTGAACATGACAATGAGCTCAACACTATATGGCCTCTCAAGTCAACAGATCTCAGTCCAGCAGATCCCCTTTGAGATGTGCTGTAATGTAAGAAACACATTGTGGATGTGCAGCCACCAAATCTTCAGCAATGGTGTGGTGCTGTCATGTCCATACTAAACAAAATGTTTTCAAAACTTTGTTGAATCAGTTTTAAAAGCAAAAGAGGTTCTACTTGGCATTAGCAAGAAGCACGTATTATGACAAAAATTAAAATGTACTTATTATTTACTCGTTTACTAATTGTTTCCAAACCTTTATGAGTTTCTTTCGTGTGTTAAACACAAAAGAAGATATTGAAGAACCTTGGGAAAAAGCTGGTAATGTAAACATTGACATCCATATTTGGAAAAACATGTAAGTCAATGATTACTGGTTTACAAATATCTTCAGAATATTATTTTATTAATATAATATCTTTATTATCGTTTTAGAATATTATTTTGTGTTCAACAGAAAAAAAAACTCAAACATGTTTGAGACAATATTTTTTCATCAGATGTTGATGTTTTATTTGGGGATTGTTTTGTCGGGGCTAGATAGGATTATATATGGTCTGTGGGTTGTTGTAAATTGTGCTATTTGCAAGAATAAAAATTCCATGACAAAAAAAAACATGCTTGTGACAAGTGAAGAGTGATTAAACGATGACAAAATGTTCAGTTTTGGGTGAACTATTACTTAAAAAATTACTGTTTTAATATACAGCAGTTAACATTTTAAGTTTTTCAAAATTTTCCTAAGACATTAATGGATGTTGAATAGTTTTAGGATAACTTTGATTTGAAGAGGGGTTTTGAACCACTTCAAATGCTGACTAGTGACTACTATAGAATAATCCTGTACATAATTTATCTCTTTTATTTAAATTATATTTTGAGATGTAATTAAACTGTTGTCCAAAACAAGAACTGATTAATCACCTTTATTAAAGTGCACAAAAAAACACCAGAAAAACAGGCATAATTATTACAATCTGATCAGTGCAACTACTGTGACAAAGAAAGTGGTTTTGTGTATCAGTAATACAAGCACTGTGCAGTTTCACTTACTTTCACTTACTTACAGTTACTACAGAATAAAGCATATTGTAAACAACAAAAATGTTTCTGTAGATGAAAGCTGAGCAGATCAAGTCAAATGCAGATATAAATAAGTAATTCAAAAGGGAACACAACAGGCTGGTGTTCAAGGTGGATCAGTGCATAAATGACCATAATAGATGTCAGTGGATCAGCAAAGAAAGAGCATGATTGTGCTAAAACGTCAAGAAAGCTGCCTGCTTCAGTGTGCTATCTACTTTAATAGTATTTTTAAGCTATAAAAATGCTCTTGAGCTATTTCACATGCTCTTTCTCTTTACTGACCAGAGAGTATTGTTTCTATTATGTGGACATTAAAAGATTATCCATCCCTGAACTGATGGGAACTGTATCGTTTGGCGTAATGAATTGCTCAAATGAGGTAATGTGTTCCCTGTGTAAATAATGTTTAAAATGCAAACAGCACTGAACTAATAGTATTTTCAAAGTAAAACACAAAAAACCAAATGGAAAATAGAAAGAAAAGAAAAAAAGAGATTAAACTGATGAAAAGTTCAGTTTGGGATCTTTTAGATTTTCATCATCTTTGGCAATTCGGTTCCTCCAGAGTCTGTATAAAATGACAAATGCAGAGAAGCTCAGGTTTTTATGTGCATGTCAGGCAGTTCTTCTAGTTCATACAGAGGAGATCAAAATGAAAGAACAACCTACGGTTTCTTAAATTTCAAGTTCACTGCTTAGTCTTCTTCAATGTAAAACTAATTCTGGATTCCACAAAATCGATTTTGTGTTGGGACAACATGAAGGAAGTAAGTTAATTAGTTTTCACAAATTTAAATAGATTGAACCTTAAGCAATTAAGTTGCCCCAAAATTCATTCATTCATTTTTTTTTCGGCTTAGTGCCTTTATTTATGAGGGGTCGCCACAGCAGATGAACCCCCAACTTATCCAGCATATGTTTTACACAGCGGATGCCCTTCTAGCTGTAACCCAGTACTGGGAAACATCTATACATACTCATTCACACACACACACACACATACACTACGGCCCATTTAGTTTACCCAATTCACCTATACCGCATGTCTTTGGACTGTGGGGGAAACCGGAGCACCTGGAGAAAACCCACGCAAACACGGGGAGAACATGCAAACTGCACACAGAAATGCTAACTGACCCGGACTCAAACCAGCAACCTTTTGCTGTGAGGTGACAGTGCTAACCACTGATCCACCGTGTCACCCTTGTCCCAAAATAAAAAATTCAATAATTGTGTTGTTTCAGCTAATTTTAAATCAATAGTTTGAACAAACACAAGCATAATTTTTTGAGTGTTTAAAGGTAAAAAGCAGTGTTTTTTTCAGCATATTTCACACATTATATGTATTCTGAAGAAAAGTATTAGAAAAACCTTAAATTAGACATCTGGAAATGAAGAATGATCTAAATTAGACAATTCAAATTCCGCCCAGTTAATCTGGCAACTGGTAGTAATTTCTTTCCAATCGTATAAACTCTATTTAAAGGGTTAGTTCACCCCATAACGAAAATTCTGTTATTAATTACTCATGCAGCAATTACATGCTGCTCCAACGCCCTGAGACCTTTGTTCATCTTCAGAACACAAATTAAGATATTTTAGGTGACATCTGAGAGCTCTCTGACCCTCCATTGACATCAAAGTCAAGAAAAGTACCAAAGAAATCCTCAAAACAGTCCATATGCCTTCAGTGGTTCAATCGAAATATTGTCAAGCTACAAGAATACTTTTTTTGTGCACATAAAGATAAAGTGTTTATATCCTAGTCATACCTTATAACTTCAATGGATGGGCATAACGGGAGGCATTTGGCTATCACTGTGGCTCCTGCTGTAGTTATTTTATTGGCCTCCAGGCTGCAATCATTAGTTTTAACATCATCAGTACACAGTAACCACACAAATATTGTAATTGTAAGCATCTTAATACTTACTCGAGTCTTTTCAGTTTCATACACAAGGGCAGAATCTCAGCCAGCGTCCGTGCAAGACAGTCATCACATTCATTCCATGACAAGCTGACAAAAAGACATTAAGACATAAACTAATTTTGAAAAACACACACAAAGAGCACAAGGAATGGGACAATGCATTATCTGGGTCTATTCATTTCTAAATGTATAAGGCTACATTTAAAATGTCTGATCCCACCTGACATCCTCTATGGATGGACAGTGTTTTAGGGATGAAGCCACACCAACTAGATCTGAAGACCCAACCGAAGTCAAACTGAAAGACAACAAGCACTGGATTACAGTGTACAACAACCAAATCATATTATATACAGTTATGAAATTTCATTTGTCTCATTCTACTGATGAAATTTTAATTTCTTTCCTAATTTCTGTCCAAATTTAAAATAAAATTGTTGTCATTTAGAGCTTAAACTTTTTACAACTCCAAAATTTGTTCAGACATTCATTCACTGTGGGGGAAACCAGAGCACCTGCAGGAAACCCACGTGAACACAGGAAGAACATGCAAACTTCCTACAGAAATGCCTTCTGGCCCAGCCGGGACTTAAACCAGCGACCTTCTTGCTATGAGGCGGCAGTGCTAACCACTGAGCCACCATGCCGCCCATCTTTTCAGTCATGTTTATATTAATTTTTAGATACAATATAGCTCTGCTATAATTTCAGAAATTGGTGGAATAACCCCAAAATTCAATCACCATTCTATAATATCACTATATGATCTTCACAGAATAATTTATTTTAGTCACTGTAATGTATTTTGTGTCTTACTGAAGTATTGTCAGTGCCTTCATGCTCACTAAACCTTCACAGAGAACACTGGATCCTTGTGGGCCAAACTGATTCTCTGACAAACTGCAAACACAAAAAAACATAAGAATTTGTTTGTTTTTTTTCTGTCATTGAAAAGCTCTGTTTACCATGCAAACACCAAGAAACTTACTTGAGTTCTGAAAGCTGAGTTAGCAATGGAAGAACTTTGGCAAGCTTTGCAGCACTGGCCTGACCAAGCTTGTTTTTAGACAACCTGTTAAAGCAAAATAGAAATATAAAATAAGCTACTGATTATTGCGAGCGATATCACACATTCATTCAAAGGAGTAAACGTTTTACTTCAGCTTCTGAAGAGCTTTGCAGTGGGAAAGTGCTGTGAGTAGTTTCTCTCCGGCCTGGTCAGTCACAATGTTTTCTGACAGACTGCAAAAAAAAATAATTGATCAATAAGAAACTATGAAGCTCATTGAAGAAATCCAATAATGATGCAATGCATCAGTTATTGTAATTATGTTACTGTGATAGCAAATCTACAGAATATAATTGACCCCAATCGATTTGAATGAATTTAATTTAAACAACTTTTAGAAAGAAGTATCACATGCTCATTAAGGCTTATTTATTAAATAAAAAACTGAGTAAAAATAATATGGTAAAATTTTGTTACAATTTATTTTTAAAATCTGTCTAAATTCTGGTAGCAAAGATTCATTTTAAGTGGCCATTACTTCTTTTATTCACGTCACATGATTCTTCATATATAATTCAAATACACTGATCTAATGCTAATACAAATCTTAACTGTCACTAAATAGAAGTACACATTTCATTTGTCATTGAAGTATATGTTTAACAGTCTCCACTAGAGGTCATCATACACCTTATAAAATATCTCTCATGTAGTAGGTGAAGTTTATTCCTAATCTCATGCTCAATGCAGATGCCATACCTTATTTTTACCAGCCCTGTCCATGAAGGAATGTATTTCACAAGCTCATTAGTACCACAATCTCCCATCCGCCAACTTTCCAACCTTCAAATAATAAAAAAAAACAACAATTTTCATATTTCCAAATGCTGCTAGCGCTTATATGTGTGATTTTTCGCAGACCACAATACATACTCAATCTCCTCCATCTGTCTGAAACCCTTAAAAGAGGCCAGCAAACAGAGTATACCAGAGCCATTTACAAAAGTCTCAGATGTCACCACTGTAATGTTGTTCAAACTAAGGACAGAGCAAAAAGCAACATTAGGCATGGAAAACTGAATGGGTTTCTGCTTGCTAAATTTACAACCAACATTACCTGAGCCTCCGAAGTGAGGCCAGTCGACTCAAGCCTTGAGCTAGGATGTTTATACCCTCCTGATTGAGTACCACAGAGTCCAGTCTATAATTGAGAGCATAGTATTAAATATAAAACAGTACAGTATATCCTGACAGTGTGAATGTACTATTATAAACACTGTACAGCATGTGGTACCGTATTTCTGTCAGCAAGACACACTGCATCAGGCCTCTGACCAAGTCACACCCTCGAGCTGCTGTCCAACCAGAGCACTGCAACATACTGCACAAGCAGATATCGACCAATCAGAGATCTTGCATTCTGCTGCATTGAGTAACAATGACAAACCCGCTTGAGGTACCTGAATGACTTTAGATTTGGCACATTTTGAAGAGCTTTCCCGAATAGTGCAGCTCCACGGTCACTTAAGACAAGTTGGGACAAGCTGAAAGACAGGAAAGGGCATATTTAAAAGATGTAGTAGGGTAAATAAGTATACAGAATGAGATTACACAAAATATTTTCATTTTTCTGTTCAAAATGAAACTTAAACGATGACACACCTCAAACTCTCAAACGCCGCAGTGTTTGGTAGTGCTTCAGCAAGAGTTTCCACCTCCTCCTCAGTGGCTCCTTTGAGATCCAGACTGGAAAGAACACAGTACTTAAAACAATACTAAGAAGGCAGCATGTACTGTATATAGGATTTAAAAAAAATGTTTTGTGCACTTTAATTATCAAGGTTTTTTTTTTTTGAAAACTTTTTTGCAATTTTTTTTATTTTTACAAATTTTTAAATGCTTTTTATGTGCATATTTTAGACTGAGGAAATTAAAATAACATGTCATACTTATACTTATTATTTATGTAATGTTTAGAAGTTTAACCACTGTTAAAATGTATAGCATGGAGATGATTTCTAATAATTTTCTGTTGCTCTGTTATGTACGGTGGCCGAGAGAGCTTAATGCGCTGCAACTTAAGAAAACACATGAAAATAGAAAAAAACACCACCAAATTAAGAAAACATCTTTAACAGTTTTAAGCACACTCGCTGCAAATTATTTTATATTTAGTTAAGGATAAAGTTAGGGTGTCACGGTGGCGCAGTGGGTAGCCCGATCACCTCACAGCAAGAAGGTCGCTGGTTTAAGTCCTGGCTGGGTCAGTTGGCATTTCTGTGTAGAGTTTGCATGTTCTCCCCGTGTTCGCTTGGGTTTCCTCCGGGTGCTCCGGTTTCCCCCACAGTCCAAAGACATGCGCTATAGGTGAATGGAATAAACTAAATTGACTGTTGTGAATGTGTGTGAATGCAAGAGTGTATGGGTGTTTCACAGTGATGGGTTGCAGCTGGAAGGGTATCCACTGCGTAAAACATATGCTGGATAAATTGACGGTTCATTCTGCTGTGGCAACCCCTGATTAATAAAGGGACTAAGCCGAAAAGAAAATGAATGAATTAATGATATTAAGTTAATTTAGTTATCTTATTTAATAATGTTTCACAGCTAATTGTCAGTTTATTTAGGTAAATAATATGCAAAAGACAAAGTAATTGTTTAATCAGGGTGTTAAAATAAACAAAAAACTCACCGTCAGGTCACCTACAACTTCACTGACCAAAAGTCACTGCACAATAAGCAAATCCCAGCTGGCTCCGTCACTTTTTCCAGTTCTTTCCACTGAAACATTTTCATTGTGCTCCGTGCTATTTGCATGTGTTGTGAGGCTTTGCGGTGCATTTTCTATTTGTATTTGTGTTTTGAAGATTTGTAACACAAGTGCTGTCAAACTGATGAAGATGTTTGCTTAATTTGCTGGTGTTTTTTCTATTTACATGTGTTTTCTTAAGTTGCAGCCCTCTTAAGTTCTCTTGGCCACCGTAGTGCCCAACACAAATGTGCTCCTAATAAACTTATTATTTATTGCATCATATTATATTACTAATTAAGATTGATTTTGTCAAATTATTCTAATATAAAAAAAACTTTTTAAATTGTGCATATTCAGGCTAAATACATGCTCTGGAATTAGAGCACCAAAAAAAAAAAAAAAAAAAAAACAATTGTTCCCATCACTGTAACTTCCACCAAAAATAGACTATTAAATACATATAGAAATATAGAAATGCCCATTTAGTACATATATTTCATAAATACAAAGCACTTACCTGACATTCCTAAGATTCGGTAAGGACGGAATGACTGCAGAAAAAAACTCTGCGCCTATTCTGTCCAATTTAAGTGACGAGAACCTGGACACAAAACAAGACCATAAATCATATAAAGCAAAATCTAAAGAAAAATCTGCTTTTCTAAATCTAATCTGATAAACCAAACTCTTAATGACTTACTTTAAATCCAGTAAGGCATGACATTTCTGGATGGGAAGTGTGAGTAGAGTGAGGTGCTGTCCTTCTACATCACAGTCATCAAAGCTGAAGAATGTGACGAAAGTAGCATTTTACATCAAAAGTAAGAGTATCCCCTTTTATTTATACAAACTGCCATGACAAAACCTGATGTTGGCTTGAGAAAATGTTTAAAAAGGTGTCAGATTCAAGAGGCTGCTAAGTATTAAAATAAAAGTAATTAAAAGCAAAAATAAACACAACCACCTCATAAGCAAACAAAAACAAACTACACACCTGATAGACTGTAGAGCAGGCAACACATTCTCAGGATGACCGCTGTAAGAAAAAAAGCCCTAAATTAGCTCTGAATATGATACTGTGAAACATATTTATGCACAATATTCCTAGTAAACCACATTCCATGAGCATAAACATTAATGTACAGTAACTTACACTGAAGTGGAGCTGGAAATGGAATTGGCCTCAATAATCATGTTTATGGATGCACGGTTGACCCTGCAAATGTAATGTAAACATTTTGTAATCTCTTTAGAATGTTTACCCTTAAATAATTACCCTTAAACATTTCCCATAATTAATTAGGAATGCATTATTTAGTTAGTATTAATTTAGAGTTAATTGCTAATAGACTTGCATGTATGTAAATGTTTGTTGTGCTATTAAACAGGAATGTTTTGAGATAGATAGAATATGTGTAACCTTTTTAAAAAATATTTTATTACATATTATATTCTATTTAATGTTTATTTCTATATTAAATATTTTGAGATAGAATGTGGGTAACATTGCCACACAGGAAACATTGAGATAGAATGTGGGTAACATTGCCCACTGTTTTACAAACACTTATTTGAGAAAACCAAGAATATTTGAAGAAGTCAGCAGGTGAAATTACTAGTCGATACTAGTACTACTATACCATTTAGTCTCTTTCACAGTATTTTCAAAATCATACAGTTTTGTACACAAATTATTACAAATACTGTGTTGTGCAGACATAATTGTAATAAATGTCATGAAGACCATAAAATGCTCAGTGTTCACATGATGTGTGTCTGCATGAAACCACACCTGATTTCTCTAATGTGCTGCTGCAGACTGAGGCATCTGGCAATGAGGCCAATAGCAGCACTTCCTGTCATCCATGGCTCTTCAATTCTAATAAAAACATCCCAAAGACATCATTATACTTACATTATATCTCCATATAAAAATAACAACTAAACACAGAGAGAAAAACAGCATTACTACATCAGTTCCTTATTGTTTCTTCAGCTTTTGACACTTTTGGAAAGCAACTTCTTTCTTTTCATTTCACACACTCAAATATCTGTAGTTGTCACAAATCACAACACACTTTAAACTAATTACTATGAACTCATGTATTTAACCAAGTCGTGCACAAGTACACATATTGGGAACAATGTACGTATATACATGTATGGGAAAATTCAGTCATTTTTTCCTCATTCATCCCACCAATCCAATGCAGTTTCCATCACATCTCAGATTTGTTTGTGCTTTGAATTCTGTTATTGAATAAATGCCATTTATCTTGCTAAGGCTAATTTTACAGCTAGCATACACAATAAACACACAAGGGTATATTTTCATACTCTACCTTATTTGAGAAAAATATAGCCTTACTGGAAATGATACGCAAAGCATACTGTAAGTGAAATGAACCAGGATTATATATTTTATGTCTCTCATTTCATTCATTCATTTTCCTTTGGCTTAGTCCCTTTATTCATCAGGGGTCACCACAGCGGAATGAGCCACCAACTTATCTAGCATATGTTTTACGCAGCGGATGCCCTTCCAGCTGCAACCCAGTACTGGGAAACATCCATACACACTCATTCACACACATACACTACGACCAATTTAGTTTATTCAATTCACCTATAGCTCATGTCTTTGGACCGTGGGGGAAACCAAAGCACCTGGAGAAAACCCACGCGAACACGGGGGTGCCAACTGACCCAGCCGAGACAGTGCTAACCACTGAGCCACCGTGTCACCCATGTCATTTTAATATAGGGTAAACAAATGCACTCATTTTGAAAACTCTAATGTTAGTCCTCATGGAAATTTGAGGGAAAGTTTTAATTGATTTACATAAATTCGCAAAAGAAATACTGAAATTACTATACTTTTTGTTTAGGTTGTCATGCTTTCTGAGTATGAAACAATGGTAAAATGCCAAAATCAAAAAAAGAATGTAAAAATGTTTTGATATGCTCTTACCTGATGTCTCTGTGTTGGTTGCAGCGACTAAACTGTTTAACGAAATGTTCAATTTGCTCAGAATTTAGACCATTATTTCTCAACCTGAAAGGAATAGAAACATGCTAATTAAAAAATTGCCAAAATATGCACAAGAAATTAATAATTAACTGCAAAATCTTACGTTAAAGTTTGGATTGTGGATAGTTCAGCCAGGCTATCCAGTAAAGAGAAAAGTCCTTGACTGTTCAGTGAATTAGAAGACAATCTACAGTAGAAAAAATCAATAAAACCTAAAATCCATTTTCTTTATGACTTAAATAGATATGCAATAGTGACTAAAAACCACTGATAGTAAACCATTGTGTTTATTAAAAATGGACAAATCTATAAATATGATTGAATATTTGAATATCAGAAGTGTTTACACCACTCTTCATGGTACAAAGTAATACAACTGAGCTCAAACACTCACTCTAATGAAAGTAGTCTTGGGCATTTTTTCAGGATTTTCACAAGCATCTTCAAGTGTGCAAGCTCAAAACTGCACTCCCTTAGTCTGAAGTAAAGACAACAATAAGAGGAAGAAGACCACCAACACACTTTCGTTTTTGATTTGAGTGAATAAATCATTTTGTTCACGTGACCTTTTGATTTGACCTTTTTTTTTTATACCTTACATGCATTCAGGGAAATTACCTAAGAGTCTTGCCATTGGCATGTTCTTGCACAAACTGAATCAGAGACTGATCTTCCACTCCAAGACTACAGACAAGAAAGCATATACCTTCAGATAAGTTAATGCACCTTATTACAAACAACATTTTTTAGAGAAAATGAACAAATTGAAAGTACAACTGAAAAATAGGTGCTGTAGTGCTTGAGCTTTTACCTGACTTCGACGGCAACTACTTTTTCACAGGTATTCATTGAGTTGACCAGATGCAGTGCCCCGATTTGAGTCATTCGGTTGCCGATGAGGCTGTGAAGAAGCAAGTATTAAATGGCACAATACACAGTGAAGCCCAAATTTATTTATACCCCTGTCAAATTCTGCCTTAAAGTTACTTTTATACTAGCAATTTTTTTGAGACTGGATATGACAGAGGCTTCTCCCAATAGATAATAAGACAATGTACAAGAGGCATCATTGTGGGGGAAAATGTATTTACATTTGAGCAAACACTTAAAAGGTCCCAATAAGTGCTTTGAAATGTTCATTTTTTAAATTTGATGTTTGACGTCATCTCAACTGAACAATGAAGAGAGAGTGGGACATAGAGTAGCTCCTCCATTTAAAAAAACAGCCAATAGCGTTTTGTTCGTATCACAGCTCTGCCAGTGAGAGTGGTAGAGCTCAAGTGCATCAAATGAAAAGCAAATGAGAAGCGTCTTGAAGGGGACGGGGCATATCAGATACTAGAGAGAATTTGATTGGTCGAGATCTGATGAGAAACTGAAGTACTGTATGAAAAAACAATCGCTGATCCATTTAGATGAAAGTGACAAACTGCAAGCTTTAGATGTTTATATCAGTTTTATATTTTATAAACGTATAAAATTGTCACCGTTTTGGAGAACACTAGCTAATAGATATCCTTAAAACTTTAGCATTTTTATGTTGCTGACAAATCCAAGGCTTACTGATGTGTGTTATCAGTCACCTTTGAGGAGGTATTGGCATAACTGTATTTTTTTATGTATATTGTGTGGTTTGTACTGCTCTGTTTGTCTTCTGTTGCTATTGTCTTCTATTGCTATTGCTATTGCCTCTGGAAATAATGTTAAATAAAAGTCGAAGAACATCTAATTTTTTTATTTTAATTTCAAGGGACCTGTAAGTCAGAATTTGCCAGGGTATGAATAATTTCAGGCTTGACTGTAAATGTTATAAAGTAAACTCATCCAATATATCAACTAGAAGCAAATGAATGTCAGCGAAGACCATTTAAATCCTTACCTCACTGAGCTGGAGATCTTTAGTTTGGGCAAATGGTCAACAAAACACTTCACGCCTTCATCTTGGAGAACATTATGAGACAAGCTGGAGAAGGAGGAAAAGAATTCAAAATGAACTTTGTTTTGTGATCAACTGTGATTTCAGGAAAGTACAATGTACTGGCTTCAGTTAAAAAGAGGATAGAGGAAAACTTACTCCAGTTCAGACAGATGAGGACAGCTCTCCAGTATCTTCGAGAGCTTCTTAACGTTGGTTTTGCTCAGATTATACTCTGTGAGCCTGTTAAGATGACAGAAAGTCAAGAGGTGCTACAAAAATACAAAAAAAAACATTTGTATAAAATGACCTATTAAAGTAATTCTGGAATAAGTATTTTTGTAAATGTATTGCATGAAAGGCAATAAAAATATATTTAATACATAATTATTAATATTTAAATATATTACTTTTTATTGGTATAATAGTGGTGTTGTTTATGTACCCTATACATACACTTGCTGCACATTTGTATGCTGCTTGAGGACTTGAACCTTGATGTTTGCAGAGTGTTAGCTATGTGCCTCTTCTGTTAAAGCCACAAAGGGGAAATAGTTTTCTTGGAGATGTTTGTTTTTTTTGTTGGTGGTGTGACTTTGTTTTTCTGTTTTGTGCAAATCTAGTCTAAGTTCTGTGATAGGTCCAAGTTAGTCTAACACCGTAAACTGTTTTTATTTAAATAAATAAATAAAAAGAATAATAAGTACAATAGGAATAGAGAGAGTGTTAGTGTTAGAGGGCCAAGTGTTGACAAAAAAGATGTATAGCCAGAGGTTGTTTTGTAGTGCTTTTAAAAGCTATTAGCAGCCAGTGCAAATTATAATATTGTCTATAAACTAGTACCTTATATTACATAATACATATATTTTGCATCAGCATTTATTTGTACATTTTTAGTTCATTTTCGGTCATTTTGGTATGTGCTTTTTCATTTTTATACACTTTAAGATCTTCAATTATTCAAATGATTTTTAAATTCAGTTTTGTAATTTGGCATTTCTAATTTTCAATTAAGCTTTTTAAGCTTTTCAGCTAATATTAATCATTCAATTTCTTTTCCTTTTTTCCCAATGAGAAGATAAGCTAAGTTAATATAAGCGTAAGCATTTGAAACCACTCAGACGCATTTAAACTACTCACTGGGACAGAAGAAATCCATACAAATTATATTTAATTAGCATGAGCTCAGGGAGTTTGTGTTTAGTGTGCATCAAGCTGCTAAGTTGTCATAAGAAGGCAAAACTCAGAGAAAGTTATTGACATCTTTAATAATTATGACGGGAGCTTCATGTTGCTAAAACAAGCTGACTGTTCAGTCACTATCTTGATTTTAAAAAGTATTATTTTTCTCATAAAATTATTATTTTTGACAATACTTACTTGCAAACTGCTACCTCAGCTTTCTCAGGAACAAATTTGATGAATGCTTCAGCTTGGTGCCTAAGAATCACAAAACAAGCAATTTTAGATATTTAGAAAATAATAATTATTATTATATAAAAAATTTTTTATGTATATTAACCATAATCTTCTGCTCTGGTCCTAAAATAGTTAAGTTATCTCTGTTTTAGTGTCTGATATGGATTTAAATAAAATACCTGAGTTCAACAGAAGTGACACGCTGACAATCTGCAAGAGATCTGACCAATAATAAAGCCCCATTTGTAGACAGATCAACATGACTTAAGCTGTAAAACAAGGACATCAGCAATGAACATTTAGAGCTAATATCAACTAATATGTCATGGCCAAAACCACCACTTACTTCAGTACATGAAGAGACAACATTGCTGGAAGGATCAACATCAAATTCTCAACAGACTCATCTGTTAATTTTAGATTGGAGAACCTGCAACAAATAAAGGATTGAGGACTAGTCAAAAACATGTGAAGAATGTAGTAACAGGTAAATTAGCAGAAAATCAACTCACTCAATGTCCAGTAGGTTTTTGCATTTCACCAGTGGCTTACACAGCTTGGTCATGTATGCAGGCTGGATATCACTATGGGTTAAACTAAAAAAAGTAAAAACAAAAATGGGTTAAAGTAAACTGAAAAGCACATATCAACTTATTTAATGATTATTAAATAAAAAAACAAATGAATAGAATATAATTAGTGATTTACCTCAATTTTTTATGTAGACTCATGCCAGTTTCATGTTGAGTCAGCTCCCCTGCATTATGCCTGTATTCATGAAGCATAATTGTTATTCTATGCCAACATTTCCATGATAAACACTTTATATATTAGGCAGAAATTTGCAATCATTGTTTTAGTACCGTCTGCTGGTGTCAAACCCAAGAACCACTTTTCTCTTTCCATTTTCACTGGGGGGAAAGAGCACAGCGTTAGCATGTAAACAGCATTGCAGACTGGCAACAAAATGGTTAATAATGGTAAATGCTTATTTTAACAAGTAAGTTACCTCGCATCTACTCTTTTTAAGTTCTTCTGTTTACAGAGGGCAGAAGCAAGCATCACCACACCATCCATATCAACATCATTTTCACTGATACTGTGAGGGTTTAGGGAGGAAAAAACTCTTGTTTAAAAACAGAAATGCACTACTAGCACTGTAAGAAAGGAAATTCCTTTGCACATCCACTAAAAATGCTTGACACCATCTTACTGTTCTGACTAAATAAAGTTGCAGATGAAGTTTTTTGCTTACTTAATCTCCTGAATTGCTCCTAGTTTAGGCAGAAAGTCCAGAATTGTCTTCAGGCCTTTGTTACCCAAAGAGTTGTTGGACAAACTGACAGACGAGGAAAAGATGTTACATCAGCACTGTTTTTGAACAATTGTGCATGTATTAACTCAAATTACTTTCGGTTTGGAAAGTGGAATTTATGGTGCATTGCAGAACTTACTCTAAAAACGTTAGGAAGGCAAAGCCCTTGAGTTTATTACACAAGCTGGCCACATGGGAAACTGTGAGGTTACACTGCTTCAAGCTATAAAGGAACAAGTAAACAGGTTATTCCTGTCAGTTCAGTATGTGTGGTCAAGGAAAACCACCTATTTAAACAATGGCAGTGCCACAGTAACCAGTTTCCCTATCAGTTATAAAAAATAAAACTACAAAAACATTTAGCATCATTTAACTGCTCTTGCAAAACATGGTTATGTTATGTGTTTGGCTAAAATCGTGGTACTTTTTCTTATTGCCAGTCAGCAATAATGTAAGGTCATATGACTTCCTTGATGCAGAAAATGAGGACAGAGAAGAATCCAGGCATAAATTAGTCATGAATTAACTGTCACAGAAATGGGAAAATCTTGAATAATTAAATCAAAAGTTGTGCTTTACATTTCATCTAAAACAGTGTGAACTAATGATTGTGAATTTTAGGTGTAAACGACTGTTTTGCATGCCTATGTGGTTGAAAGGCGCAGTTTTGTTTACTACACACACACTCAAGTATATGTGACACTTGTGGTGTTTTCAGCATCTGCCGTCACATTATAAGGACATGAACACATAAGCATAATCACATAAGCTGCTCTTATAGTCCCTTTATAAATACTTTGTCATTTTATGTAAGTAATTTGTGACTGAAACACAACTACTGTACAAATATTCAGTAGTAGAATGTTCTTCTCAAAGAAATTAGTAATGCAAATATTTTAAGGAAGAAAAAAATTGCTCAACAATGTTTTTGTTACATCTTTATGTTGTCAAACTCTTATTAAATGTTCAACAAAACATGCTTTGTGATTTAGAAATCGAACATGCATTTAGATTACTTAAATTTACTTTAACTACATTTTTATTTTAACCTCCTTTTAAATCCAGTTTATGCTGGATAAAGAATGCACGAAAAATAGAACGCAGGAGAAAAAAAAGATTTCATAGGATCCTATAACAGAAAAAAATCTGATATCATACAAAATTACATTAGTGACAATTTATCTTTAGCTGTTAATGCTCTAAAAATGTAATGTTAGTCTAATCTTAAAAAAAAAAAAAACAATGGCATAAACGTACCTTTGTGATGTTGTAAAAAGAAGTGTAAAAAACAACCATAAAGAAAACTTTGCTTAAAAATGTACTACAAAATGCTTACTGAGATTTTTTTCTTCAAACATTCAAATTCTTTTTGTTCGGCATCTTCAGTATAAGCAATGATTTGCCTGCATTAACTCTATAACACTGTCCTCAAATTTTCTTGAAATGTTGCCCAGAGTTGAACAAATTGACTTTTATAGACACAATACACCATCCTAATAAACAAAATAAGATGAAAGCAAAGTTCCTTCTATTTGTTGTAATGAAACCATAAAGCCTAAACCCATTTAGTCTAAAGTTCAGAATCTAGACCTCGTAACTAAGAATTCATTTATTGTCTTTTATCTGAAAAGAAGTAATATAAGATATAAACAGCACTTACATTACATTCTTTGTCTCTTCTGTGTTTTTCAGGTCATTGTTTTCACTAAAAACAAAAGTGAGGAAACTTAAATTAATGTAAAGTTTCAGTATATATAAATGTTATGCATTTTATTGGATGCATTCTTTGTTTATCAAACTGTGGCCCTATATCACGGTAAACTCTGTAGACTTACCATTAATAAAAATTCATTCAAATCTATTACATTAAGATACGGTGTATTGCATTGCAACCACTGGCCAAGGGCATAATGCAGAAAAAGTAACCACAAAACATGAGCAAACAGGAAATGTAAAAATGAATAACACGATTTAGAGATCTCGGGTATTACCAACTCTTTGAATAACCCGTCTAGAGCATTAACAAATCTTTAGAGAAATGCTGGGAGTCAGCACTCACCTGATTGTGTCAGAGCATTTTAAGAAGTTAAGGCTGATCTCTTTATTTCCCCTGTACACAATGAAAAACAATCAAACAAGCGTGAACTTTGCACGAGAGTGAAATAGACAGTGTCCTCACACACCATGAATAAAAAAGTATAAGAAAAAGAAAACATGACCATGACTACATACATGCCAGACTTGGACTGGATTTTAATTAGACTTAAAAAAATTATAGACTAACACAGACTAACATTCTTTCCATGGGGTATTAGATTAAGTTTTGAGGACATGTTTATGGGTTAACAACTCTATGTAAATCATGCAAAAAACAGCAAAAAAAACAACAACAACAACAACAACAACACTGATCTAAAAATGTTTCTCATTCAGTTTTTAATTAAAAATGTATTTGCAAAGCCAACAAATGAACATACTCAACATGGACTTCCTGAACAGAGGTGCAAGCGGCCATTTTCTCAATGAGTGTGAGGATCCCATCAGTGGAAATGTTGTTTTTCCCCATTCTGTGTAAGAGTAAGAACACACACACACACACACACACACACACACACACACACACACACACAAATATATACAACATCCTTAGTCTATAAAATTCAAAGCCATGTGTGTAACCAAGTGGTCTCCTTGATGTCAAAACAACATATCAAAAATGCTAATTGATTTGATGCCGATTGACAACCTGGATGTCAAAATGACTTCAAAAACACAAAAAATTGATTACAGGACTGTCCTGTAATCGATTTTTGACTTGTTATTTGAGGCCAATGTTAGATGTCAGTTTGATGTCGTTTGACATTCAGGCAGTTTACATGCATTGTAGGAATACAAAATACAGTATAAATTTGGAATTTGGAAGCGAAGCTTTCAGCATTTCAAACTTTTCTTATATTATAATACTTCTTGTGTTCTTATTTTGGTTGTCAAAGCTTAAAACTGTTTAAATGTAACTTTACATGCTGTATCATTTTACTTACAGACTATAGTCAGTTTGTTAAAAATGAAAACACTCACAAAATAGAGGAGATTTTGTGCAGCCTGGACAGTGTTTCCGCAATCTCTCTTATACCCTCATCTTTCAAAGAGTTATCACTGACACTGTCAGAGAAAATAAAACACAATGATTGATTACAGACCACCTACACCTTTTTAACAACATTGTGTCTTATAGCAGACTAGACTTCCTGAAATTTCAATCTATAAAGTTCATGACATAACAAACAGTATTACTTAAGGTGTGTGATGTTTGGACAATCCTCCAATGCCCTGGCAAGTTTAGCAGCTCCAACATCAGTGAGGCCTCCACTGATAAAACTGTAATTCAGAGACAGACATAAACCAATGCAAAACACAGTACAGGGCAATACTGTGTTAAAATTCTTATAGGACACAATACACATCAAAACACTTACTCTAATTGTCGCAAGGCCTGGAGTTTAGACAGGATACCACACAAAGTCTCTGCAAATTTGTCATCATATTTCCGGCTACGGAAACTTGAATAAAATAAATTTAACAAGTTAGAATTTAATGCTACAAGATTTAATGCTACATTTAAGAAGTTACAAGATCTCATGGCTGAAAACTGAACTTAAATGAGCATTAGATGTTGGCAAATGGTTCAAGCAAAAGAAATATGGACATGCATATATGGCACATGCACATACACACTCAATAATACAATTGAAATACAACTAATATCAACCAATGCAGATAAATTTGCTGATAACCAATATGGTAGCACTATATCATTCAATAAAACTGCCATTATTAAGGATGTTCTTTTGGAAACTCACATGAGGTGATCCACATTCTTGAAACTAGGGAGGATTTCCAAACAATCCAAGTCAATTGAACATCCACCAAAGTCTAGACATACAGTCTGATCAGCAGCCGCTGTTACAAATGCAAGGGAATCCATGTCAACAGCATTCAGTCTGATATTTCGCAGTTCAATCTGTGGTCTCGAACCAATAGCCTTTGCCAGTTTTGCATCCTGTGTCTCATGAGCACATCGGCACAGCTCCACAATTTTTGGACCTGTTTGACTGGGACTTCCCGCTAAACCCAGTAAAACATTACGCACAGCAGCTTGTCGCTTTTTTACCCAAGCTGTCTCACTCTCTGCTCCTTTAAGCTGGACCAAACTGGACGTGCAGGCCTCTGCCGCAAGCCCACATACATAAAGATGGATAGAGTCTGTAAAGACGGATTTTGGGTCAGTCTTGGTGGTCCATCTGGTTTTCAAGTTAAGCTTCTTCTTAAGTTGACCGTCCGTGATGTTCTGACTAGTCATGAGGTGGAGAGCAGCGAGAAACTCTTGCATTGTAAGGTGCATAAAAGTAAAACCGTATCCTGAAGATCCATCCTCATGCGTCAGCTTCACACGAGACAGTATTCCACTTCTGACACCAAAATCTTGGAGTTCTTTAGATACTTCAGTTTCCATAAAGACTATGGTGCTTCCTTCCAGTCCTCTGAGAGCGAGTTGATTCATCTCAACAATTTGAGTTCTGTATCTCAAAAGCAGTGGTGTTTTAGACACTCCAACTCCATTGAACCGTCCGAGGAACGCCAACAGGATCTGGATGTAGATTTGAGTTAAAGATGTTGGAAGCTGATGATCCATCACTTCACCACTGGAGAACAAATGATCCACACATATACAGCAGATATGACAGAGTCCAGGCACGTGAGACATGGACAAGAGGTGACGGTTATCCATCAACAAGTTTACAGCCTTTATTTTGAGTTCATCTCCTTTTTTATTGAAGTACTGCTCAGCGTATTCCTTCACACCCAATCGGTCAAACCCCTGAAGCTCACAAGTTATGAACCCAGGGCTTTCAAACATGTCAGTCACATCTCTTGGTCTGCAGGTGACCAAAACGGTGCAATCTGAAAGGATTTTATGACTGCAGAGTCCCGAGAGTAGATCGGCCATTGGCAGGGGTTTGGTCAGGTCAACAGTGCTCTCAAGTTCTTTTGGATCTGTAAGTTTGACTCTAAACTCATCGTACCCATCAAATATGAAACAGACTTTTTCTGGATGGGAAAGGATAAATGCAAACACTGCTTCGCATTGTTCCTCAACATACACACAAGGAGGATAGAAGAGAAAAAGCAATTCTTTCAAGGACAGATCTCGAGAGATGAGATTGAGCTGCCGGAACTCCAGCAGAAACAGCAGGTGAATAGACGGGAAGGTGTTTTCAGCCCAGCTATGGCCGAGGCAGTGCACCAGCAGGGTTTTACCAGATCCAGCCTGGCCCAGCAGCACAACAACCCTGCCAGTGGTTTTCAAAAGAGACTCAACGGACACTTTGTGCTCAGAATCTTCCCCTTCATGGTTGTCTAGAGAGGCTTGAAGCTGGAGGGTCCTGTCTTTTGCTCGTGGAGGGTTCCTGTGCTTTAAATACACCCATGTGTCATCTAGACGTATGTCATTTACCACACTCTGCATCACTGTCTTATGTTTTTCTGATACCATTGTTTTCAGAGCATCTGTGTAGCTCTGTAAAGGATCTAGGTAAGAAAAACAATGAATTGTCAATTTTCAGTTTTATCATCAAATTGTAAATCACCCAAAAATGTAAATTTACTCTCACCATTTACTCTCCCTCATATGGTTCCAAACCTTTATGAGTTTAATTTTTCCACTGAACTCAAAAGAAGATATTTTCCAAAAATGTTGGATACTGGTAGCCATTGACATCAATAGCAGCGAACAAACATACTATGGAAAAAAATGGCTACCTGTTTCCAGCTTTTGTGTTCATCAGAAGAAAGAAACTCAAATTAGTTTGGAACATGATGAGGGTAAATCATGATAGAATTTTTACTGTTTTAGTGAACTATCCCTTGAACATGAAATGCATATAAAGGTCACATATTGATTTAGGAATATGGGATTAGGATGCTAAATATTTTCCAGCAACAAAACCTTTTCTAATTTAAATTGTATTAAATTCTTGCTATATTTCATGTCGCTTGGAATGTTGTTTTTAATATTTTTGTTTAAGATTTTGTAGCAAAACATCTAAAACAAACATTATTAGAGCAAGATATAATTAAGTAAAAATACTAGTAAAATAAATCATTTATTTTATTAATCATTTTAATTATAAATACAAAAAAATGTAAAACACTGAGAAATGTAGATCTTTCAAAGACATTCTGTTCTTTGTTTAAATTGAAAGTCTCAATCACACAGAGTCAAAATGGGAGGTGTTCCTTTAAGAATAAAACATACCCAGTCGTAGACGTTTCACATTTCTTGGTGATGAATAATTATCTGTAAGAGGAAAGTTTGCTCCTTTAAAAGCAGAGCAAAGTCATTTAGAAAATATTTGCAAATATTTATAACACAGAATTTATTATCATTCATTGTTTCTTTTATTTAACGTCCACAGAATACTTTCACTTTCACTTTAAATACTTTCTTTAAAAAAAACTGTATCGCGTTAAATAAAACTAATTATAAACTAATATGTTCTCAAATTATAATAAATAATGCAATTATGCTTTAATATTAAATATTAAGCATTTTATATGGTAAAACAAGAGAAAGGCTGCAGTATAACTAAAAAAAATACATATTTTATTTAACTTATTATATACATAAAAAATAATAATTGCAGAACATGACTTACCAATTGGATCTCCAGCTATGGACACCAGTGCAGTTTCAAGATAGAAAGGGATGTTATTACAGTACTGATATAAGGTGCTGAAAAACCTTCTACATGTGATATCGTCTGAAGTCTTGAAGTAATCCACGATGGCTGAGACACCATCTCTATTGTTGACCAGTGACCGTATCTTGTCCTGTGTGTTAGATTCCACCAAGTCAAAGATAAGGTCCAAAACACTACTATCCTGATCGCAGAGCAAGTCCACCAATGCACTGGCCTCCTGGGCTACCAGTGTCATGGCGTCCCCCGACCAGTCCATCCTCTCCATTCTCATCCATTAGCTGTGGAAAACAGATAACTCATTAAGACCCTTTACTCAATGCAATGTGCTTAATTCACAACACAGCTACTGTTAATGTTGTGCTAACTAATGTTGGTGAACACCTATCTATTCAACATTTGGCAAAGCAAAAGATGCCAGTGCACAGGCGTTGTTTGGCATAGCTAAAAACACATGCATTGCTGTAAGTCAGCTCCAACACTTTCACTTCACTAGGTAGTAGTTAAACGCTTCAAATACTGATAAAGATGGATTACACATCTACTTCAAGTTTTTCCTAAAAACAATTGTTTGCTACAGAATAGCAGTATTTGAAAAATAGTATTGCACAGTAGTTACTTTGTGGTAAATGTTTTCAGGATGGCACATGTTCAGCACTCATTTCTCCACAATAATGCTGTGGAGCAAATGCTAAGGCTTTGTCTATCAAGAAAACATACAAAATAAACAGTATAGGCTAGCTGGTGAGCATTTATAGTAACCTACAGGAAATGACAAAACCACTGAAGTCCTGGCGACTATTGTTGGGTATAATCTGAGCTCCGAGTCCCCTTGTGTGGTAATGCTAGTCAACAACAACTATTTAACTATTCTGTACGATTATGACAGGTTATCTTATATAATGTACTCACCGCTGGTGGCATAACGCATCGGTCCAAATGCGAAGAGAAAATGAAAGCAAACCGCTCTGGTTTGGTTTCGATTACCTTGACATGCATAACAAAAATGGATCCTGCCAGGCTTTTGGCGCGAGACAATTCAGCTAGACCTGCGTTAGTGCGTCCAATGTGTGTTTTAATGTAACGTTACAATATCATTTTTATCTATCGACGACAAAACATGACATCAGCGTCTCTTCTAATACTTTTTATAAGATAGCACAGGACGACCCAGAGCATTTTATAACGAATTCACATGCGTTATTCCCTTATAAAGTGAACGTATAGTAAATTAATATGGGAATTCAATAGGTTTAGCGTTTATGCTGTACATTAAATTCGACTTTGTATTATTTGCTTGATGAGCAGCACAATCAGTCACTTACAAAGTGTGCAAGACGCTTCGAAAACATTACGTTTGCCAACTAAAGTTCCTCGTTAATGTATATCTTGAGAGGGCATATGAGGACAGCATTGTTGTCATGCGTTATCATAGGTTGTTATCTTCGCACTGACGCCACCCAGTGGGGATATTAAATTACTATACTCCTTATAAGGACATCAAGATGCTATCACTTAAAAATAAAATAAAAAAGGATGGTAAGGGACAAAGCCGAAAAGAAAATGAATGAATGATTGAATGGTATGCAGAGCTTTATTTTTTTATAATATACTAATATTTAAACCTACGAACATCACCGTTTAACGTCTAAGTCTAAATCTATAGTCAAATATACGCAAACGAAGCATTATCTCTTCGAATTTGCAAAAATTTGCATATATTTGCATACAATTTATTCAAATCTCAAGTGGAGAGTTCTTGTCTGAAAACGGGCTACAAATCTGCAAATAATTACCAGCACATTTTCTATTTAATTTACGGATATGTCCTTTAAACTTTAAACACAACACATTATGCATAATTTGAAAGAAAAATAGATAAAACACCTGCAAAACACCTATTTTATTAACACAGTAGCTACACAACAGTCTTCTTAGTGTTAAAAGCTTCAGTCCTCATTCATTATGACTTCTCGAAGATGATGTGTATATATATTCATCATTATAACTCACACAGGATTATTTTATAGTTGGAAAAATAGAGAGACAGTCAAACTTTTTTTTTAAATGGACAAACAGGTTTAACCAGAAAGCCGCTACACGGATTTATGTGAGACAGCATCAGGAAATGTTTAATATTGGTAACACAACCTCTGAATAACATTATGAAGGTCATCAGATAATATTACTAAAGGACATGTACATAAAACAAGATCATGATGATTGACACTTTCCTATTTACAAAAGTTTGAATGCTCAATAGTTACACAAAATATATAGTTATATAGTCAATTGTATTTGTGTCTGTGTCTGCATGTGTGTGTATTTCTCAAACTATTTCTACAAACTATGTGTTTGTGTGAGAGAAAAACTGTCAATCCAGTGTCCTTTTGAGGAACTCAACCAGCAGATGTTGTGGAAATCCAAAATCCAGCTGTACCATCACATAACCCTGTATGAGCACACAAATACATTTTATGAAATTATTATTAGTTTTTAGAAATTAGTAAAAATTCTAAATTATAAAATATGTTTTACTATACATGATGGTAACTAAAATGTAGATTGACAATATTTATTGGTAATGTATTTTAAGCTTATCTGCTAATGTAATATACTCACGTCCTGAGGTACAACTTCAGGATTGAAGATGTCAAAAAGATTGAGCCCCTGTTCATCCATCAAAGAGGTTAATTCCAGCTCCAGGTCTGAGAGCAAAGATCAAATATGATGGCAGGGAAAATAAAACACACAATTTACTTAATTTTCTTAAGGTGGGAACACTTACATGATACCACTTTGGGGATTCCCATCTTCTCCACAGCCTCCTGCAGATAAGCGCTCAAGCTGTCCTCCATCTTTGAGGAAATTATATAATGATAACACAAATATACAATATAATACAAAATATATAAACTAAATTAATCTAATTAGTTTTACCTCAATTGCTCCTTCCGATGAGGAAACCTTTGTTATAGAAATACTATGTTGGTGACAAAATACAAAAGAAAACAGGGACAAATACTGAATACTGAACTTGTTTTCCATGTAAAAATATATCTTAATATATCTTTTATAACTTACCGCTCTGCAGTGGCCTTCAGAATTAGTTTCTTCTCTGCATATGAGGCATTTACAACAACTGTTATATCCTGTGAATAACAACAATAGTTTAAACTCTACATTTATGGAGTATTTTCATTCATGTCATGAGTTTGTTATCCATATGTAAACATGTGGAAGCTGCTTAGGAAATAGTAAGGAATTAGTAAGCAGGAAAAAGAGAAATATTTTAACAAACTGACTTTAAGAGGTTAATAGGCTATATTTTGATTTATTTGTTGTAACTTTTGTCAGTCTTTTAGTACTCGAAATGTTTGTTTTTTTCCCTAGTTCGACCGATTAGTACAGCTCAAAACATGACAAACATTGATCATTTTCATCAGAACTAATCAGCAAAATATGCAAGTTTCATTGGATTCAGTGGCATTTACGTTCTGCTCTCCATGGCCGACTGATGATGCAAAGGCCAGACAAAATCTGCTGACTTTATTTTGTGCTATTTCAATATTTTATAAAAAAAAAAGAAAGAAAGAAATAAAAAAAACACTGCAGATTTATGTGGAATGATTTTGAGAGTATAGAAGCTGAAAACTTAACATGTAAATAATAATAATATAAATTAAATAATCATAATAAATGTTTATAATGCAAATTCAATTAGAAACACTTGTTTGGTAACAAAGCTACAGTAGTAATATAATATCATATTATAATCCCATATAATACAACAACTAAAAGACTAAAGACTAAAGACTAAAATTTTATTGTACTTAAATCATATGCACATTTTCATATTATTCAATAATATTACTGAAATGAATATAAAAACTGAATAAATACATTATTAGTAAAGTAAATATATACATAAATAAATAAATTGAATGATGGGCTCAAAAATCTGTGCATATATGGATTTCATTGAGAAGGAAGACCTCGTCACTCCCGACCCAGTGACCAGCCAAGCATCACCATCCATCTGCAGGGAGCGCTTGCCAGAGCCCACCGCAGATGGAGAGCCACCCCCGGCGCACGAGCCATCGCCACCTAGAGCGACAGAGCGGAGTTGCGCCGAGATGGAGGAGCTCGATTCCCTGTCTGACCAGGTGTGCAACACCGCCAAAAGGGGGAGTCCTGGCGGACATCCGCGAGACCAGCGAGAGTCCCGCCCACCCCCCTCTACAGATGGACAACGGCGAGACACTGGGAAGTTACTCATTGACTTATGGGGCTGTTTTTACCTTCCGCTGTTTCCAGACAGCAAAAACCCTTCCCGGCCCAGCTGTTTCCAGACAGTCTTTTAATTATCCTTTCTAAGGAAAACCCCAGCTCCAGAGTCATGAGTAGCTTCCCACGGTCCCCCAGAACTGCAGCCAGTCAGCCAGCTCCAGAACTGCTGCAGTCAGCCAGCCCCCCAGCTCGCCCTCAAGCTCCGGAAATGGAGCTAGCTTGTGGGTGCTGCCTGCCAGCGTCACCCTCTGGAGGGTGTCGCCCAGCGTCAGCTCCTCCAACCAACCGGCTGCGTTGAGCTCCTCCTTCCCTCCAGCTATGCTTTGGTCCTCTGTCGCTCTGGCTCCACCTCGGCGTCACCTCCGGCCTACGGCTCTCCGTCCCCTCCTTGGGCTCCACCACCATCAGCTCTGTATACTTATACCCTTCTGTTTGTGTCCTTCGTTGTCCGGTATTGTCTCAGCGTCGTTGTCCTATCGTATCCAGTGCCTTTGTATCCAGTAAGTGTTTGTCAATAAATCCCTCTTTTGTTAAGTATCGTGTTCCCATCTCATCATGTATACCAGCGTGTTGTTACACCATCTATATATCTATTTATCAGGGCTGTTTTTGTGTGTTTTTGTGTTTTTGTGTGTGTGTGTGTGTGTGTGTGTGTGTGTGTGTGTGTGTGTGTTTTATCTTACTGTCTCAAAATAAAGCACTGGCGTCTCTTGACCATGCAGTAAGAGCTGAACTCCAGCCACGGCTCTGACTGATGTGCCCTGTGTGGTGCTCCATAAGTGTGGAACCGACACACTTCTCGCCTTTAACACTGGACCCTCAGATGAAAGCCACTAAAGAGAAGATAAAAACCCATCCCATGCATTCAAACACATAGATGCAGCCCAAGAAAGGGTGCTTCAAATGGAAACGGATTTATTTGCATGACTGTAAATTGTGAATAATTTGTGGTTTAGTACCTTGCTCAACAGTTCAGGCCTGGCTGTAGAGAGCTCAGTTCGAAACAGATCCTGTAAAACAGAGATACGTACACGTGAATATGACAGTAGTGTTATAGCAGGGTTAATAAAGCATGAAGAGTTTCTCAAAATAAAATGAACATTGCATGAATTCAAACAAACATAAGCTTACTTTATTTAGTTGCCAAACAATATTTCTCTCATCTACAACTACAACCGAAATATATATAATACGATGACAAAAACATACTAAAATTGACAAATTTTCAATTATAAACAAAACAATCTATTATACCTATATGACTATAGCATAACAATTCATTAAAATAAAACTGCTTTATATATATTTATTAAAAAACACTGAACAACAGCTGTGGTTTTTCAATCCTAAAGTTGCTACAGCTGCTGATATATATATATATGGGACATTCTACCAGAAACGTACATTATCTGTCCCTGAAATAAAAACATAAATACAGTAATTAAAATGTATTTCATCCCCAAAATTTCTAAAATGGACTGATGGTTAATTTCTGTAAGCTGTTCTGTAAAGGAGTATGTCTTTCATTTGGTTCCCAGATTTTTTTTTCTTTATTAAAAACACTTTACAAATGTACAAACCCTGTCATTGTCCTTATCCTCAGTCCAATCGAACCTACAGATTTAATAGCTTTGTTATGCTAAAAACTCTTATTTTTAAAAAAATACTTCAGAAATAGCAAGTTGTTGTCATTCACATCAATTGATTAAAAACATGAAATGATAAATAAATTATACAAATAAATACTACAAATATATAATACAAATAAATTTACAATTGTCCCCATGTTTCTGTCAGTCCTGTCACATTTGCATTAAATTTAACATAAAATGCGTGCAATACACATTTAAGGCTATGACTTTGAAGTGACATCACTTGACGGAGGAGAAGCTGACAGTGATCAAGGATGCATTCTATCATTGAATTATATGATTTTATACTTGTTATTGTATGATTTCTGTATGAGCCCTGTCACATTTTTTATGTAAACATGTAAGTTTCTGGTAGAATTTCCCAAATATTATATTTCTAATACATGTAATTGATATTATTAACTATATTTATATTCATTCATTCATTCATTCATTTTCATTTCGGCTTAGTCCCTTTATTAATCTGGGGTTGCCACAGTGGAATGAACCGCCAACTTATCCAGCATATGTTTTACGCAGCGGATGCCCTTCCAGCTGCAACCCATCACTGGGAAACATCCACACACACTCATTCACACACATACAATACGGACAATTTTAGCTTACCCAATTCACCTGTACCGCATGTCTTTGGACTTGTGGGGGAAACCGGAGCACCCGGAGGAAACCCACGCCAACACAGGGAGAACATGCAAACTCCACACAGAAATGCCAACTGACCCAGCCGAGGCTCGAACCAGCTACCTTCTTGCTGTGAGGCGATCGTGCTACCCACTGCGCCACCGTGAGGCCCTATATTTATATTTATATAACTTTTTTTTTTTTTGAGTACAAATCATACAACAATACATTTTGGCCATTAAGCAGTCTCTCTAGAATTTTGCAGGGACAGCTTTTCTCAAACATATGACATTATTTGCTTAAATTCTTATGTTTTACTGTTAAAATACCCAAAAATCGTATAACATTTCTCTCTCTCGCTCTCTTTTTTTTCTTCTCAAGAACCATTGGACTGGCAAAAACATTAGAAACTGGTTTTTATAGGGTCTGTTTGTATGCAATGCAAAAACCATGTGCTAATCGTATGCTCAACAGCACCCTCTACAGTTAAAAACATTAATTACACTAATGTGTAGAGAAACGGAGGGATACAAAGCTTACAGTACATAACAATGGAAATGTCTACACCACATCTAATACTAATAAAGTAGTATCTTACCGTGAGTTCTGCTCCAGAGATACTGCGCACAAATCTTCCGTCATTATGGACAGCACCCAATAACGGGTCTAGAAGGCCATCAGAGAACCAGAAGTAAAGCATGCGGCCCTCAGACAGTTGTGAAGGGTGAAACACAGAGTTGCTGAGGTCTGATGTCTTATTACTAAAAGTAACCAAACCCTGTTTATCAAAAGAACAACATTAACCACATCATAAAATGATTTCTGCATTTGTTTTTTTACAGTTACAAAAAAACAATTTCCTTATGATCAGACCTTATGGTATGATTCTATATAATTCGATTTGATCACTGGAGAAGAGGTCACAGAGATGTCCACACCAATGCCTCCGTCACTAAGAAACTGCTCTGTTCAGAGAGACAGAGGTGACATCAGTCAAAACAACAAATAAAGCATGATAAACAACAGACCCATGAAGGAGAGCCCTTTACCTGCTTGCTCCTGTATAAAGTCTGCTAATATGTTGGCCACACTGTTTATCTCCTTGCAGATCTGTTGGAAAGAGCAGAAACCCAAATCTCTTAGATAAATAGTAGGATGCTCTGTGAGGTAAACAGTGTCATATGCACTGTAAAAAATGCTGAGTTTCACACAATTCTTTCATGTTGTCCCAAAACAAATCTATTAAGCTAACTTAATCATTATTTAGAGTTTACACTTAGCTGATGATTGATAATAAAGGTTGTTTGGCATGCTGCCCTGGAAGAGAGCCCTGAGCTTATAAGAGCCTCGAACCCTGGGCTCCTTCCCGTTAGTAGGGCAAGAGAGGTGTTTGAGCTCAGGTAGATCTCGATGAACTCCCCTGACTTATTTCTGGCTAATGACAGATACAGGGATTGCCAAAGAGAGATAAACGGCTTACTAAGAGGTCGACTATGATGCCAATTTAGAATGCTCAATTTACTTAGGTCGCGTGTTTTTGGACTGTGGGAGGAAACCGGGGAACTCGGGGGAAACCCAAGTGAGCATGGGGAGAACAAGCAAACTACGCACAGAAATGTCAACTGGTTCAGTAGGGACTTTAACCAGTGACATTCTTGCTGTGAGGCAGCAGTGATTAATCACTGTGCTGCCATGTCACCCAATCTAGAAAGGCGGGGGAGTAGGGATGGGAGGGGGGATTCTTCAAGACGAAGATACTGAGGTAAGAAACTCTGGTTATTCATAGTTAGTTAGGAATCGTCTGATTGGTGAATCATGTGTTATCTAACGTGGGACCAGCCATGGACAATCATAAGCATGTGATCCTCTCGAAATTAGTTTATAAATGAACTTCACTTTTACAAATTTAAGTGGATTGAACCCAAAAGAATTAAGTTGTCCCCCAAAAAACTTAAGAATTTTGTTGTTTCAACTCATTTTAAATAAGTAGGTTGAACAAGCAGCAAAAGTCATTCTTTTAGAGTATGGAGTATTTTGCTCAGAATTAATGTCTAGTTTTATTTTAATCTAATAGAAAAGCAGCATTCTGGAAAGGAAAAAATAATAATAATACACTTTTGCTTTCACCTCAACAATCTTAATTTTATCTATATATGGCTTGTTGATATGACGTAGCATTTCCACTGTCACACATGATAAAAAAATAATATAACTAGTATTGTTATTATTTTAAATGCAGTAAACGGTTAAACATGTCTTTGTCTTTCATGGGCCTCGTTTCAAAAATCTGCTTTGTTATTACATTTAAAAACTAAATCTCAAAACTGTTCTACGATGTGACCGTGTCAAGCAATAAATTACAGCCCTTATAAATGAAAAAGAAAATTGTAAAATCTTGAGTAAATACCTCAGGCATAATTTTACAAGTGGCTATTTTAGGCACTCATCTGTATATTTCTAAAAACATAGAAACTTAATACATTTTGTCACTGAAAACCAGGTCTTCTTGTGTGACACTATATGCTATTTTTCTATCGCCAATTCCACTGAAAACATTAGTTTGTTGAATTTGTTGATTTGAGAACATGTAACTGAATCCCCAGTGAAGCCAATGATGTCCACCTGTTAAGTTTTGTCTCAGAATTGTTCATATATTTTGTTACGTTTTGTCGTCCTTTTGCCGTGATGCCCCATTAATTGAAAATGTCCAACACAAGACATGGAAAGAAATATATTATTCATAATTTCATATAAAATAAATAGCAGTATATGGACTCAAGTGTCCAACAATGAAAATATGTCACTCTCATGCCATTTGTATATTATTAAGAGTTATTTTTCTTCATTTTTGCTGTCACACAATAGAACATTGGGAAAAAGGTCAAAGGATTAATAAAGTTAGTGACACCTTAAATGTTCTCAAACATCAGACTTCAGAATATAACTTCTTTCTTTAAAAAATATTTTTACTGCCTATTTGTCAACTACCCATATACCTTCAAACCATTTTTACAGCTACTAACAAACTTATGTTATGCAGCTTGAAACGGAATATTTTTTATGTAACTCAATATTAACTTTAATATTAACACTTGAGGAACTGTTGTCACTATCATTCTATCATCTCTATCATTCTGTATGTGTGATCACACTCATGCTGAACAAGCATGCAATAAATAATAATATATATTATTTCACTATATTATAAAAGCCTTTTTTTGCTTTCATAACTTTAATTATGGCCTCACAGTGGCGTAGTGGGTAGCACGTTCGCCTCACAGCAAGAAGGTCACTGGTTCGAGCCTCGGCTGGGTCAGTTGGCGTTTCTGTGTGGAGTTTGCATGTTCTCCCTGTGTTGGCGTGGGTTTCCTCCGGGTGCTCCGGTTTCTCCCACAAGTCCAAAGACATGCGGTACAGGTGAATTGGGTAGACTAAATTGTCCGTAGTGTATGAGTGTGAATGGGTGTGTATGGATGTTTTCCAGAGATGGGTTGCAGCTGGAAGGGCATCTGCTGCGTAAAACATATGGATAAGTTGGCGGTTCATTCCGCTGTGGCGACCCCAGATTAATAAAGGGACTAAGCCGAAATGAAAATGAATGAATGAATGAACTTTAATTATAGCTGGGTTCTGACAGGCTTCATCGTGCATTAAATGAATCCTGCTTCCTGCTTCCTGCTTTGCTACTGTTCGGACGTCTCTGCCTACTGCTCCGCGCTTTGCACTCTTGCGTTTTATATTTTATACTCTAATTTTAACTCGAGCCTATCAGCACAGTGCTCAAACGGCACAGCTTGAAGATCAACATCGAATCTACAAACAGTCTGGAATACAACTTTACTAACAAGAAGGGAATTTTCGACAAAACAATCCTCCCGCTACCAGCTACTTGCATTCCTGAGACGGGTAAACACGGCTGTGAAAATGCCTCTGGATCGGATTAATTCAGAATCTCACCGCTGCACAAACTGCCACAAACTTCTACAAAAGATTGCAGTTCTGGAAACAAAGTTACTTGCGATCTGACCAGAAATGCCGGATCACACAGGACCATTTCATTATGGACCTTCACAGCATAAAGCCGGTGAGTCCTGTAAATCTACTCCAGCTACTGTTTTGAGCACAGAAAAACAGAATGAAACTGTTGAAAATGAACATGATAACCAATGGCATAAACAAGGCGCGAGACCAAAGGGTACTCGCGGGGTCAAATCACGAAGATCATACGCTGCTGCATTAGCGTCTTCTACCCCAAATACAGCTCGGACTCAAATACAGCTTCAGAACAGATATGAAACTTTGAGTAATATGGGTGAAGAATCCCCAAATGCAGTCAGACAGAGATCGCATGACTCAGCAGCTATTTCTGCATGGAATGGAGGCTCAAGGCCAACTAGACAGCGGCATTCTGCTCCGATCGCAGCCGAGATAAGGACATTGATTGTTGGAGATTCAATAATCAGGAATTTTAGGAGCAGAGCCACAATGACATACTGCTTCCCTCATGCAACAGTTTCTGATGTAAACAAAGAAATTGAGAAAATTCTGAAGAAGCACAAGACTGCAAAACGGATTATCATCCATGTGGGGAAGAATGATATTCGGAAGGAGCAGTCAGAACTGCTCAAGAGAGATTTCTGTGAGCTCTTGGAAACAGTTGAAAGATTGAAAATTCAGCCGTTCATCAGCGGACCACTCCCTGCAAGAGGGACAAATATGTTTTCACGGCTTCTTGGCCTAAATGCATGGCTGCAGAAAACATGTAACAGGAAAGGACTGAATTTCATTGACAACTTCAATCTCTTCTGGAATCAAAGACAACTGTTTACATCAGACGGCCTTCATCCAAACAAATTTGGTGCAAAAGTGCTGAAGGACAATATCTATTTCTGCCTCCATCATCCATCGACTGTATGTGCCACTGAACGTCACACAACCTCAACCACAACTTAAGAAATCAGACAGTATGTCTGATTTCATGGCAATTGATGATAAAATCTTAGAAGAGATTGTGCAAATTCTGAAAACATCAGCCTGCAGTCTTGACACGCTCCCCACATCATTCTTCAAAACGGTGTTTAACTGTTTAGAAATGGATCTCCTAAAAGTGGTAAATGCTTCACTTCTCTCAGGGACTTTCCCAAACTCACTTAAAACTGCAGTTGTTAAACCCCTCTTGAAAAAGAGTAACCTGGATAACACCCTATTGGGCAACTACAGGCCAATTTCAAATCTCCCTTTCATTGGCAAAATCATTGAAAAGTGGTTTTTAACCAGGTTAACACGTTCTTAAGCTCCAAGGGATGTTTAGACAATTTTCAATCTGGTTTCAGAGCACATCACAGTACAGAGAGCGCCCTTATAAAGATAATCAACGATATCCGCCTAAATACAGATTCAGGCAAACTAACAGTGCTGGTATTGCTTGATCTCAGTGCTGCATTTGACACTGTCGATCACAGCATACTTCTGGATAGGCTGGAAAACTGGGTTGGGCTGTCTGGGATGGTCCTTAAATGGTTCAGATCTTACCTTGAAGGGAGAGGTTACTATGTCAGTATAGGCGACCATAGGTCGAGGTGGACACCCATGACATGTGGAGTCCCACAAGGCTCAATTCTGGCACCTCTCCTGTTTAACCTTTATATGCTCCCACTGAGCCAAATAATGAGAAAGAACCAAATCTCCTACCACAGCTATGCTGATGACACTCAGATCTACTTAGCCTTACTACCTAATGACTACAGCCCCATTGACACCCTCTGCCAATGCATTGATGAAATCAACAGTTGGATGTGCCAAAACTTTCTTCAGTTAAACAAAGAGAAAACTGAAGTCATTGCATTTGGGAACAGAGATGAGGTTCTCAAGGTGAATGCGTACCTTGTCTCTAAGGGTCAAACAACAAAAAATAAGGTCAAGAATCTTGGTGTGATCCTGGAGTCAGATCTGAGTTTCAATAGTCATGTCAAAGCAGTAACTAAATCAGCATACTATCATCTCAAAAACATTGCAAGAATTAGATGCTTTGTTTCCAGTGAGGACTTAGAGAAACTTGTTCATGCTTTTATCAGCAGCAGGGTGGATTACTGTAACGGCCTCCTCACTGGCCTTCCCAAAAAGACAGTCAGACAGTTGCAGCTCATCCAGAACGCTGCTGCCAGGATTCTGACCAGAACCAGAAAATCAGAGCACATCTCACCTGTCCTCAGGTCTTTACACTGGCTCCCAGTTACATTCAGAATAGATTTCAAAATATTACTTCTTGTCTATAAATCACTAAATGGCCTAGGACCTCAATACATTACAGATATGCTCACTGAATACAAACCTAACAGATCACTCAGATCTTTAGGATCATATAAACTAGAAATTCCAAGAGTTCAGTCAAAGCAGGGTGAATCCGCCTTCAGCTACTGCGCCCCCCGCTGCTGGAATCAGCTTCCAGAAATGATCAGATGTGCTCCAACGTTAGGTACCATTAAATCCAGACTTAAAACATATCTGTTTAGCTGTGCCTTTACTGAATGAGCACTGTGCTACGTCCGACAGATCGCACTATTATGTCTTTCTTTTCTTTTTCATTCTTTTATAACCTGTTTTAACACATTTTAATCTGTTTTTATCTGTTTTCATATTATTATTATTATTTTATTTTTATTTTATTTATTTTTTTATACTTGTCTCTTTTATTCCTGTTTATGTAAAGCACTTTGAATTACCACTGTGTATGAAATGTGCTATATAAATAAACTTGCCTTGCCTTGCCTAAATGCTTTTTCGACTCTCAATGAGTGTCTTTGTTTGTTTGATGGAAAGTAAGCAGATAATTTCAGCTTGCACATTGTTGGAAAACATATTATGACACAACAACCAAAAAATCTATAATAATCTGATTTCATAGAGGGTGAACTTTCCTCCCCAAAATGATAAAAGCTATATTTTAAACTATACTTTGTATGCTTAAAAATAAAGACACACTCACCTGTGACTTTACAACTAACTTCACTGTGAAAGTCACAATATCTGTGAACATCTTTTTCATCCACCCTGGCCTGCAAACAGTCAAACCGTCAACAGTCATGTAAAAGTGCTTACAAGTGGGAATTGCATATGGATGGAAAGTATGTCTGTTTGATCCCCAGAATGTGATTCATAAGCAAAGACTGAGATAGATTTGAAAGAAAGAAAGAAAGAAAGAAAGAAAGAAAGAAAGAAAGAAAGAAAGAACGAAAGAACGAAAGAAAGAAAGAAAGATAGATAGATAGATAGATAGATAGATAGATAGATAGATAGATAGATAGATAGATAGATAGA
>CAIGQW010014484.1:4473070-4490840 GCA_903798125.1 Danio choprae | reverse complement strand
CCCCCTGCTTACACTTACACTTACAGACTGGAAGGAGCCAGGATGCCAGAAGTGTGGCATAGGTTATAAAACGACAAACCATACACATTGTCACAAATCTAACTGTAAATCCTACCGAAAGCGACCTGACACATAGTTCAACTGTCAACCTGGGACAAACCGTCATAAATCCTACCCTAAAACAGACACCCTAAGCCTGTGACTGGGGTAAAACAGCCTGTCACTGGTCACCAGTCTTACATTTCATGAAACACATCGGACAAACCATACAGTCCACCTACAACTACAGGGTCATAAATAATAGACATAAAGCCATAAATCATCATTTTGACACACTGTATATGATACAACTACTTGCAGGTCATTACATGCAAGAGGAGCTGCATATTTAAAAGCCATTTTCCCCCATTTCAGTATGCACCACTGGTACAGACAATACATAAGATTCCTGAGACCGAAGGCTATAGGTAGAAAGTTTTTTTTTTTTTTTTTTACAAATGTAAGTTTGCAGATATTACACTACGGTCTGACTAGCACAGAAAAAGATGAGCATGTACTTACAGACTACAGCGGCAGGATAGGTAAGCCTACAAACAGCTCCTGTAAACCTGTAGGCAGCAGGAGGATCCAGACAACAACAGCTTATCTTGACCAGAGCGACAACCAGGAACAGCGCTGCTCTCCTCTCCATCTCAACAGTCTTTAACTCTTATTAGTGGTTCTTCAAAAGAGCCCTGTTTTTATTCAGCAAGTGTCTGAGGAGGAGGGGCAGATCCAGCGGTGTCCCAGAGGAAGAGGGGGTGGACAGGACCTGTAAGGGCTGATTTGCCCCTCAGGCCGACTTGCACGTTGCTCAAGGTTACTGGAGGACAGTAAACAGTCCACAGCAATGTTTCTGGACAATCGGCTGCACAAAACAAATAGAAGATATGGACAGAGTGGACAAGAGAAGGACAAAGTTCATATTGGTGGACAAGCTCAAACCATTAAAGGGATCGTTCACCCAAAAATGAAGAGTCTGTCATCGTTTCCTAACCCTTGACTTGTTCCAAACCAATTTGAGTTCTTTTTGTTCTGTTTAACACAAAAGAAGATATTTTGAAGACCTGAAACCTGTAACCATTGACATCCATAGTAGGAATAACAAATACCTTGGAAGTCAATAGTTACAGGTTTCCACATTCTTCAAAATATCTTGCAGAACAAAATACTAAATAACTCAATCTGCTTTGGAATAAGTCAAGGCTGAGTAAATGATGACAGAACTTTCATTTTTGGGCGAACTATCCCTTAAAGTAAACTCACTCTCTTGAAAATAGATGTTGATCAATTTTGTGAATAGAAACTGCTTCGTTTGCGTATTATAATTGTGCTGTGACGTTTTGAGTCCGGCTATAGGCCCAGTGTTAATCTGTCTGTCTAAATAAGCACATTATCTAAAATGTAGCATTCTAACAACTTTGTGAAGACAAACATACTAGAAACTTGCCACAACATTCTAATAGTGTGCAAACACATGACGATAACTTGCTAAAGCATGCTAACAATGTGCTAAAACATGTTAACAATTTGACAAAACATAACAAGCATGCTAACATTACTAAAACACTAGCTAAAATATGCCCTTAAAATTAACCATTGTTTTATCATATTAAACTTGTAAACAATGTGCTAAAACATGGTAGAACCATGGAAACACGTTAACAACTTGCTAAAACATGCTTCCATGGTTAACATGCTAACTGGTATTTAACCAAAACATGCTAGCAGCCAGACATGCTACTGATATTGTACAGTACATGTAAAAAATGTACTATGCGTAGCACTCTCTAAAACATAACATACAAGCTTCTGGTTAAAATATGCTAAAGCATGCTAGCAATGTACTAAAACATACTAATGACAAATTGACTACTTACTTATGTTAGCAACTAAAACATGCTAACAGTGTGCTTAAATGTCTTAGAATCTTACTAATACATGTTAATCAATACACTGTTTATTATTACATGTAAATAAGCTAGCAATTTGTTAGCTATTGGATGAACTAGCCGCATAACGTATGCATCTGTTCTTTTTTGAGACATCCAAATTATAGTAGGATCAAAGTGTTTACGTGACATATTAAAATGACAAAATCAAACTTGGGGAAAAAAGTAGACGACATCTGAACTATTAGATTGTGTTTTAAAATTAAAAACTGATACTACACAAGAAAAAAGCTATACAAATAAAATCAATACCATGTTACTTTTCAAAGAGTGAAACTGAAAATGAAGAAAGTGTGTTTATTGTTTTTATTTTCTGGTACAAAGTAAGCCTCTTTCATGATGTTAATACCAAAGCTTGATTATACATAATCTGAAATGACAGCAGTGCTACAGTGCTGATAAATACCAGATTAAAAATCTCATATCTATTATACTTATTTTCTATTCTCCTCTTTTGCAGGTCCCAAAGTGCAGCTCCTTCATGTAAAGAAGACGCGATATTCAAAGCGTGGTTCATTCACCTTCTCCTCGTCCCGAGGTCACCAACAAACTCTTCTGATTGAATTGCAAATTCCACTCACAATACTTGAACGCTTCCCTCATAAATATTAACATTTCTCATTTTACAGGTCGAGCACAATTAAAAAAAGAGAACATGTAAGCATATTTTACTTGCGTAAATGCCATTAGCTTCAAAGAACCACAAATGCATTCTCCCAAGCACCCTCCATCTATTCATGCGCTTAGAACAAAATCAATATGTGGCCTTCGTTGTCCATCACACTAGAACCTTAATAAGATAATCCCATGAGTTTAATCCTTGGACACTCATCGTGGAGCACTTCAAGAAAAATGAAGTCTTGGTGACAGAAGCCTATATAAGAGGATCAGGTCAGGCAACCGACACTATCGATTCCAGCCGTTGCGGTTATCTAAAGTGCTGTGCAAAAACTGTCCAGCGATATTTACAACTCCATGTCCAAGCGCTTGTTTGTTTAGAATGTGCAGCCATCAGTCACACAGCCAATAGGACTGGAAAGTGCTACTATTTCTAGGATTTGTAGCCTTTGTTTATAATGTCCAGTCCTAAGGGCTTGGTTATTCAGTTTTTGTCATTTCTTTCTGACTGCTTCTGGATCAGTTTGCAATACCCTGTGGAGGCTCAGGTATCAGAGAAGCAAAAAAGGCTTTAAAAAACACCCAGGCTGTCCATAGGACGGGTGCTCTGACTTGGGGAACAGGCACTGCTGTCATGGCGGGTTCAACAACACCAACATCCTCCACTTCAGCAGGTGGCACCACCTTTAGAAAGAATACAAGAATTAATATAACCACACACATCTACACTGACTTCTACTATGAAGAGCGTCAATCCAAGAATCAATAGGATGATGATGCAATCAGTGCAACAACATAAAACCACTGCACGTAAAAAGGCTTTTTTTCTTGTTTTATTATTGAGGCATGCTGGGAGCAAAATTACTAATACAGATTGTTTATGTTTACTGTGAGGTATCATTTCAGAACGCGGGGTGGTGAATGTGTCACAGATGGATGACGTCAAACTCCAGGTGAGATTTCTTCCATATCTGTGTTTGGCGCATCTTCATTTTTCAAACAGATTTTTTCCTCAGGTCATCTCCACATTAAATAGTTAGCACATCAGTTGCTACCTGTTTTCTAATGGTCGTAAACATACAGGATCCTTACCGTTTATGGTTTTTGTAACCAATAAAGCCACTTAATTGTAAACACTTTTATATCATTTTGTTTTATTATTTGTACAGATCAAAAAGTCAACAATGTACAAAAACCATATAGATATTTATATGTATTTATATATAAATAACTTTTATTCTTTATTTCCCACTTATTTAAACAGGGTTTAAACAATAATTTTAAATCAAGCACCTTTGTAGTTCACACTCCCAGCATATATAGTGCCATGAGAGTCCTTATTGTACTTAACATTTCACTTACACTACAAAAAATGTAGACCATTTTAAACAGTCATGTTTAAAGAACTGTAATATAATTTGTTGAATTCGATACTGGTAATAATCAAATGTGGTTTCTGAAATATTGATCAAATTTGCATTGCCATAGTTCTAGTAAAAGATTCTTGAATTAAGAATTTCTTAGTTTTTTTCCATTCAGTTTTTGAAAGCAGCTCAGTACACTTGTTGAAACACGATAAACACTTTAAATTCAAGCACTTTCAATGACTTATGTTTGTTTTTAGGTACTTTCCAGCCCTTGAATTCATGTCTGAAATACAAGTAATTTCAAGAAGTGTGGGAATCCTCATTCTTGTGTTGATATGCATGTACTGTATATGTACCCCGAGCTCCTGAAAGAAAAATTCCTTATAAAAGGAATGAATGAGCGAATAAAGCTTTCTAATTCTGATTTATTGTCATTCAGTCTGACATTATGACAACTGAGATATAATAGTGACATGTAGATCAATTCCTGCAGTCTAACAAGCTACGATCATTTAGGTTTAATAAATAAATAAATATACTGTATATTCACAGTGTGAGCATTTTTCTGTCTTCAAGGAGAAACAGAAACTTACAGGTTCTGGATGTTGGTCCTCATTTTGGTTCTGTTGGTTCTGAATGACCTCGGGTGCTGGCTGATTGTGAGGCCTGGCTTGAGGTCTCTGTCTAAAAGGAAACCAGCCTGCTGTGTGTCTGAAACAGAGAAAGAGTCATTAGAATACTGACAAAAACACACTCATGCCTCCATTTGCATTAAAATTACACCATTAAATTTAAAATAGTCAGCCGGAGTTAATTGTTTGTATTGTAGGGTGGAGTCAAGTTTGCAGGCTAAGGCCATCACACCGAACACCCTCAGATCAAGCTACTGATTACTGGAGTGCCACACACTGGTATGTAGACTAGTCAAACTGCCACGTTAGCAGAGATAAAGTATCAGAAGTTGATGTTTAACACTCAGTTGTAACAGTTGGAGATTAGCTAAATAAGTCCCAGAGAGCCCTCAAATGATTTGCAGACAAATACAAGCATGTTTTCTTTTTGATCAGAGAAAACCTGATCATTTCTTTCATATTGCTCAGGAATGCGTGTGTGAGTTTGCACACTGTCAAATGGCTCACCGCCTGAAGTTACGTAACTGAGAGTGAAACTGTGCTTACAGATTAAAGAATCTCGCACTTGCATTTTTTTCACCAACGAGGACAAAACAACCCTCAGACCTTCAGTGGCACCACAACACAAAACAGCAACCAATTCCTCAAATATCACTCCTTTGAACTAGTTATTTTTAGAGAAACCAAAGTATACAGCATAAACACTGTAATCCAGTTCCTGAACAAATGATTCCTATGAGCCGATTCTTTCTGATGAATTACAAAAAAAGTTTCCAGTTTCTGATAAAATTACTAATGAACTGTCTATTGTTTTTATAAGATCAAAAACATACAGAGAGATCAGTGTTGTTTGTTCTTTAGCAAATGACTCTTGTAAACTGGTCCTATTTGGTGAATCAAAACCGCTTCTATTTTACCAGTATAATACTCAAAAACACTAACCAGTAACCAAGTTACTGAATATTATATAAATGATGTAACTTACAGGTACATAATGACCAGGCTGCTCATGACCAGGATGAAACGGCTCATGCTGGAATAGAAGTATACAATGCTCAGGAAGACACCCAATCGTGATGCTGTGTACATCCAGTCCAGCCAATCTCGGTTCATGTCCTCCTCGTCCTCCACCACAGGTCCACCCTGGGCATTCATACGGAGATTCTGATTGGCTCCTTCTGGGTTGATAAATGCAGGACCTGGGGCATTCTGATTGGCTGGTAGGTCATTGATCGGGCCTTGATTGGGTAAAGCTGCAGGTACAGCGGCTTGATGAGGGCCAACAGGGAGCGAGGAAGCAGCAGCAGGGGTGGTCATTGGAGCAGAGGCAGCGGCTGCCATTGCAGCTTGACTGAAATAACACGTTACAACATTTAAAATAGTGTACATTCACACTTTCAAAATCTTTTACAATTGACAGAGTGGAAGCCAAAGCTGTTCTGTTATAACCGTTACATAATGCAACTTTAAATAAATATATTTGCTGTGTATTTCAAAGTGAAGCATGGCACTGTGTTTTTCAACACATGAGCTGCTCACAATGCAGTGTTCTCAGTCTCAGAGCAACTGTTTTTTGAAAAGATGCATTTAAATATGATAGGGCAGTATAGTTTTGCCAAGAAGTAAAGTTGGAGAGAGGGGGGATAGAAGCAAGAAAGGTCTGAGAGTCAACACTTGAACTCGGGACACCCGCAGCAGTTACCCTATATGTTGGAGAACTGACCACTAGGCTATCTGAGCCAACAAAATCATGTCATATATTTTTATTTGATGCCATGTCAGCAACAATGGCTATTTTCATGGCAAAAACATTTCATTAATAAATATACAATTAAAAAACCCCACAAATGAATACATAAATTAGATATGATTTTTAACGTTAATGTACGATACAAATTCAAAAAAATTCCTGGTGACACTTTCATTTCAAAAAGCTTTCTGCAGTCATTAAATGCAGGACAGTCCAATAGAATGTGTTTTACAGTAATAGGGATTGTGCAGAACAAACACTGAGAGGGGTCTTTATCATTAAGCCTGTGCTGACAAAGTAACTCATTTTACAGTAAATGCTGCTTAACTTAATCTTTGTACATGGTTAGAGTTCAGTTCATATGTAATGTGAAATTGAAAACAGCTTGAGGTTTTTCAACAAAGCGAATAACGTTTGAAAATGAAGACATTTTAGACAAACCATGTTAGCGTTGTAATTTTAAAGTTTTTAAATGTATAAACAGGTTATTTTATTTTTTCTTAAACATTCCATTTTTAATAGTGAAACATTGTAATATGTTAATATTTAATAATATAATATATTAATTGTTTGTTTAATACTTTTGGCCAAACTGTAAAGCCTTACAAACAGAACCTAGAGCACTTAAAATAAATCAAATCAATCATATTTAAAACAGTAATATTTAAAGAAAAAAACCTTCATATTTGTTTTATACATTTTATTTAAATCATGCAGCCCTATACTACAGTATGTCAACATAGGGTGTACTCACTACTGCATGTAGTACTGGCGGGCATACATTTGCTGCAACCACAGTAACTGTTGTGGACTGTAAAGAGAATATGTGGGGAAGGCAGGGTGGTTCATCGCTGCTGTTACAGGCCTGCAAACAAATGACAAATATTTAATTCAATACTACTAACTTGCACATTTTTACAGAAGTAAAAGAGATAGTTTACCCAAAAATGAAAATTGAGTTTCTTTCTTCTATTGAATACAAAAGAATACATTTTGAAGAAGCTGAAAACCTGTAACCATTGACTTCCACAGTATTTGTTTTACTACTATGGATGTCAATGGTGACTTTTTTTGTTCAACAGAAGAAATAAACTCATAAAAGTTTATCTTAATGGTGAGTACATACAGTAGTCAACATTTTAAGTAGATCAAAAATGTTTTATGAAATTGTCCAAAGGCACGATTGGATGTTGTTTAACAGTTTTACAAAAATCTTTATAAAATGTTTTGATCCACTTCATATGTTGACTACTATATAGCGAGTAGATTTTCATTTTGTGGTGAACCATCCTTTTAATAGATATAACACTGAATCTCCATTTAATAAAAAAGACAAGAACTCACGCAGATGTGTTGGCACTAGTATCAGGCAAAGTGGCATGACCTCGCTGTCTGAGGCCATCAGTGGAGGGCACAGAGGTCACAGATGGTCCAGGAGAGTGGCTAGCAGTTAGCGGGGAAGGCTGTGAACTCTGCTGGTGTGTTGATGTCACCTGTACCCAAGATTCGAGAGAAAAACAAATGAGATTTCTGAGCAGGAAGACAAGAACAGGTGTATGAGACACTGTGAAACTTCTATTCTACAGCAGCTGGTTTACGCAAACACGGAACAGGAAGCAAGCAGCTGTGCGGTGATATCTTCACCCAAATGAAACGAGCACAGCATGGAGACAGTACACCGCCACATCTCAGTTTCAACATACTCTAAGCTGATCAAATATACTGCCTTGGAGCTAAATTCGGGATGTCAAAATTATAAATATACTAAATGTTTTTACATCACTAAATAAGTCCTAGCACATGGTAAGAGTCGAATATAAATGGTAGATGGGAATAACATACTTTGGGTCTTGCTCCGAGTTGGGAAGCAGGTTGGGGTCTCACTGCACACACCAGGTGAAGAGTGGGTTTGGTATCTGAAGGAACCTGTAGAAAAAAAAGTTTTACTTAGTTTTTTTAACTAAGTAAATCAACTAATCAACTAAGTGATTTTTTTTTTTAAGTGTCAAAGATGTTGACCAAGGTAATTATTCTTTTATGAAAGAGAAAGCTTTTAAAGAGAGGTTAAACCATGTGAATCTCATATTGTTTTGTCTTGTGCAAATCTGTGTCATGCTTTAATGCGTATCAGGTGACAGGCTTTCAAGGTGTAACAACCAATGTCCTATTTTATAATACATATCATGCATGAGAGGCTGCCAAGTGTCGCTTCTCTGAGCTGCTTTGAAATTTGACTGACTACAGCACATGGTAACAGGATCAGGCAGAGGGTACGGAATATGAGTATATGGTTTCACTCATTGTTTACTGCATTGACTTAAACAATGAGAAATCCAGTATGTGTTTTGTCAACACCACTGCCTTCCTTATCTCTTTTTTTTCTCTCCAACACTATATGTCTATATGTTTAGATAATAACAAAAATATAATACTTTAAAAAATAGTTTATTTATAGAAGTAGCATATTATTATAAATGTATGAATATTTAGGTATTTCAAAATACATTTCTAAATGTAAATTATTTATATTTATAGTAATATATTTATATTATATTCATATATTTGTAGTATTTTTTAAATTACATCCATAATTAAATTAAAAGAAACTATTTAATTACTCTAATAATTACTCAACTGAAATATTTTGAATTGTAATATTAATCAGATTAATCTTGTTAGAAAGTTAAGAGGGATAAAAAGTAAACAAGTGTATATTATGTATATTAAACTACATAACATTACATGACTATACAGCCATGTTGTTGAAGTCATTTGTCAACCCTGAAAAAAACACAAAGGAAAGTCCTTCACCTTTGAGAAAACATCTCTGATAAGCAGGTTGTCCAGAAGCAGCTTGCCTGAGTAAATGAGTCTCTGGTCTTTCTCAGCCTGTAAGAAAAGAAGTCCAAACGACAGACAGCACTTAGTAAGCCATTTTATGCGTGCTTTTGAGAAGTAAATTTTTTTTAGAGGAAACAAATGCGGTGCATCTCTACAGAATAAAGTTACTCCACTGAACTTACTTCCGCCAGGTGCCATTAAGTACAAAATAGACGAATACTGTGGTAAATCATTAATTAATTAACGACATGAATGCAGTCCAGACTTATGTGAAGAAAAATTCCTTCTCTGTTTACATTAATGGCCTACTGACAGACGGTTCTTTCCAGCAGCGCTCAGCCATGGAGGATTTGTGTTGTGTGTTGAGGAATGCTGACGACTACCGACATGTAAACCGATATCTGTACGATAAGGAAACCATCCAGACCTACCGGGTTGTTGGGATAAACCTTGGAGAGATGACATTTGAGGTCTTTCACAGTCCAGTCCGCGCGAACTCCCTCGATCAGCTGATCTCCGTGAAACTGATTAGGCGATTTAATGACCAGCGAGATCGTCTCTTTATCCAACACCGCTGAATTTTCCATTCTTCCTTTTTAATCAAACTATATTAAGACGCGCATGAAATATCTAACGTGACCTAACGGATACTTAACGATTTGACCAGACAAAAAGACAACACACCCTAAGCAAAGGCAGAGGTTCCTGATTCAAGAAGTTTCAGGTTGCTCATAAGCCATGAAGTATTTGCGTGTGTTGTTTCCAAACACACTGTGGCCGCCTCTGACTGGCTGAGAGGAGCTCGTGTTTAGACGCGGAGCCTGTCCCGAAGCCCCACGCACTGCGCATGCGCACTGACAAACTGTCGGCGGAATTTTTTTTTTACGTTGTTGTGATTGCGTCAGATGACATTGCGCTGTGTGTGCTGTGTGGTCGAACTACAGAAATGCACAGAAAGTGAGGTTATTAAATGTGTGTTATAAGGTACATTCCACCATTAAACTATTTAAAAGGTACATTCCACTTTAAACTATTTAAAATAGTTTAAAGGCAAGACACTGCAGTTAAATTAGTTCTATTTCTCCAGTTGATTAAGTTACACAAAAAATTACTCACATTTATTATTATTTTTTAAATATGGGAATAGCACATTATTTTATTAAATAATAATGGTTAATTTGCTTCCATTTCTAACATTGGATGAAGTAGTAGGTTCAATCTTTTTGTCAAATAGAGTTCAGGGTTTCACAGAGGGGATTTTGGGAATCCCTTTTAATTAGCAATAAATAAAGGGACAAGTTAGTTCACCCAAACCTGAAAATTCTGTCATCAGTTACTCGTCCTTCACTTGTCACAAACTAGTTTAAGATTCATCGTTAAACACAAAAGAAGTTATTTTTAAAAATGTTGGAAACCTGTAACCAATGACTTTCATAGTAGGCCTATTTGTTTTTCTCATCAACAAAAAAGAAACTAAAAGGAATGGAAGCACTTGAAGGTGAGTAGATGGAAAGTACATTTTCATGTTTGGGTGAACTATCTCTTTTATAAAAAATACTTGGAACAGCCATAAAAACAAATGTATTTTTAAAAGTTATTTTGGAGTAAAGTGTTGTATACAGTATTATGTATGAAGATCCCGCTGTAAAAACCTTCAGAATATAGATATGAATAAAACTGTAGTGTTCGGTGCATGTAAGTGCTGCTGAAGTGGAGATTTATGGCTCAGTCCAAGAGAAAAAAATAATAATAATTTTGAGAGAACAGCCTTTACAAATATGTATTTTATTTGAAATCCACAAACACAAATGAACAGAGTGCAACAAAAGACTGAAAAACAATAAACAAAATCTCAAATTGACAGATTCATTTAAGAGACTGGTTTTTGCCTGCATTGTCTCCCCTAAATCCTGCTTCATTGTGAAACATCTTATCACCAGTTATCTAACAAAAAGTTAAAAGAAAGATGAAAGTTGGCAGATTTCATACATAAGTAGTTTCTAAAATGTATATAATATTATAAGAGATCTCATTAAAAAGAGAAAAGTCTATACATATGCAAACTGTTCAATCATTACATTAACCATTATCAACAAAGATTCAAGTAATTTAAGTACAACAGTTAATTTGTGGTTTTAAGAGGAAATAGTTTGAATACAGTCTTGTCTGAATTATTACAAATAGTTTGAATACAGTCTTGTCTGAATTATTACAAATAGTTTGAATACAGTCTTGTCTGAATTATTACAAATAGTTTGAATACAGTCTTGTCTGAATTATTACATATGGAGAAAGTAAGTAAGATCCACAGTAATAAGGTAATAAAAGGTTAAACTAATTAAGACAAACACCCTATAAACAACAAGACAAGTATGAAACAATATGAAAGCATGGTAATCTCTCAACATTTGACTAGGTGATTGACAGTTTTTTTTTTTATCTGCTATACGTGTGAATGTTTTTGTCAGGAAAAGGTGGCGTTCACTGGCAGTATTGCGTCAGCACATTCTCCTGATTGCCTCGGACAAGAAGAACTGGGGGTCGAAGGTCACGTGACACAATCTCTAGCCAAGCCATGTAAAGAGGACTAGGACATGACCCTCTTCGCCCCACCGGCATTGTCCTGCCAAGCAAAATATACAGAAAACTGACGGGTCAGAAACTTTTGTTTTTACGTAATGTAAATGACATAATGGCACTATATCTTTTAGAAATACCACTTACACAACGATCAGTGCAGCATCTCGCGAGTAATCTTGAATAACTTCATTCAGGCGGATCTGTCGAAGGGACTACACAAACACAGAGCAAAAATGTTGACTAAAAAGATGACCTATGGATAACAAAGAAAGCATTTTGAAGACAGCAATTTAACCTAAATGACCTTAGCTTTAAACGTCTCCATTTCCTCATCAGACACCATCCAGGAGAACTCCTTTGTTGCCTCATCGGCTTCTTGACCATCCTTTTGGACTGAGCTTACTCTATATGGAGCTATGAAGTCTTCAAACTTTCTAATGCTGATTTAATCATTTTGGGAAAGAAATACATTTAGTTTAATAGAAATACTCTTTCCTTTAGTTGAACAGGTCAGTGCAGAAAGTTGCAAGAAGAATGGAATGAATGAAACCGTACTGCTCAGACTGCGGTGCTCCATTGATGTCAGGAAGAACTTGAATATCCTTGAAACCCAGACGGAACCTGCTGATCAGACCTTTGAGCCTGTTGAATGACAAATGCAAGCAATGATTAATATTTTATTGAGGACCATTGAAATTCATGTTGTTACAATTACTAGATCAATAATATAACGAATAATTATTGATTAATGAATTTGTAGTCTACTATTTATATATTAATAAATGTATTAAATAACGATGTATAATTAATATTTTGTATTATATGATTACATATTAATATATTTCGAGTAATAATTTAATGTACAATAATGCAAATTTGACAAAATATTTGACAAAAAGAAATATGTTTTTGCAAGGTCATATTCAGTTGATAAAGTGAAAGATTTTTTTTTTACTTTTGTCATCAGGAATAAACTAGTGGTTTTAATTTATACAACTATTTTAAGAGTATTACTTGTCTTATGCCACGGTCACACTAGAGTTTGAGCATGCGAACGTCTGTTGTATGGCACTGTGAAAAGGGGCGGGATTAAACAAGATGATTAGACATTTAAAAAAGCAAGCGATTGGTCAATATTTTACATTTCTGTACAGAGAGGTCATGTTTTGATCTTCGATTGGTCTCACGCAGGCACTTGATGTGATTTCACAGGCCAGAGTTCACCAAGTTTGAATTTTGCAACACGGCAAACTGCGAAACTTGTTGTACGAGCTTGCGTTTCCGGTTTGTCGCATTCGATTGTCTAAAAATAGAAGTCTATGGGCTAAAAAGTGCACTGTGACCACGGCTATATTGCTAATAACATAAATGTAGGCTTAGTAACAATATTATTAAAAACGTCACCAATTTCAAACTTTTGAATGGTAAACTACATGCAATATATGTGTGTAACATGGACACTTTATTAATACGTTTTACACAAACAGTAATATCACAATTAAGTCTATACATACTCCTTTTTCTGTTCTTCAATCTGTTGAGCTTCACCTCCAACAAACACCCTCACTTTGCATCTTCCCCAGCGCTTCTTGCGGGTCAAGAGGTAAGGGATCAATAGTGTCAAACCTGACAATACATTCAATTAAAATTGGCACGCCAGTCATTTAAAACAAAAGAACACATTATTTGTGTATCTACTAAACTCACCGCCATCATCAGAAAGCCAATACACATCAATGGTCTTCTTTCCTTGTCTAGTCTGAAATACAGTGCTGGGCTGAGTCAGGGCCATTAGAGTCTCAGGATCCACTGCAACACAGAAGACTGATGTTTTAGCAAAGGCCATTAATAAATGTAGTATTTAAAGGGTTAGTTCACCCAACAATTATGTTATTAATTACTCAACCCATGTAATTTAAAACCCCCTGAGACCTTGGTTCATCTTCAGAACACAAATTGTGAAATCTGAAAACTCCCTCAACCTCAACAGGTAGACAGGAACGGTCCAAAAACACTTTTGCGCACACCACTGCAGATACAATCTGAATCTAAAAGTATAAATAATAAATAATTATTAACAGTATTTTGAAGTACCCACAATATTGATATTGTGGATGTTAATTTTCACGGTATATCAGCATATGTCTACTCTAAAGTCACATGGAATGTTCTGAAAATATTTTTTTGTTTCCTTTTCTAGACTTTGAACATCTCAGGACCATTACTGTCTATGGAGGATGAGAGAGCTCTCGTATTTCATGTAAAATATCGCAATTTGTGATCTAAATATGAACAAAAATCGAAGGGTGAATAATCAATAATAGTTTTTTATAGATTTTTTAATAATAGATTTCGTTAAAGACTTTCAATACACACATGATGTTTCAATTGTGGGCGATGAAGGAGCAGTTGAGTTCATTGTGTCAAGTCCTTGTTCAGTAGATGTTTCAAACCCTAGATTCACTACAGCACAAAAGAAAATTCAGAATAGTCAATTAACTGCATTACAAAATGGTAGACAAATTGCAGAATGTTTCTGTACCTTGAGCTTGGATTGTTCGAGTTATGTCAAGACCCTCCTTCAATCGAAGAACACAAACACCATATTGCAGGTCAAATGCATCACTGAAAATATATGGAATGGTCACAAACCTTGACTTTGAAACCCAGAATTGAACACTGAAGGAACGTGAAATTATCTGGTATACATACTGCAAAACTCCAATGTAGTTTTCAATGATGCCTGGTTGAGCTTTACGCCAGTTCTTTTTATATCCCATCACTAAGACATTAGGCTTCATCCGACCCAAACCTGTACTCTGGAATAGAAACATCATAAACAGACATTACCAGACTCGTTTTGGTGATGCAGCTTCATCAGACGGTAAAATTAAAGTAAAGTAAAGTTGGAGGTTGGAGTATGAGTGTAGTGCATTATGGGGTAAGGGTGACCTGCAGCAACATCTGTACGCCAGAACGAAGATCATCAGCCGCTACGGTGTGGTAGAAGGACTTTATCCTCCGATTGTTTAGCCATTTTAAATGAGTACTGCTCATGGATTCTGTGGTGCCAGGCGAGGGTCCACTCTGTCAATAACACACAATCAGTCAAAGAGAAAATTGATATTTGGAAGAAGTAGAGTTATAAATAGAGTTAAAGTGTAACAATAAAAATCTAACTCTAAAAATACACAAAAAAGAAGCAAAAAGAGCAATATATCTTATTTAACGATTTTCTTTATTTTTGCCCATGACATGCAGGGCTCAATCTTTTTATGCCTCACGGTGGCGCAGTGGATAGCACGTTCGCCTCACAGCAAGACGGTCGCTGGTTCGAACCTCGGCTGGGTCAGTTGGCGTTTCTGTGTGGAGTTTGCATGTTCTCCCCGTGTTGGCGTGGGTTTCCTCCGGGTGCTCCGGTTTACCCCACAAGTCCAAAGACATGCGGTATAGGTGAATTGGGTAAGCTAAATTGTCTGTAGTGTATGAGTGTGAATGGGTGTGTATGGATGTTTCCCAGAGATGGGTTGCAGCTGGAAGGGCATCCGCTGCGTAAAAACATATGCTGGATAAGTTGGTGGTTCATTCCGCTGTGGCGACCCCAGATTAATAAAGGGACTAAGCCGAAATGAAAATGAATGAATGAATGAATGAATGTATATATATATATATATATATATATATATATATATATATATATATATATATATATATATGACGTATATTTATTAATATTAAAACATTCATTCATTCATTATCAGGGGTCGCCACAGCAGAATGAACTGCCATATTAAAACATATTTATATTAACCTTAGTATACAATGTGGAAGTGCGCTTGGTTTTGCGATTGTTTTAGAACTTCTGATTTAGTTGCCTATAAGAGAAATGAGTAGAAATAATACTCGCTACTCGCTCTACAAACAAGTGTGTTCATGACTACACATAAAAAGCAAAATAATATAATATGAAAATGTCAGTTTGTAACATGAAGCAACATAGCGAGCTGTTTTTACCTCTAGAAATCAATGGAAGTGAATGAGACCGGAAGTCTTGAGCCAAAAACATTACAATGGCTGTGCCCGCTCATACAGTATGTCAAGAATAAGGTCAGTACTGTAAGATTTATTAATTTTTGGTATTTTTGTATTTATTCTGATAGGACAGACAGTATGTAACCATGAAGTTGGAGAGAGAGAGAGTGGCACAGGATCTGGAAAAGTTTGTACTTGGAATGCCCGAAGCATAATGGCATTACATGTTGGTGCATTACCAATGAGGCTATTGCCGCTGATATATTAATTGTATATTTTACGTTAAATGTTTCTATGCGTCAACTCACTGCAAGGACATTTGCACATATCATCAGGCTTTGGTTCTTGGTGAAGGCGCCGATGAAATCCACTAGGGAAGGCCGCGCACAGGGAGGCCCACTGAGGACCAAACACTGTGGCCTGAGAAAAAGAACAGATGGAATAAAGTAGGACACAGGAAGAAATGACAAAAAGTGAGAATAGAAAAAGAGGGGAGAAAGAGAAATGTATTATTCTAAATAAACCACAACATGGAAATCTGATTTGTGGACAGTACTGTGTTTCACCTGTAATTTTTAATATGGTCTTCCACTTGATTAAGACCCACACACTGGGACAGTGCCATGTTATATGAGCTGGCTTGCATTGATGAACCCCAGTTGACTTCTGAAATGTAAAAAATAGGGATACACTAAGCACTGCATGAAAGCCTGGCAATATTATACTCATTTAGGTTAAGGTGAAATGCTAGATGGAATAATATGAGTTTCATGAAACACATTGTTTCTGACAAAGTCATGTGTCCACAAGCTATAATGAGTGTAGGTGTCTTACCAGGTTTCTTATACAGCACATATCCCAGCAGGAAGATGACTATGCCAATGGCTATGAGAGCAGCCCACCAGGTCAGGAGAAACATGATGATCACAGACACTACTGCTCCCAGCAAAGACAACCACTTGCTATAAAATCGAAAAGTTGGACGCCAGCCTGCACACATACACAACACACAAGAACGCTTCAGTGAGCGTCAGAATGAGTATGGCTATTTCTAGACCTTTGAGTTTATTGTAGCATGCAGGTTTATGAGAATACAAATGACTGAAATTAAAATATAAAACTGCTGCTGGAAAACAAATTTTGTTTGCGTTACAGTCATTATGTCAACTGAGCGAGCCTACGGTGGTTATTGTGTGCTCCATTGAACCCATTAAAAAGCCACCATTAAAAACACACATACGGCATCATAAACTGTTAGTTTAACCTAATTGGTTTGATGTATTGGTTAAAGTGCTTACCTGGTGAGTTAGTTATTGAGGCATGGAAACAGCTGAAGTTGATGAGGGCGTAGGAGCAGAGGAAAAAGTTGGAAATGATGGGAGCAATGGTGTTCAGCTCAGCTAAAATATACATGACAACATTTGGAAATTGCTTCAATAAAAGAAACGGATTTATTATTACAGTATTCAGATAAATTTTAAGTTGTTTACCAATAAGAATAAAGCATATAGCAATGACATAAGCTAGCAAATAGCTTCTCAGTGGTTCATTATTCTTCCCATAACCTTTCCCGAAAAATCCAATGCCTGGATACAGTTTGTCCTTGCAAAGGCACTATAGGGCAACAAGGATCAGAAGAAAGATATTAGTAATTAACAATGAAGATGATATAATTGAGGAATGAAAGATGTTCAGGATGACAGCCTTACCTGGAAAACCTTAGGAGCGGACACTAGACAGGCCAGGGCTGAGGAAAGAGTGGCTCCAAAAATGCCAGCAGTGATCAGAGGAGCAACTGCAGAAACCATGCTCATACTCTGAAATCAAATATGACAGAAAAATGGATCATTTATGATACGGTATTCATCACATGTGGGACACCTTTGTAATCCTCAGTAGTCAAAACCGACCAGTGTGTGTGTGTGTGTGTGTGTGTGTGTGTGTGTGTGTGTGTGTGTG
>CAIGQW010014484.1:4451998-4465663 GCA_903798125.1 Danio choprae | reverse complement strand
GAGAGAGAGAGAGAGAGAGAGAGAGAGAGAGAGAGAGAGAGTGTGTGCGTGCTTGTGTATGTGTCCGGCAGTGCATGTGACCCCGTCGGGTTAAGCCATTATTTCGGCACAAATTAATCTGGAAGCCCCAAAGGTGGAGCCTTTTCAGTGTAATTAGTGCAGATCCTGCAATCGTGCCCACAGGTGCGCTCCTTTGAAGCAGGTTTTTGATTAAATGTCTATTATTAGACACCGAGGGCTTAAGCAGAAAAGTAAGCGTTAAACGGTCAGATTGGAACCCTCAGGCTGCCGTCCAGAAACACTGACAAAACCTCACATTAACACAAAGCCACTCTTAATTACAACAGAAAGTAGATTTGTTCAGCTAATACCAATTGTAGTCTGCGACATTAATAATGTGTTTAAAAATAAGATGGACATTCCTTATAAGAAACATATTAGGAAATAGTATAAAATATTCCGAGCAATGAAGTCTGAATGAGCTTTTTTCTTATAATTATTGGTATGTTTTTATTTTTTAGGCTATGTATTACCAGGTTTCGCTTAGTATTTTTTTTATATACTATGTTTAATTGAACTCAATTCACTCTAAAAATAATAATAAAAAAGATAGTTTATCATAACCCAGCGTTTTGGGTCAAATATGGACAAACCCAAAGTGTGTTGTGTACAATCTTTCAATAGAGTTCATTTGTTTTTTCAATTAAATTTAAATGTAATAGACTACTAATTTATATATATATAATTTATATGAACTTGAACATATTTTTTCAGCTGGTTCCCAGAAAAAATTCCTCATTTTCATTTATTTTTATAAATTATTCTTATTAGCTCTTATTCCTACTCTTATTTTTTTTCTATTTGATCATTTTAATGCACCAGATTTTTTTAGAACATAAACAAATATTTTTAAATATATATTTCAAATAGATGTTTCTATTCCTGCTGTTCTGTATATGTCCCATTTAAAAAATGAAGAATAAATAAAAATGTATGCATATACATTTATAATCTTAAAAAAATTGTTTTGGCTTCCAGAAAAACTGAACCATGTGACACTGAGCAATGGCTGTAAATAATGACTTTGCTTTACACATTAAAACTAAGAAACTTTTGGTTGTACAGTTTTATTTATTTAAAAAAGCGAGCTTAACACATTTGAAGAATGGTATTATCAGAAGGATGGATGGATGAGGTGATTGGTCAGCAGGATCTCCCCTGTTGGCAGCGGTGTGGTGCCACCCTGGTGTTGTGAAATAGCCGGGTTATCGCTGACGTGTGACATCGGCCTGATTCACAACACCAGCTGCAGCACACACACCTCTCTTTCTCTCTCACACACACCAGGTCTTCTTCTCCACCGTACATCGAGACACTTATCATACAGGAGACTGAATGGACCAGATCAGGTCTTGATGATAGTAAATCCAGCACCTTGAATTGAGGACAGTGCACTGTACTATTAATGCTGCAGCTGCAGATGCAAACGGTTAAAAATGCAAAGCAGAGCTTAGAGGAGCTGGAGCACACCGCAGCCGGCCGTGACAAAGCCAAGCCATCCATCTGCGTGCTCTACGGGCATTTCCTCCATAACCCACCATCTGCTGAGAAAACACTCGCAGCACTTGTAGGGTTGTGTCATAGAAGGACATATATTCTGATGGATAAAGCAAAACAACGAGAGAGAAATAGAAGACTGCACTGTTCCACACAATTCGTTCATGTTGTCCCAACACAAATCAATTAAGTTAACAAATTTAAGGGGATTGAACATAAAACACTTAAGTTGTCCCCCAAAAAATGTCAAGAATTGTGCTGTTTCAGCTCATTTTAATTAAGTAGTTTGAACAAGCAGCAAAATAGCACTACGTTTTGGCGAATTAGTGGCTAATTTGTATGAACATGAACAATTAGACGTCAGAAATTCATACAATTTAGCCACTAATGTTTGATTTTTAAATAAAACAAGAAACAAAATCCTGTCACTTAGGTATGAAGATTGTACAACAACATACAAATGAGATATAAATAGATTTTAATTAATGAAAGCAGCTACTAATGTAGCTAATGCATTAATGCAATCAGATTGTATGAAAAAAAAACATTTGGCCACTTAATGTATATTTTAGGGGATAAAAAAAATAAGGTCTGTACCTGTCACTAGTGTGAGAGTAAATCATATGAAAAGATATGAATAGAATTATACAAAATCAAAGAAATCAGCAACTAATGAATGAGTTTTAGATAAACATATAAAGGCCCACTCCTAACAGTCACTGAGATGTGAACATCACATCGAGATAATATGAAAATGTATAATTCAGACTGCCCAGCAAACACAGAACGTTCCCAATTGGTTATTTTTTTGGAGAACATTTGGTTGTTTCAGGAACATTCTTTTTTTTTTTTGGTAAGCAAAAACTACATTTTCCAGAATATTTCTTTTTTGTTAACAACTTAAAAATAACCTACAACCTGTTTTCCAAACCTAAAGGGGACCTCCTGTTTATGTAAAGAAAAACGGCGACAGAACATTCTGGAAACCAAAAATTAAAAACAATTAGCTGGGTGTATTCATTCATACAAATTAGTCAATAATTCACATTGAAAATAAATAAATAAATAAAAGTTAGAAGGAAAGCGTGAAGGCCTGTCACTGGGTTGTAAAAAACCCCCCATCAAATTCGCATGAATTCGCTCATAATCTAGAATAAAAAAAACCCCAAAAAACTAATCTCAGCTTGAGAAAATCATACAAATGAGATTGTACAAACTCATACAAATTAGCCATTCATTTATGATTTAAAAAACGAATGCATAAAAGTCAAACGAATGTGTCACTAATGTGCGATTTCTACAAAACAATAATCAATACGTCCATCACTGTGAGCAGATTACACAAAATGTAATGAGTTTGTACCAATTCTTTGACCAGATTCTTTTGCCATTTATTAACTGGTAATTATTAAAAATCCCAACTTTCATGATTAGCTCATGTCAGCTTAGGTTCATTAATATTAACAGATGCATAAATATTGTAACAAATTCATTTGTCATTGTTAGTTAATGGATTATCAACAATAGTGTACAGTCGTCCTCTTTAAAGTGTTTTGCTTACAAATAATGATGAACAATCTATTATTTAAGTGCAAATGATAATGTAGAAAATGTACAAAAAAAAAAAAAATCGGATTCAATTCCATGCCTTTTCCAGAGGGGTTTCAAATCTGTATTTATAGTACTGGTTGCCACCTAATCCCACTGTTCAAAATGCAGTGAATAAAAGGGTCATGAGATGTGCGTATTGACTGATAGTGGATATCATAAGGGATAAACTGTGTTTGATAAGTTTATAACAAAAAGATGCCAACTAAAATGTAATCAACTGAAACAAACAGGAAAAAAAAATCCAAATTATGCCACAATTAAATAAAAAAATATATGATAAAAGAAACAAAACTGAACTTCATTTTTTTAATTTCAAATCATGGAAAATACAAACATAAGTTGACAAAATAATGATGGAATGAGGACAATGAAGGAGAGTAGCTAAAGAAAAGTGTGGCGTTTCAGTTCATCAGAACCTCCATCTGAACCAGTCTGGCGTTGGTGTCTCCTGCCATCCGGTAAGGAATCATTCCTGCAAACGTGATCAGGGCCCGGGCTTGAATACGCAGCAGCTGCAGACAAAACCAACACAAACAGCTGCATGAGAAACTGCAGATGGTCAAACGATGTCCGGTGAATAACTGACTCGCACTCATTAATAACTGTTCTCATTTTAGCCCATGTCTCACCATGTCTCTGTCCTCTAGTGTACGCTGTGGTCTTCCTGGTGTCCCTGCTGCTGCCCCCTTTAGTCGCTTGTACTGCGTGAACAAGATATTCATCGTGGCCAGAAGAACTTCAGACAAATTATGTCTGACCTGGAAAGATTTGAACACAATGGAGATAATGTCATGTAAATGAAGGCCTCCATTCGCAGCATATCCAGTTGAAGTCAGAATTATTAACCCTTCTGTGAATTTGTTTCATTTTTGTATTTCCTAAATGATGTTCAACAGAGCAAGGGGAATTTTTCACAGTATTTTCGATAATATTTTTTCTTCTGGAGAAAAAATTATTTGTTTTATTTCGGCTAGAATAAAAGCAGTTTTTTCATTTAATTATTTTTTTGTATTAAAACCAGCCATAAGGAAACATTTGACATGTACTAAAATCCTGTTAATTTCGGGTCACCTTGAAGGTACAACAACATTTGAAATAATTTTAAAGGGATCGTTCACCCAAAAATGGTAATTTTCTCACTATTTACTCTCCCTTAAGTGGTTCCAGATCTTTCTTCAGTTTCTTTCTTCTATTGAACACAAAAGAAGATATTCTGAAGAAAGCCAAAAACATGTAACCATTGACATTCATAGTAGGAAAAACTAACTCTATGGAAGTCAATGGTTACAGGTTTCCAACATTTTTCAAAATATCTTTTTTTTTGTGTTCAACAGAAGAAAGAAACTCAAAGGTTAAATGGTGATTAAATTATCTATCTAAAAGAACTATCCCTTTAAGTAATGAATGCTTATAGATGTCGTTACCTCGTCGCTGAAGTTTCTGAAGGCAGCGACTCGCTCCTCAACACTGTCCTGACTTAAGGGAACCAACTTGAGCCTTTCGATCACCTGACACAGAATTGGAGAAAAGTAAAGATCAGTCAAATACCAGCAGCATGGGCAGAAGCTCAGAACGGCCTTAAAGGTGACTTACATCGTAGGCTCGGTCAATGTGTCCGGCGTGATACTCATCAAAGAAGGTCATGAGGTCCAGCAAGAGGTAGAAGGTGCTGTCCACTGACTTCTCTCCAGCTACACCGTTAGCACGATACCTGTGAGCGAACAAATACAAGATACCACTGGAGTTTAATGAAACTGCAATCTACAAGCCCCCCCCAAAAAAACCACACAATGTAACTTTTTAAAATGATGACTGTTTTACCTCAAGGAATAGTGAGATGTTGCTTTAAATTAGATAAGTCGCAAAGCATGATATAAAGATATAAATCACAATCACATTTACATTTAATTGAACCCAAAGAGACTTACAAATGAGGCAAAACTAAATTACCCAAAAGAAAGATTTGAGGCGCAAGAGAGACAAATTTGATTAAAAGTAAACAAAGCTGTAATTGGACGACATAAAGTTGCATTTGGGAGAAAGCTGGAAGATACAAAGCTGTACCAGAGAAATGGATGCAACGCTGATAAATGAAGATGCAATAGTGAAAAAAGTTGAAACAACTGGGAGATTTAAAGTCACAATTAGAAGATTTGCAATTGAGATACAGTGATATACAGTTGCAATTTATACAAAAAAATTAAAAAAGCAGTTTAAAGACACAGTCACAACTGTAAAGTCACGTCACTATCAAGAGACAACTAAGAGATATAATGTTGCAGCTTGATCAATGAAGTCACAGTAGTGATAGTCACAATGGGGAGATACAAACAGTTGAAAATGGGAGATACAACGGTCACTATTAGAAGATAAAATTAGAAGGTATACAGTTGCAAATACGATATTGACCACCTTCTGCAATTCGGAGGTGCGTTTTTTTTTTGTTTTTTTTTACTTTTGTGATTGTTTTAGAGCTTCCGATTCATTTGCCTTTGGGGGGAATGACTAGAAATAATAAACAGCAGAAAACTATCAAACTGCTTGCTCTACAAACAAGAGTGTTCATGACCAAACATAAAAAGTAAAATAATATAATATGAAAAAAATCACTTTGCAACAATAAGTAGCATAATGAGCTGTTATTAACATCTAAAAATCTATGAAAATGAATGAGATCGGAAGTCTTGAGCCAAAAACATTCCAATAGCAGCACCCGTATAGGTCAATACAAAGTTGCTATTGGGAGATACAAAATAGCAACTGGGAGAGAAACAAAAGTCTTTAAGTCTGGAAGGATTTAAGTAAGATGTAAAGTCAATATTGAAAATGGGATGTAGCAACTAGGAGATACAAAGATATAAAAGTAACAATAGTGCAATATAAAAGACAAACATATTTGAGATTAAATCCGAGAGCTCCTTCATCCTCCATAGACAGCAATGTTGAAAGTCCAGAAAAGGAGCCAAAGCATTGTCTAATATTCCATATGACTTTAATGTTTCAACTGTAATCATATGAAGCTCCAAGAACACTTTTGTGTGCCACAAAACTGTAAAAACAACTTTGTTGGCCAGTGTTTTCTCTGGTCTGGTCATTAGGGTGCATAGGGCAATATGACTTATTGCTATAAGATTTAACAGCCCATTATGCAAGAGTCACATTTCCCATATCTTTGTATGATTTGTATATTTCTGCTTCCTTTTCTGGACTTTAAACATCTCACAACCTTTGCTGTCAATGGAGGTTCAGACCTTTTATTTTATCTAAAATATCTTAATTTGTTCTCCAAAGATGAACAAATCTCTCAGGAGACTGGAATGACATGAGGGTGAGTAATTAATAACAATTTAGAAACATAATAAGAAACAATTTAGAAACATAATAAGAATTTAGATTTTTGGCTCAACTAATACTTTAAGTGGAAATTTTCGAGAACTCATAACACTCCTTCCTAATTCATAATTGTTAGATTTAGCCATACATAATAAGAAATAGTCTTAGTTTAGTCATAATTTTTTTTTACGTATAGATGGAAATACTGGTAACACTTTGCAAAAAGGTTGTATTAGTTAATGCATTTACAAATATGATATAACAATGAACAATAAATACATTTATTACCGTATTTGTTAATGTTAATGAAAATACAGTTGTTCATCGTTAGTTGATGGTAACTCACGGTGCATTAACAACTGTTAACAAGCATGAATTTGGATGTTAATAATGCATTAGTAAACGTTGAACTATGATTAATAAATGCTGTACAAGCATTGTTCATAATTAGCTCATGTTAGTAAATACACTACAATAAGGTTTCATTAGCTAAAGTGTGACAGAAATACTTAATAGTTTCATAATGCTCACCTTTCAGCAATAGCCACTGCCATGTTTTTGAGTCGCTCTTTATTGGACTGAGGCTCGCTGACTTGAGCGATGACTGGACTCAGCAATTTATTCATCAGCTCCAAAACCTTATCAGCATTCTGGTGCAGAAAATAAAAAATGCTTTAGGTACAATAATCACGAGACTGCTAAACCCAATAGTCCGTCTCAGCTCATCTTACCTTGGCTAACTCATAGAGTTTGACGGCTTCCTCAAACAATCCCTTGTTCTCAGCCTCAGAGGCCACCTTGGTAATGATGGCCCGCGTGTCTCCAGCAAACTTGTCAATCACACCAGGCTAAAAGGATTCAAACAAACACTGCTTAGAGCTATAGTCCTGCTTAGAGGACTATGAATGCACAATGGTGTTTGTCAATAAGCCTTGAGCATGAAAAGCCAGTGTTGTACAGGCCTGCGAGACAATAGCATATTCTACACAACCCTGAAAAGCTGAACGAACAAAATAACCAACAAGCTTTTCACAATGGGTTCCAAGAATGAACAGTGGGTACATTTGCTGTCTGCCAGTCAGGTGATATTACAACAAAAATGATAAAAACATACCTTTCTGCTTCCATCATTTTCTAGTCTTCCAAGAAGCATATCGAACTGCAGGAAGAGAGTTAAGTATTGTCAGGAATTATGTAATGATAACAGCAATTAGTATGCAGAAACCCTTCTTCCAATGAGGTCACAAGTTTCTTACCTCTCGACTCTCGATAACTAGCTCGCTGACACAGCGCATAAACATGTTTTCTCCTTGACTGTCCTTCTCATTCCTGTGGCCAGTAAGAGAGCAGTGATTATTAGTTTTTTTTAGAGTTCAGCAATTATCCAGTTTGTAGCATAAAAGCTTCAAAGGAACATGTTCGCTTTGTGATATGCATGCAAACCCTGAGATAAAAGACATTAAGAAGATCAACTGCTTCCTTTTTGTACCAGTGGCTGTGGGGTCTTTTAAAACAATGGGTCGACTTAGCATCGAATTCACAGTGTGCATGGAGCAGGTTTAATTATTCATGCATCATTCATGGAAGGTTCTGAGTTATTCATGACACATTAATCTCTTCTCAGAGAGGGATTTCCGCACAGTATTTTCAGAGAAAAAGACATGACTTACAGTTCAGCCACTGATCAAACAGGAAACAAGCTGATTTCATAATAGCTTTGTATAGGCTTCCTTGATAGCTGTTCAAAGTAACTGATCTAAGATAAGCTCTTTTAGTATGTTACTGCAAATCCCAATAGCATCAGTTAAAGGGTCATAAAATCCTCCACTAAATTTTATCAGACTTTTACAGCTTTATGTGTGTTGAACAACAATGTTAGCATCTGTTAGTTTTAATTGTAGGGAATAACTAGCTTTTGAGCTTTCCCTATCAGTTTTTCAGAGTCATTATGGGTCACTGAAAGATGAAAGTTGTTCGCTCCATTCTTTCTCTCCTGCTTTTTCCCTATTACGCACACTCCTCTTCCTTCTGCTTACAGCTTTCCGGACCCATTTAAATAGCTTTTTTTTATTCTGAGGTAAACTTGAACTGAAAAAGGAGGGTTTCATGACCCTTTAAGTATAGGATGCCCATTACCGGAGGAAGTAGAAGTACTGCAGGGCTTCTCGTGGATCAGTGGACTCAAATTTGCGTGTGTACAGCATAAGCAGCCTGATAAAGTTTAGCCGTCGCACCATTGGAGGATCTCCAGCTTCTTGACTCACTTAAAAGAAAAGATCAGAAACAAGATTACAAACAAGATACATTTTTAAGTTCTTGCTCAACCCTCAATAGTCACAACTTACAGAGTTGCGCGCTCTGTCCAGATGATTTGAGCAGTAGTTTGAGTTCGTACAGCACCAGAGCCACGTGAACTGCATGGCTGCGCAGACGCTCCACTCGGAAGAGAAACGCTATGGCCGCCTCAAACTGCGCCGTCAGGAAAAGCACTTGGAAGTACAAGAAGGGCTGGTGGCTGGCTGAAAAATGGGACTCACCTGCAGAAAACAATTCATGCCACACACCTTTATGAGCAAAACCACTTACAGAACACACATAAAGCACACACTGGCAATGGGCACATGCAGCCAGTACGGATTTGTCACATAAGGAATTTGAATGCTTCTTTAAGCGAGTAATAGGTTCCACGTAAATCTTCCTCAGCTATGAAGTGCTTAAATAGGCTGTTTCATTTCCATTTGCGTGAGCTGAAATAATCCCCTCTCATTTAAATTGCCGTTAAAACTGACGTCTTAAAGCTGCATTGAAAAGACCCGCTGCGACTTTGCATGGAGCGTAATGGCAGCGCAGCTGGGAGTGAAGGAGTCTTATCAGCAAAAGAGCCAGTCTTTAATGTGGTGTACGGCAGGAGCGCCGGCGAGATAAGACTGACTCATCAGGCAGGTGGAAGAAACTAAGCGGATGCCTTTTTAAAACTGGGCGAGGAGAAGTTTAAGCCATGAGAAAACAGCACAATGACATACACTTTTATCTGGGCTAGGCACACACGGGCAGAGACTGAATGGAAGGTTTTGCATACTGACTAACTTCCTAGTTTTTCAAATGCCCATTTAAACCTCTTCCTTTAGATAACTGGGATGACTTATTGGAATAATTTGAATAGTTTTATATGTAAAAATATGAACAGTATGTATAAATTTTTACCACTATTTAAGATCTGAAACGTAGTAGATTATATTTACCCTTGTTAAATCAGTAGTTTATAAAATAGATGTAATAAAAAACATCTTGTATTAACGAAGTCTCTTTTGAATTTGAGGTTTCTTAATTTTTGTTTTGTGAGATTATTACATCGGTAAAAGATAAAAAAATATTGTTTTTAAGCATCAAAACAATAGGTGTAATATGGCTTAAAATGTAGGTTTCCTTTAGTATATAAGAGTCTCCTGAGTCTGTATTTTTTCTTGAAATATAATCAGACATTTTAAACATAATTTTCTCAAATACACCCATAAAAATGCCATTCATTTTAACCTTAGTTTGTATACCAAAATACTTGGTCATATTTATGTGCAGGTCGAAATAACCACATAATTTTTTTTACATAAATATATCTGTTACACTAAAAATGATTATTATTTTACACATATTTTGACATTTTCAAAAAAGTCAACTGAATCATCAAAGCAAACACTTTGCTTGCATTTAATATAATTTCTATGTATTAAAAAAAACCTTTGTAAATGACAAACACCAAAATATCTCATCTTCGAGCCATAAATATGTACATTAGCAACCAAAAATGTATGCATAATTGCAATTTTATTATGAATACATGTCCTGCTTATTTTTATTAGTCTATGTGATTCTCACCATAGTCTTCAAGCAGCTGTTTCTGAAGTTGTGCCAAAGTCATTCTGTCCTGAGGGGAACTGCTGCCGTCCTCATCAAAACACACTTGATTCAGCTGGTAGGGACACACAGCACCATTTAAAGCACTCAAATCAAGATTTGTAGGTTAAATCCCTTTCTCATTAGCATCTCTAAAACACCTTTTTTTCTTTTAGCAAACATAGACAAAACATTTGCATATAAAAACAAAACAAAACAAAAACAACTATATTAAACTCTGATAAGACAAAGTTTAAATCAGTCACTATTTCTGACCTTGAGCCACAGGTAATCCTCCGTCTTATCGGCCACCTCTCCATGATTGTCGCCGATGTCGCATTTGCCGATGAGACAGTAAACGGCACGTTTATAAGGGTCTGCGCTGTTCCTGAGTACACGCCGGTAATGCAGCCGTAGCTTATTCTCTGTGGCTGGAGACAAACTGAGAAGAATTTCAGAAATTCAGATTTACTGAATAATTCAGCTTCAATATAACCTTATGCATGAAAGACAAAAAAGGAGCAACCTAGGTCAAGCACGCAAGAGAAAGAAGCAGTTCCCAAAAACAGAGGAGAAACAGTCCTCTTAGGATGTGATCTAGTTTTTGGGGTATGTGTGTGTTCTCACCGTCGGTCAGGGCTGTTCATGTATTCTTGGAACCAGATCTTAAAGTCTCCCAGCTGATGCTGTGCCTTGTTCACCACCTGCATGGCGGCAGACAGATCTCCACAACGCAGGCAGAAATAGATCAGAGCCCACACCGGATGTCCCTCCACCTCGCCATCCTGTTACACATGTGCACACCCAGCAGGCTTTATCCTCGGGTCACACCACATTCATTTACCCCCTTTTTACTTTCAGTTCTGAAATAAGCAGCTTACTGGCCCATGCAGGGAGACTCCACTGCTGTTATCTAAACTGCTGCAAAGCACATTCGAGAGTATCTGCAGTGATGGCGTTTAGTCTGTATGATGTAGTGTGGTGAGGGCACGTTTTACTGCAGTACCTGCATGCCTGGCAGTGGCGTCGGCAGCTTGATGTTCAGGAAGCTGCATACGAGCTGATAAGTCCCAGGCACTCCACCCAGCTGAGCCTGATGCAGATTCCCAAATACAGTGACCATGGTGTAATTTTTATAGCTGTAGAAGAGAGAGACAAGCAGTCTGTTTTCAACTGGATTAAGCAGATACTGGGTTCATCAGTTAAAACTTTCTCACCAGTTCATTTACATATTTTTTATATAGAGATATAATTATGTACAATTGAAGTCAGAATTATTAGCCCTCATAAATTATAAGCTATATAATAAAGTATATACGCTAAATTATAAGTATATTTTTTTACCCCAATTTCTGTTTAATAGTTAATAGTTTTAATAACTAATTTCGAATAACTGATTTCTTTTATATTTTCCATGATGACAGTGCATAATATTTTACTAGATATTTTTCAAGATACTACTATTCAACTTAGTGCAATTTATAGGCTTAACTTTGTTCATTAGGTTAACTAGGCAAGTTATGGTAATTAGGCAAGTCATTGTATAGCAGTGATTTGTTCTGTAGACAGTCAAATAAAAAAATTGCTTAAGGTGGCTAATCATATTGACCTTAAAATAGTTTTTAAAAAAATTAAAAACTGCTTTTATTCTAGCCAAAATAAAACAAATAAGACTTTCTCAAAAAGAAAAAATATTATAGTAAAAACATTCCTTGCCCTGTTAAACATTTGGAAAATATTTGAAAAAATAAAATAAATAAATAAATTTTAAAAAAAAAATCAAAGAATCACAAAGCTAATAATTTTGACTTCAACTGTATATAGATTTTGTTGGTTTATTTCTTTATTGCCACATCAGCAATGTATGGCTATTTCATGGCAAGATCCATATATACATTTAATTTTTTTATGATTTGATTTTTTTTGTTCTATATAATGATAAATAACTTGATGATAAATTCTTCCCAGGGATATTTATTAAAACAGTTGTGTTCTTGGTGTACAATTCTTGTCTACTAGTCTTGAAAAATTTACATTCTTATAAAATATGTTTTATTGTGAGGAAGGCTTGACAGTGGTTTTGTTGATATGGAAAGATATTTGGCTGACTCATAAAAAAATGACTCAAATTATTATGGCCTGTAAGCACATTTTTCATAAGTAGAAAACCAAGCAGATTAAATAGTTCAAATATAATATATATAGTGCTCAGCCTAAATAAGTACACCCCTCACAGATATCTCTTTTAAATTAATATTTTCTATGAGATGCTTTACAATAATATATTTGTGCATATACATTGGATCAATCAGTACCAAGAGCAAATCTGGAACTATTTTAACAAACTTAAGATAATAGTTAGTACAAAATTAGTACACCCAAATTAATATGTTGGGGAAAAATATGAAATGCGATTTAATTAAACAGGAAAGATCTATAGAAATCAAATTTAGTTGAAATATTATAGTTTGTAAATCTTCATGCAATAACTCTTTGAATTTAAATGTATTATCTTTCTACTTTTAAAGATGTTTGGTGAACACACGTTCATCTTAAAGAAGATAACTGTTTAATAAAACAGTTTTATTTAAATGCACCAAAAATTATTGCCAGTATTCACTGAGAAATGGATAAAAAAATATTCATTTTCAAAAAGCAGTGTACTCATTTATGCTGAGCACTGTAATTGCTTTAATGTACATTAGTTTAGAGGCAGGAAAACGTGGAAAAAAATCCCAGTAAATCCACAATTTCCATGACTATTAGAATGTCAACATGCACTACTATAACTATTACTACACTACTAAATCTATTTACCGTATCGGTGCAAATAGACTCATAGGCAGTGCACTGACACAAACTGTAGCTCCACTGCGGTTCAAGCATCCTGAGTTCAAGTCCCGGCTGGACTTTTCCCAATCCCAAAAAACAAATGCATCATAATAAATAACAAAACTCAATGCATCAACCCCCTCACCTGTTCTCCAGGAACTGCAGGGCTTGTCTGACAAAGGCCATCTGCATGTCCACAGACACTCGACTCTTCAGAGTGTCTTTTGCTGGCACCAGCAGGACGTCTGTCATCTGCTTCACCATGAGCCACATTTCTGACACGTTCTACAAATGCACGCACAAACAACTTTACACAATCACTCCCCCATATTTCTGAACACATTCAGGACACACACACAAGCACAGACGCGCACACACACACACACAAGCACAGACGCGCACACACACACACACACACACACACACACACACACACACACA
>CAIGQW010014484.1:4388768-4450639 GCA_903798125.1 Danio choprae | reverse complement strand
TATACGCTACGCATTTTAATTTTATTTAGATTTATAAATAACAATTTTCTTTTATAAACAAATTTTTTAAAGATTATATATTTCTTATATAATATTCACCTTGTTTTTTTTTTCTTTTTTTTACACATGATTCTATGTGCATTTATGTTCATGCTGTACATGAATGTCTTTCTACAAACCTGTCGGCTGTAGGCCACTTCCACACTGTCCAGTGCACTGCGTCCAGGAACTCCGACCTCGCTCACGAAACTAGGCTGTTGGGCACATAGCAACAGTCGTCAAGGCTCAAACAAGAATATCTACACGAGCAGGCTGTATTAATATTCTCCACATGTGTAGGTGTGTATATATGTGAGCCTCTAAAAGCGTGGGTTTGACAAGTGCACAAGCTGCGTTCATCTCAGAGAGTTTATCTCACAGAGTAATCTAAACGCAGCGACCAATGTAGCGTGAAGCTATTGTGAAGAACATAACTCGCGCATGAGAGCACACTGCTCAGGACTGTGAACACACACAGAGAAACACAAAAACCACACATTTTCTTTGTGGATATGAATAAATTCATTTTTAAAGAGGAAAAAAAAAAGGGAGCACATTTGTACGATGATAACCTACAAAAATCTGCTTATTTTACAGTTTACATGCAATCCTGTCAATGCAAGTAAAGCACAAATTTATTATTAAATCTGTTCATTTCTATCTTATTTTAAGGGTCATGTTGAATAAATCCTCAAAAATCAAATATATATATGATCCTCTCAAGATGCAGAATTTTAATTGTACCACTTCTGCTTCATGAAATAAGAACACACTTGGGTCTAGAAATATTTTCTCCACTCTTACTGAAAACTATATGCTCTGTCTATATATGTGCTTAAATCCGCATTGAGAACATGTTTCTGTCACTTATCACACATCCACACTACAACTGACATGCTGAATGAAATCGGCATGAGGGCCAAAATTCTAGCTGCGGTGACCAGTTTATGTTAAACCCATTTATGACCAAAACAGGTTAACACATTTACTTGACCACATGCACTGTTGGCTTATTAAGCACAATCGGGTTAAGAATGTGCATTTAAATGCACTCACTAAATCTAACATCCAAAAAGCATATGGTGCTTTAATTGAAATTATTTTTAAACACACACACACTTCCCAGTAGCAAATTCCATGAACAGCCTGGCTAGAAATTCACTGAGGCGTTGTAGTTTGTGTGACTGTATCAGGGAGGGGGGCGACCCAGGCTGGTGCTACAAGGAAGAGTGAGCTCCTGGCATAGGAAGCAAACAGCAGGTCACACATGGAAAATTTAACTGCTGTTTAATAATTAAAGCAGCAGGACAGCAGTCAAAAATCTCCTGGAGCACACAAACTTGCGTCCATTTGCGACCAACTCTACTAGAACACGTTCTTCTTGAATGCTTTATAAGACAAAAGAAGGAAAAAAAGACAAGCATATTGAGGTTTCGTCTTCTCAAAAAGACTGTCATTGTTTGTCATAGACAGACTATTGTTCCACTTGAGGACATAAAAAGTGAAACATGCGTGTATGGGTTTTTTGGGGGTATATATTATTCAGAAGAGGAGTGCTTGTCATCTTCAACGTTTGATGCTTTTTTTTTTTTTACATCATTTCCTTACTCCTCTCTCTATTCTTTTGACAATGGAGAGGTGAGCAGTGCTGTGAAAAGTCTTTATAATAAAAAAAAATTATTTATGAAAAATGCCCTTCAAATGCAGCCAATGTCATTTTATTTTACAGTCACATGACTGCCTATTTTAATATAATATATAATATGTACATATATACATAAGCCAAATCCATAATTTATACATTCTCTTACTCACACACACACACACACACATACATATATATATATATATACACGACGCGGAGGCGCAGTGGGTAGCACAATCGCCTCACAGCAAGAAAGTTGCTGGTTCGAGCCTCGGCTGAGTCAGTTGGAATTTCTGTGTGGAGTTAGCATGTTCTCCCCGTGTTTGCATGGGTTTCCTCAAGGTGCTCCAGTTTCCCCAACAAGTCCAAAGACATGCGCTATAGGTGAATTGGGTAAGCTAAATTGCTAGTAGTGTATGTGTGTGAATGAGTGTGTATGGATGTTTCCCAGTGATGGGTTGCGGCTGAAAGGCCATCCGCTGCGTAAAACATATGCTGCATAAATTGGCGGTTCATTCTGCTGTGGCGACCGCAGATTAATAAAGGGACTAAGCCAAAAAGAAAATGAATTAATGAATGAATATATATATTTAAATAAAAAAATTCTTTCTTTTTTTTTACAATATTATAAAGCATAAAAAAATAAAATAGAAAATGTTTGCAATACAATTTGGTTAGATTTGGCCACTTTCATGATGTCTTTGATTAACAACTTGCCTTTTATTATTATTATTACTACTAAAAGACAATGTTCTGAAAAGGGCTATAAGAAGAGCTCTTGCCAGATAAAATTTCACTAGCGCTCCAGATCCAGGCCAAATGTAGCCACAGGCTGTTCCTATCACGCCAACAGATCTGAACAAGCTCCTCAGATGCTAAACAAGAGCATTTGTGCTTCACGGACACATCACGTGTGAAGCGAGGGAAGTGTGCGCTATTAACTACAACACAAAAGAGCTTCATCATTACATCCTGTGTGTACATATTCAAGTGTTGTTCCTCAGACCTCCACTTCCTGGCTGAAGTCCAGTGCATCTTCTCCAGCTCCCAGCAGGGTGTGCAACACTCTCTGCTTCACCTGCTCCCACTGCACCAACATAGAGTCTCGATGGTACTCCTCCGCCAGCAGAAACGTCTGCGAGAGAGACAGAATGAGTGAAATAGAGCACCAATCACACAAGACAAACATATCGCATGTGATAAAAGAGAGTAAAGCGAGTGAAACTACAAAGCCATCAGTGAATATATAGGTTACTCAACATGTGACGCATTAAAAATAGCTAGCGGAGTAAGAGGGGAGCAGCCTGGATCTGGAAAGCGTGCTGTGCACAATAAGCGCTAACGGGCACCACTATCTTCACCCCTCCCCCAATCCCACCTCCCAGGGACAAGGAACGAGAGCTGGGCCTGGGGAGACTCAAACTGGGTCTGGCCCGCTAAAGCCTGGATGTGTGGAGGCCTTCGCTAATGGAACTGTGCCGCTATCTGGGTCTGTCTTCACGCCTACTACCGATTTAGCCTGTACCCTGATTGAATTCAAAGACCTTTCGTCTATTTTACTCGTTCCCGGCGGATCGACGTGTGATAATTGAGAGCGCTCTAATTAAAAAAGGCTTCTGAACTCTGGAGGAAGAGATTTTGGAATTGGACGCAATAATGATGGAATGAGGGAGATAATATCAGCGCTGCGTATTGAAGTTGCTGTGAATCAGGTAAAATCCACAGAGGAAAAAGAGGAGAAGGGGCTTTAGTTAGAGGCAAAACAACATCGTACAGCATTGATAATAGTTTAGGAACTAGTAGCAGTAGAACTAGTAGTAATCCAGGAATGTACTTCATTTAAACTTGGCGTCTTTAACTAACCCTACAAAATGAGTATGATGCATAGAGTGGAGTCATTTAATTGCTCACTATTTGGATGGTTACATTATTAGGAACTACACATTCACATGATTAATGTGCAATTTTAAGAATGATTGTCTGACTCTGATTTAAGTAACATGCAAGCTTTAAATCAAGATGTATAAACGGTCTGCTAAATAAAATAAAAAATCAAGAATTTCGAGTTTTCCCATGCATCAACAGATACGTGAAATATTCCTCACAATAAGCGACAACAATTAAAATGTTACCATCCTGATCCAGTTTTGGATGCTGAATGGCTTTTTTGTCATAAATGTGACACTTAAATAACTCTAAGTATTTTTTTTAAATAAATATAAATCAACCAAAACATAGTTTGATTAAATGTGAGAATTAATTATTTAAATAAATATAAAAAAATTTAAAAAGTCAATTTGATTTTGACCATGCCTGTGATGGACATAAATTTAATTGTAGTGCTAGATTACACAAAAAACCTTCACCAAAACCAAGTTGTCTTACACAGGCCATCTGTGTTTGTGAGTAACGTCTCTCCTTTGGTGAGCAAATTATCCTCTGTCCATCTCTTTGCTGACATTCCTCCTCCTGAGAGGTTTGATGACTAGACTAAGAAGCGAGATAGATGGGATATTGACCTGGCAGAGGATAGCTCTCTGCTGCTGAGAGATGGATAATAACAGGTGAAAAGGCCTGTTTTTACCTTGCTGACAGGGGCTGAAGAGGCAATAAGTGAAAAAGAGTATCTGAAACCGAATAAGCAAAAACCTCTAGCAATTTTAAAGGAGCTACCAGGTAAATAGCGCAGATTTAAAATGTCTAGGTAATATGTATTGCATTAAAGTAGTATTATAATATAATATTGCTAAAAACCCATTAAATTGCCTATGTTATGTGGCAAGACGCTTTTTGATCGATTGAGCAAATAAATGGAAATTAAAATGGTATAGAGGTAAATGAAGACACTCACCCTGCGGCGTGATTCCTCGATGGCTGACAGCAGTGCATTGTCTCTCTCGTTCTTCAGAAAGCCCTGGAACAAGAGACACGGCATGGAGGTTAAATGTACTGCAACCTACTTTCCCCTTTTCTGCATGCAGAGCACACGCCCTCTCTCCCTTTCTCTCTCCTTCCCTCTATACTTCCTCCAAGATGCAAGGCGCCACAGGCCAGAGATGGAGAATTGCCATCATTATCAAAATCGTTGCTAAAAATGTGTTTAGGATCGACCCTGTGTGAGATAGCTCGCCCCAAAATGGCGGCTCTCGACTGGTCAGAGCTGGTTCAGCAAAGCTTTGGTTCACTACATTCTCAAGTGAACAAAGTACTGCGCAGTCATGACACCTCGCAGCCAACACACAGAATTTCATTTGGAAAATGTGGTTCAAAGTACTTGGTTTGCATCAATCTAGATTTTTAGGACCACCGCCTATATAACTGCAAGTTAAAAACCAGACTAAACTCCAACTAGAATGTTACCCACTGCAAATCCTATACCCAACAGATGCTTCTATATAATTATGGGAAATCATCATCTAAAATGTCATCTTTTTTCAATCACAGATGGAAAATGCACACATCCGTAGCTTAGCACAGATATTCAAGCTACGTTTTCTGACTGGATGTCGAGTGTGCAGCTCGAGAAACTTGTATGGATGCACTCGTATTTGATGTACAGCTGGGTAGCAAACACACACACACCCGCATTCATTTTGATTAAACACAAAACAAAAAAATCCAGCAGCTGATCCTGAGGACAGAGAAGTCACTAGAACGACGTGCAACGCACACATCGAGTGGGGGTTGAGTTAGGGAGTGGTACTGATGGAAAGAGAAGCTGGTTCTGATGGGCTGGAGAATCATTAGATCGCTAAAAAGCCGATGTTGAATGATGGAGAGAAACACAACCTTTGAGCTGGAACCTGCAATGATTGGCTTTTATTGTTGTAACATGAATGGAGTTTTCAAAAAGAATTCAGAAAATTTTCTAGGTTTGAATATAATCATGTCATTAAAACACACCACATCACCGTGGACTACTGAAAAGTCATCTGTTTTTGTGATTCATTAAAACTCTTAGATTTAAAAAATACAGCCATCGACCAATTTCTATTCACACCCTTCTCTTAACCAAGACTCCAGGACCAAGTTGAATCATGCCGTCCCTTCCCCCTCGAATGACTCCACGCTTCGATCCTCCCCCCTCATCAAGATCGCACGACCCCCATCCACACTCTGACTGACAGCTGTAGATGAAGATTGATTTATTCTGATTTGGGGAAGTGACACATCTGAATGAGGCAAGCAGACAGATACGGAGAGGGTAAGTGGATGGGGGGGTTTGGAGTTTAAGGTGTGGAAGCAGCCAACATTTTGTACTTTCCAGCACTATTTCTTGCTCAGTCACAGCTCCTCCAAGTGCTAGCTACAGAACAGCGCCCCCTTTAGGCATCAACGCTTTCCATGAAGTACCCACAAAAGAAGCACATTTTACATGGATGCTTTTGGGTCATGACTCACTCGAGGATATGCTTACTACATACCGTAAAGCAAGCCATCGCATATGGTTTTTCAACACATTATTGATTATGTCGAATGAAAATAGTTCTCCAATAAAATTGGATGTGCAATTCGCACCGTACAATGATTAGATGTCTTTTGATGTAGATTTTCAACCATCTAATCATGATAACAAAATGTGAATAAAGGCTGCCATTAAAGCAGCTAGAGACAATGCAAATCACATATGTTGAAAGAGGAGGTTACTGTAACCCATAAAATTAAACGGAAAGGATTTCAGGAAGATTCAGTTTGATTCTGATAAATTAAGCACATACATATTCAGTAAAGACATTGTCTTAAATGCAACATATAGAATTCATACACATTCATAAAATACGCACTTTGTGGCTGCGTTTACATTTTAACATCAGAAATAATGCAATGCACTGACAATGACCCTCACAGTTAGAGACGTATAGTGAACATAGCAGGAACACACAGCAGAAAATATGACATAGATTGCATCAAATGCACAGGCTGGACAAAAGGCATGCATACTTGCGCAAACCGACACCACAGCAATCGATTAAAGCTAAAACACCTCTTTCCATATCTGTCTCTTTTTCCTTTTCCTTCCTTCACTTTTGAACAATGAGAAGGAACCCCACCCTAACCCCACCACTTCCTGTGTGACAGGCAAGCCTTCATCCCCATCCTCCTCCTCACCATCTTCATCGTCCCTTCAGAGAAGGCGGCAGTCTCATTTTTCTGGTAAAATCGACTGACCAAGGTGTATGCTCTATAGCGAGCATGAATGTACGTGTAGGTGATACTTACTCATGCTCTGGTTTAACCTGCTGGAAAGTGTTGCTGAGATGTGAAAGTGTCTGGGAGCAGTGTGCCGGTCCTCTGCTTGTACCCTCTCCATCTTCCTTGTTCTGCAGAACCAGGCCAGTGCATTTCTCTGGCATTTTTGACCTTCTTCAGCAGAGGCCCAGACTGTGTCTGCCACATGCACTCTTCTTTACCTCAAGGCGGCCCAGTGGTCTGAACCTAGATATGAGCCACGAGCAGGGTTACTGTGGGCTGCTTTATTGTCGGAGGCAGAGCGTACCAAGTCATCCCAGAGACACAGGGGGGAAACCGAGGAGAAGTCATTATTCAACCTGATCCGTGTGCCTGTTCACCATCAGCTATCCACCCCTCCTCCTCATCTCTCCTCCAGCATCCCTGCCAGCCTCCTCTTTCACTCTCACTCATTTCTTCCTTTTTTTAAACATCTCGGCATCCTTCCTTTTTCCTCTTCTGCTAGTGCAGTGCAATTATGGTAATGGATTCTCCCCCCCACATACACTCTCCTGATGGCTTTCGACATCCTGTCCAGAAACTGGGCTAATAATCCTCTTAAGAGTCATGTTTAGTTAATGAACAGAGTGCACTGACCAGAGATCAGACTCCACATGTAGAGCTATTTACACTTATCCTGCACCTACTGTTGTGCATATATTATATAGCGCACTTTGATGCAAAGGCATGGTGCAGGAAAGGTGGAAGTAAGCGGAGGTGAGAATTACAGAAAAAGGCAAGATGCATTGCCCGAATCTGCGCCATTTTCCTCGGGTAGATCCTCTCTTTCTTTCAGTCCTTCATTTAAGGCAATCGCCTTTTCACCTACAAGATATAGGTATAGAAATTGAGTGTTCCTGCCTTTTGTCTTACTGTTGTGATGTTAAAACTAAAATTATTTTATTTATAAAGGATACACGTGGGTTGCAGAAGGCTGTGCATTTGCCCACACATGCAAACGTAGAGAGAGGCAAGAGAAAAGCAGGAGACTACGCCTCATCAGCAGCATGCATTTCCTTTGTCTTCAGGCAGGCAGCTCGACAGCCTTATGGAGCATGCACAGTATACAATTTACACACACTGCTGCCTCCTCACAGGATCGATGCACATCTGGATATCTCGGCACAACTGTAATGGTGCATTTCTGAGAACGGCACCTGCAGCATCTTTGTTTTATTCAGGAGTGGCTTTAATGCGAGTCGAAACATCTTTTCAGTAGGAGATTGAGGCAATACATAACGAGAATGAAGATGGCAATAAATGGAAGTGCAGTTACACAAGTTTGACAAAAGGAAGATATTAAATCTCATAGCCCTCAGAGTCAATCAGAGTTGTACTGAAAATGAGACTGTCAGCCGCACACTCATTTGGGTAGGGAGGGAGGTGAGGAAAGTGCCAGTAAGTGCACTTCCAGTAAGAGCAGAGCTGCACTCTGGCAGGCCCACCACAAAAATATGTCTGACAAAAAAGACGACAGAGAGGGAGAGAAAACATAAGGAGAGGAAAAGATGGGTGGGGGTAGACTGCTTCGAACCTTCAGAAAGCAAAAACCAAGTAGATCATTACACGACTTGATGAGTCAACACCAAATTCTCTATCAGCATCTACAACTGTGAAATAGCTGAGAATATATTTATTCCTTATGGTAAGATGTAATTGAGGGGATCATCCAATTGCCAATAACAAGTCATCTTTTCAAATTTGCTTGATATTAATCGGCGAAATATGTTAAATATCACCTGAACATTTTAAGAGGTATTGCTGTGTGCAGAATGATCAAGTCCTGGCACGTAGTTCTTTTCAGTTTCCTTCTTACCTGATGTACACTGTATTATCCAAATAAAGTCTTAAAGGGACAGTTCTCCCAAAACTGAAAATTTGGTCATCATTTACTCACCCTTCACTCGTTTCAAACCTGTTTGACTTTCTTTCTTCTGTTGAACACAAAAGTAGATATTCTGAAGAAAGCTGGAAACCTGCAACCATGGACTTCCGTAGCATTTAATTTACCTTTTATGAATGTCAATGTTTATACGTCTTAGGCTTTTTTTAAAAATTGTTTTTAGTTTTTAACAAAATAAAGAAGCTCACAAATGTCTGAAACCACTTGAGGGTGAGTAAACAGTGAATGAATTTTAATTTTAGGCTAAAATATGCCTTTAAAAGCCTAAAATCAATCTTATAAAATATCTTAATGTTCTCTCCCACACAGACTGCAGAAAAGCCTTGAAAATAGGAGTTCATAGAGCTGGATAAATTAAAGATAATCACTAGTTTAGATCAATGTTTTCCAACCATAAGTATCCCACAAACCTTCAGTAAGACATCAAGTGCCATTCAGAAAGACTCGCAGTACCTCTTCATTGACACAAAACCACAAAAGTGCTCCTTTTAACTCATATTATACTGGACATCATTAAGCATTATCATTAATATTGTTAAAATTGCGTTCATTACAATGGATCACTTTGATACTTAAAGCAATCGATACTGTGGCTAAAAAACTGACTCATCAAGTAGATTCCTCTCAAACTGAAGCACTTTAAGAAATAAGGAATACAATGTTTTACTAAGACAAGTAAAGAGCACTGCTGCAAAAATCTCTCAGCCCATAGTTGTTGAAAAAAAAATTTGTCAAGACTCTGAATGATGAATATCTTCTTGACAGCTCTGTTATTGGACTAACAAAGCAAAACTGATATATTTTTCAATACTGACTTCAATTATGTACAAGAACTATACCACACATAACAAATGACTCAAATTCAGATATAAAAATCAGTTGCAGTTAGATTTTTTTTTAAGACAGTCTTGTAGAAATTAGAAAAGACCATTGTTATTTAGGCGTGATCTTACATCAAATGATGAAATAGTATCACAAGAGCAGTTAGGACTTTTTGTTTATGTTAAATCCACTTCAACATTCATGTGTCTGTATGTGTGTGTGTGTGCGTGTGTGTGTTTGTGTATAATGTATTATAGGCTACTTCATGTGATTTTGTGTAAAAGCCTTTAGGTCACAATTTTGCAACATTAATAAGTATTAGGCATGGAACGATAACCAGTTTAAGGTTTTCTGCCATTTGGATAAGCCAAGGTTTTAAAACTGCTAAAATGTTGTATTATACCATTCCTACGCTATATGCATGTTTTAATTTTTTTATGTATCGCCACATCAAAAGCTACTGGTCAGTCCATGGTTTAGCAAACATCTAAAAAAATAAATACATAAATAAAATAAATCGCTTATACACCAACATACAAGCATGCTTTGGACCTGAACAATGCTGTGGCTTATTTTATATTCAAAGTAAAGAAAGATATCCAAAGATGCCTTTTCAAGTTGTAAAGAAATCTGTATTTTTCAAACTAATAAAGACAGCAGAAGTCAATTATCTATTATAATTACTTAGCCTGACATGTTTACTGTGCCAAAATATTTAAAATGTTTCTTAAAATAAAAAAATATTTTGTGTTCAATGGGAGGAAAAGTTGTTGTTTTTTACCCAGACTTTTAAAAAGATCATATTTTAGAGCTTTAATCACAATATCATGATACTGTGAAATTTGTATTCAAGGTTATCGTAATGTCAGAATCTTATACTGGCCCCCTAATAAGTATACATAGATATGAAAATAAAACCCTTTTGCCACTTAGACAGTAGAATTGCTCTAAATATTCTGTTTAAAACAGTATAATTGACTCGCAATGCCATGAGGTGCAGCAGACTAGACAAAAAGCCGCAAGAACACTTTAATTTCATGTGGTTCCAGCTCATCATCACTGACTTCACTGCTGATTCATGGCTCTGTTGAGGTCACTATAATTCAATAAAGCTGTGGGATAATAGTGCCGTCACCATGAACATCACCCTTCTGTCCCACATGCTTTTTTTTGTCTTTTGGTGCTTTGTGTACCAGAACAATTGCCATTAGTAATGAATGCATTCATCTAATAAATGTCTAATATCAGCAGCAACCACACGGGGGCGTAGTAACCCCTGTTATGTTTCATCAAGCCATCAACATCAGTTTAAATTCATTAGTCATTTTAACATGTAATTCACAATGGCAGCTGTCAGCAAAAACGCTAAACTCTTAAGCTGTGTAATTTCAAAGAAATCGGTTTTAGGAATGATGACATAACTCCACATTTTGCCACATCACGTCTCTTGGCCATCAAACCTTTCTTACTCTTACAAATGCACTTAGTGCTGAATTCAGTGGTAAACCACTGCTACTGTCGCGCCTTAGCAAACTGACATATAATCCAATTCACAGAATGCACTATATAATTACTAAGCACTGTGCACTTAACCTGCCTTCACAAATGCCTAAATCACAGTAAACAACAGGAAACACAGGGGGATATAAAACTCGATAGAAAAGCTGCACTAAGGAGCAATGATAATATCCATAAACATCAAAAGAAGGAAAGCATGTTGCCATGAAGATAAACATACACACAGACCCATTAGACCCATCCTGTCTCTCAAATTCTGAAGGCAACAGCATAGTGCTAATTATAAATGGGCTGAGTGTGGAGAATGTTTCAATGTTTATTTGCCTTCTACTGATGCAGTGATGTAGAATGTCTCATAAAATTATTAAGTCAATGCAGCGTACATCAATAATGGGGAAAAAGCAATAACAAAAGCGAAACACTACTCAAAAGTTTGGGAACAGAAAGATTTTTTGCTTTTTAAAATGTAAAAAATTGTTTTGAGGATTGTATCAAGGACGCATTCAATTAATCAAAAGTGGCATTACATAGCTGTACATTATTACTTTATATTTATCAAATAATCATGCATCAAATAAACAACACAACCATTTCAACAGTGATGACAGTAAGCACCAAACAAGCTTTTTGGAATAATCTCTGAAGCACTATTTGACACTAAAGCCTGGGGAAATTATGCTGAAAATATTTCAAGAGTTCACACTTAGATATTGCTTGATAATAATAGCAGGTTTGGCATGCTGTCCCGGGAGAGAACCCTGACCTCGGAGATAATTGAGCCCAGGGCTCCCGCCTGGTCAATAAGCATATAAGGGGGTACGAGATCAGGAAGTTCTCAAGAGCTCCCCCTGGTAAAGGAGGAAAGAAGGGGAGAGATGGGGTGGATGGGGGGTTTCTTCGGAAAACGAAGATAAGAGAGTAGTTTTTTGACAGGCTACTTATAGGGAGTTTGTATTAATCTGATTGGCTTACTAATGATTACAGATTAGACACCGGCTGCAATCAATCATATCACGTGCTCCTCTCAAAATTAGTTTGTGAAACTTCACTCAATTCTGCCTTCACAAGAACTCAACAGTTTAAAATAGAACACAATACAAGGCATTTGTTTTAAATGTAATATTTTAATTTTTAAATTGGGGCCTGTGGTGCTGCTCTTCAGTAAATTGTCCTTTAACAGTGCCATCTGTATCAAACTGATTCAGATTTAACTTAACTTGAAATACACTAGCATTCTACCATTACTCTTACAATCTGAAATATTATGGCTTTTTAGTTCTCTTTTCTTCATCTATTATAAGTTGCTTTGACACAATCTTTATTGTAAATAAAACGATAAAGATGACTTTAATTCAAATTATTATGTCATTGTGTAACTATTGTTATAATGTAATATAACTTTTTTATATAACAGCAAGCTTGCATATGACATATCACTGTACATACTTGCATCAAACTGGTTGCACTTTCATATATGTTTTGAAATGTAAAAGGAAGATAATGACACCTAACAACTATCCAAATTAGATTTTGACCATACTAAAAAAGAAAATGACTTGCTTCACTCTCTAGTACATGCGATTGCTCTTTTAGTGTGGTTAATTTGAATGAATGTGAATGCAGCCATCTGAACCCTGGTCCACACCAAACAAGCTTCCAAATTAACTAGTAACAAGTAATTTGACAAAAAACTAAAATGTTTAAACTAACTAAAAACCGAATGTGACGCTAGAAAGATGTAACCATAAAAAGGACAGAATTCTTCATAATACCAGGTTTTTCGTGTTCTAGTCATGTTGTTGCCCATAATAGTTTAATACAGATATCAAAAATGCATTTCCTTGAAACAGATCTTCATTTGTGTGCTAATTTCTGGAGCTGTTTTAACTTGTTTACACATTTATTTGCCCACATATAAAGAAAATATACAGCAAAAAGGATTAAAATATTATTGTTAAATTGTTAGAATGATACACCAAAGTCCAAATATATACTATTGTTGAAAGGTCTGGGGTCAGTTGGGGTCTTTTGAAAGAAATGAATTCCTTTATTCAACAAGGGTTACATTTATCAAGTGACATTAAAGACTTTTCAACTGTTATAATAGAGATTTTATTTAAAATCTGAATTTTATATCTAACAAAAAAATCTGCATTTAAAAATATAGACAAAAACGTTTCACAATATTGTTTTATATAATAATATTTGAAATCCTAAAAATCTTACCAAGCCCAAACTTTTAAGTTCAGAGGGCATACAGTAATTTGAAAACTAGAGCACATCCAGATAATTAGAGCACTTTGATATCAACAGATGCTACAGTTTAAACAAAACATGCACTAACCTGAATATCAGTGTCCTTGACTGGTTCAAGAGGCTCAAATGTAGTGGCTGCACTGAGACTCTCAAGACGCTGAGAAATGTGGAAGATGTCAAGACCTCGAGAGCCCAAGAGGATGGAACTGTAAATACAAAAAATACAGTTAAAAATAGAATGATGAACCAATTTGCTTTTTGTTTTCAAATTAAAATATCTCATGCAAAAACTATGTTTGTATATTTACTGACCAAGCCATTCAAGATGTACGCGACTTTATTCTTCAGTAGGACATTAAAGGGTTAGTTAACCCAAAAATGAAAAGTCTGTTATAAATTACTAACCCTCATGCCATTTCGATCACCTGAGACCTTTATTCATCTTCGCAACACAAATTAAGATATTTTAGATTAAATCTGAGAGCTTCCTCATCCACCATAGACAGAAATGGCCGAGATGTTCAAAGTACAGAAAGGACCCAAAAACATTGTGAAAACAGTCCACGTGGCTTCAGTGATTCAATTGTAATCATACGAAGCTTCAACAACATTTTTGTTGTTGAACAGGACTTTGTCAGGGTTGGGTGAGATAGGTTTAGACATTAAAAAAACACAACAGGTTGCTGTAAGGGGTAGGTTTAGGGTTGTGTTAGGTGTAGACTAGGGCTGGTCAATATATAGTTTCATCATCAATATCGCAATGTGCAAAGCTGCAATAGTCACATCCCAGAATCTGCAATGTTGAGTTGGGATTATAATAATAAACACCACAGTTCAGAACATTTAATTTGTGGAATCATCGCAAACTTTGTCCCTAATAGAGTGAAACATTTTCATTTCGATGTGTTTTTAAAACCAGTAACTAAGATTATAAGCGAATTCAAACCAAAAGATTATATAGTTGAAACGTTGACAAAAATTTATTATATTTATTTATTTATACAATGACGACTACACTTGGTTATTTTACATGTGATTATTGAATTTCTATACCTCAACACTGTTAGATTTTACATAAAGCATAAAAGCACTGTGTATTTCATTTGTGTTTTGTTCAATTGTATTCATCTATGCTTGTAATTGGTTTATTATATTTTACGCAGATGTGCACACCTACAAAATAAGGGATAACCACAGCGGAATGAACCGCCAACTTATCCAGCATATGTTTTATGCAGCGGATGCCTATCCAGTTGCAACCCATCACTAGGAAACACCCATACACTCTCATTCACACACATACACTACGGACAATTAAGCTTACCCAATTCACCTATAGCGCATGTCTTTGGACTTGTGGGGGAAACCAGAGCATCCGGAGGAAACCCACGCAAACACAGGGAGAACATGCAAACTCCACACAGAAATGCCAACTGAGGCTCGAACGAGCGACCTTCTTGCTGTGAGGCGACATCGCTACCCACTGCGGCACCGCACCGCTCTAATCCCAATCAATTTTAAATTATAATTTTTTACCAAATAGGGTTATATTTCACAATCTTGTGAAATTATTGCAATATATAAATCGCAGACAAACTAAATATTGCAACGCCATTTTTTTTTTCCAATATTGTGCAGCCCTAGTGAAGATGTTAACAAAACACAACAGATTACTGTAAGGGGTAGGTTTAGGGTTGCGGAAGGTGTAGATTAATAACACACATTATGTTGAATTCCATTAGCGAAGGGGAGCAGAAGCAAGCACACTCTCTGTCTTGAAACCATTGTATGAGGGAGCTCTCAGATTTAATCTAAAATATCATAATGCATGTTGTGAAAACTAACAGAGAAATGACAGAGGGCAGTAATGAATATTGTTTGGGTCAACTAACCATTTAAAGAAGATTTTAGCTGGTATCATTGGCCTTGGTGATTCATAAAGTACAAGTACCTGGACACTACACCCTTGAGAGTCAAAATTACACATACTTGATGAAGAATGCTAAAATCTGCTAAAATCTTCTTCGGCATCTTAAAAAAATATTTCAGCTACATATTGGATTGGTTGAGGGTGACTAAAATGAACAGTAAGTTGAACAGTGCTTTTCAGCCATGCCAGTTTATATGCAGGTGCCAAACTGAACACTCACGCTTTTACGTCAGCTGTGTCCTGAGAGGTTCTGGTGAGAGTACGGGAACGCAGACGCTCCCCTGCCTGCTGGATCTCCTGAAGGTTTCGCTCAACATGGGGCAACTCGGACACGGCCTCGGTCTCTGCTGCAAGCTGTTCTGCCTGCTGCAGGAGCTCCCCGAAACCCTCAGTATCCATGTCCAGCACCTGCTCCACCTGCCAGCAACACGAGAGTTGGGTGTCTGTGTTAGATGCTGATATAAACTAATACCACTTTGTACACACTAAAACTCTTAATGCAGTCTAAATGAAACTGACACTAATAAACCAACAGATTCTATATTAATGTTTTAGGACTGCAAATAAGTAACTGTGTGATTGTGTTTTATATCACTTATCATTATCATGTTAACTTTGGGATGTCAGTGACATGATTTACTCAATGTAGACAGGCAAATGAAACTTAGGAAGTCATTAGCAGACTACTCGTAATAAATTCATATCTATATGTGTGTGTGTAAGAATTTTACATTAACAACATTAACACATTACAGTAACTACGGTACTCAACAGCACTCAGTCACTTGCTAGCACGCTAACTTGACATGAGGTACTGTCGGCAAACGCGGCTAAAAACACACCTGTCAAATGCAACTATAATTAATTAGGTATTACCTAGTTAATTAGTTAACAAATATGTAACAACCCACCTCGCTGTATGTTAATCCTTCTAGCGGCTATAATAGGATGATTTCACTTTAGCCGCTATGCTAAACACATACCCCTCGTGAACTCCCGGGTTCCATTGAAAGAGCGCGCTGATTGGTTCAAACAGTTTTTCCCAGAAGCACCCGCGACAAGAGCCTTGATAGAACTTTATTCAGAAATGTATGTTAACATATCATGTCAGAAACTATTTCTATAAGATTAGTTTAAAAAAAAAAAAAGTTAGTTTTCGACCAATAAACTTAAATCATTGTACTGTAACGTTAAAATGTGCATTTTTAATAAAATATAAAAAATATTAAAAACACGCACACGTATTATAACAAGTTTTATAGCTTTGGTTTCTTAAAAAAAAAAAGTATTGTCAAACAAAAGACTACAATAGAAAGTCTTCACAGAAATCTAATGGGTGTGTACGTATTTATTGTATCATTGGAAATAAATAACTTTAAACTTTGTATTTAAAATATGAAACAAAGCACATATTAAATACTAAAGGCATGTCATGCGTTCCCGTTCAGCATTACACTAAATGGTAGACAAATCGGTCCTTTAAGGATTATGCCTTAGAGACTAGAAGTTTCTCTATTTATATTAAATCTTCACCAGTTAGTTTAGTAACTGACCCAAACTAGAGTTTACTTTTATACTAGGCAGAGTAAAATAAATGTTCCTCAGCAATAACCTTTTTTTAAAATAAAGCTGTGCGTTTTCAGGAAGATCAGTGTACAGCAATGTGAGTGCATTTAAAAAGTTAATCACTTATGCAACTTCACTTTAATTGGTGAAAGTATTTGTTCTTGGTAAAAAGCTGACCCACAGATACAAAAGCAAGCCACACATAAATAAATGCTACCGTTTATTGTAGACAAAGGACATTGCAGAAAAACATACAATAGTCTTGTTTTAAATTTAAGACATTTCGTGATAATCTTATTTGCAGCAGTACAAATCAGTGCATTGTTTTCCCTCTTTAGCCTTTGTTAAACGATTTTTGCAACATTAAACAGACAAGATTTGGAGAACAAAGGAGGTCATTTATTATCTTGTAAAAAGACAATCATGCAATGCAAAACGAAGACGTGGAGTAGACAAACAGATTCACATTGTAGAAAACATCACGTTGACCTCTTCATTGACAGCAGCTGGAGCCACAGGAATTGCCTTTGCAGACGCAGCCAGAGGCGCACTTGCTGCAACCAGATGGGCAGCAAGAACAGCAACCTGTGAAAGAAAAATAAAGTTCAGTCAACAAATTTAAATGATTAATATACAAATTCTCAGAACGCTTTTGTCTCAAACATTTAAGGGCTTGTTAACGACACTTCAAACAGGTGTTGGATAAAAATTAACTTCCATAGGCCATTTGTTTTTCATACATATACATAAAATAATAAATAAATAAAATAAATAAAACAAACATACTCTTCTTGCAGGTAGTACACTGGCAGTTAGTGCACTTGCAGGTGGCACCACAGTTGCAAGTTCCAGCTACAAAACAAAAATAGCAGATAAAGCATTAAAAATACAAACAATAATAAAGACTCAAAGCATTTTTTAAAACAACATTTTAAATAAATCAGCTGAAGCATTTACTCTTGGCACATTCGCAGGGATCCATTTTTCCAGAGAATATCCTCAAAGAGCTTGAAAGTCCTTTAGAAGTATCGCTTCACTCAGCTTATGGATGAGTTGATGCTGGAAGTGCGTTCGTGCTCTGCTTTTATACAGTTCTGACTGCGCGCAGACCGAGTGCAAAAGCCCGCCCGCTTTAGCCTGCACACGGTGTCTCATTAATGACACTGGGTGCAAACTATCAAACAATCAGCAATCGCCGTTCCCACCGTCACATCAACGTGTTGTTTATACGATTATATAACTACCATTTCCACTCCACTTGTTGAATATTGATTGCTGTTTATGTACGCGATTATATAATTTGACGCTTTTGTTCGATATTTTTCCTTTCGTTTTCTGAGTAACGTTAATTTGCGTTTGACTGACAGAGTTTGTTAGCTTCAAGGAGGTTTTTACAAGAAAGAACATTATATTATTAGTTGCTAAGTGTTGTATCTCCTTTTCCTCTCTTTTTCAGGTTGTTGAAATAGAAAAAGGCATATTAAAAAGCATTTGAGCATAATAAGTTGCCTTTTATCCAACCACAGGCTATATCGAAGGCATAAAGACTGAAAATATGCTCGCGGAATTTTTTCTTCCTCTTAATTTTAGCTTTATTATCTCATAATTGTTTACAAACGGTCTGTGCACACGGCACTGAAATGAAACTTTGACGTGACCGTGTGTGACAGCACGTGCTCCCCCTGTCTGCACTCGGCGGAGATGCGGTTCAGGCCCACAGTAAACAATAAACTGATTTTGCACCCGATTACTGCTGTTGACCGGGAGTAATTTTCCATTAGCCATTCATTGGAACCAAACTGATGTAACGTGTGCAGTGTGTCTTTTGGAATTTTTAGGGTTGAATTAAGAAGAAATAAAATTTCATTCTTAAATGTTAAGAATTAAATTGTTCATTATGATAAATAATAAAAAATCACAGTCTGTAATTTTACTTGCTTGGTAGCCTAATCAGTGTTGAGGAAGCTTCAATACATGTAACTGACGAAATAACCATTGTTTACTATTGTTTTATGTAAAACTAAATGAGTAATATTAGCTAAGATAAATCTAAATCTGTCATTTAGTGAGATCGGGATGTATATTTAATAATAAATTGTTGTTCTTCGTCTTGTGTCTTTTTTGTTTTACATAATAAACCACTCAAATGTCTCATAAACGTCTATCATGATTGAAGAGAAGCACCTAGATATTCACTAAAGATTTAGATTCACATGCTCACAAATTGAGTAAACAGGTATTAGATTCTGCAAAAAAATACGTATTTATTGACAAGCCTTTCCAATATTTAATAACACATTTTAAACAAGTGTCTCTTGTTGCTTTGCATTATGAGAAACCACTTCAAATTGTGTGTAAAACAGCTATCATGACTGAAAGGAAACCATGCATTCACACCTAAATTCATTTAAATGATATGGCTTCATAAGTCATTCTACACTTCACCCACATTTCACACTTACAGATTGACTGAAAAGTATTAGATTTTACAAAAAAGATTTATTTTAAGATTTATTCACAAGCCTTTTCAATGTGCAGCCTCATCAGAAAATAACAAATGACTTGTTTGGTTAAACAAAGATACAAAATATACCTGAACAAAAGTAGCTGAAGTAATTTCACAGTTTTATATGATCTATAACCTTTTAAATCAAAAGATTAAAAGTGTGGAAGTGACTTTTCTTGGCTAATGTTGTCTGAAATTTCTTTTATTATCAACAATGTTTTTGCAAAAACATTACATTAACATGACATTACTCCATGGAGGCTACTCCTAGGCTGCCATTGCCATAAATATTTGTATTTATTGTTATTATATAATATTATTATTATTATTATTTTTTTGGTTACCACATCAAACAATTAGTCATTAAATTTAGTTTTATTAAATTAACATGAAATAAAGTTTATTTCCTGCAAAAATAACTTCAGAAACATCAATTATGTATCCATTCACATTCCATGAACTGATGTGCTATTTGTTCAAATGTTTTTCAGAGGTTAAAAAATATTATAATAATATAAAAACAAAAAAGGTGAAGATGTAGAGTTGTAATGGGATGGAGAATTAAATCAATCAATAAAAATGCAGTTATTTGTTATAGCAGTAGTTATAAAGAATACAAATAATCTGTTATACAAACGTGTCCACAATTTAAATGCTTCTCGAAAATAATTACAAACACAATTTAGGCAGTCAGTTCTTGATGCCAGCTGTCAGCTTTTATAATGGCCTTTCTGTTGTTAAATCAAGATCCCCGCGCCTGCTCACTAGACATCGTGAAAAAAAATCCTCTCCAAGTTATGGCCATCAGTCTGTCCTGCTAGGTAACAGGGCGAATACTGCACCTGGGAGAAGACAAGCTGGCGGCAGCGGTAAGGCACTTTTCCATTTATTATAGCTCATTGCAGTATAGGCAATAACTATATGCACACATCTCGTATCACAGTATAAAGTGGTTCTGCATGAGTAATGTGTAGTTCCGCAGAGTTAGCTCCACTAGCCAGCGCACAGAGAGTATCTGTAGCATTCGGCTAACTTGGTTTTTGATCTATATAGCATGGCATAGTTATTTTTTTTTTCTTTTTTTGGTTTAGTTTTAGTTAGTATCAACAAAGTGAAATTGTACATTCTGGACACAAATGAGCAGACGTGTAAACGGAAAGGATTAGCAGAATAGCATGCTAGCAAAAGTGGCTCGCTAATGCCGCGACAAGCTGCCCACTGTTGCTAGGCAACAGAATCCCCATCGGGCGAAAAGCACAGTAAGCTGTTTATTCTATTACCCGAGAGAAGGGGTAGTAAGATGCACTACTGACAGCAATGCTAAAGCTTCAATACAGTCAGCTGGATGGATGTGTCGTGTTGCCAATCATTCTACCTTTCCTAGAACAGTCCTTTCAGGTCATTTATATTTTTGCACATTTTTTCCATTTCATTTTTACTGTTTATTTGACAGGGATATTACAGTGTAACAATATTTATCATATATGCAGTGCTAAGCAGCAGATTTTCTTTATATAGTTAACTCACAAGCCTTTTAGTATGGACCTACAAAAAATACTACATAGTCTATCTAAAATTACTACAGTCATGGCCAAAAGTTTTGAGAATGACACAAATATTAGTTTCCACAAAGTTTGCTGCTAAACTGCTTTTAGATCTTTGTTTCAGTTGTTTCTGTGATGTACTGAAATATAATTACAAGCACTTCATACGTTTCAAAGGCTTTTATCAACAATTACATGACATTTATGCAAAGAGTCAGTATTTGCAGTGTTGGCTCTTCTTTTTCAGGATCTCTGCAATTCGACTGGGCATGCTCTCAATCAACTTCTGGGCCAAATCCTGACTGATAGCAACCCATTCTTTCATAATCACTTCTTGGAGTTTGTCAGAATTAGTGAGTTTTTTTTTTGTCCACCCGCCTCTTGAGGATTGACCACAAGTTCTCAATGGGATTAAGATCTGGGGAGTTTCCACGTTTTGAAAATTTCAACATTTTGACCCCAGAGCCACTTAGATATCACTTTTGCTTTATGGCACGGTGCTCCATCATGCTGGAAAATGCATTGTTCTTCACCAAACTGTTGTTGGATTGTTGGAAGAAGTTGCTGTTGGAGGGTGTTTTGGTACCATTCTTTATTTATGGCTGTGTTTTTGGGCAAAATTGTGAGTGAGCCCACTTCCTTGCATGAGAAGCAACCCCACACATGCATGGTCTCAGGATGCTTTACTGTTGGCATGACACAGGACTGATGGTAGCGCTCACCTTTTCTTCTCCAGACAAGCCTTTTTCCAGATGCCCCAAACAATCGGAAAGGGGCTTCATCGTAGAATATGACTTCGCCCCAGTCCTCAGCAGTCCATTTACCATACTTTTTGCAGAAGATCAGTCTGTCCCTGATGTTTTTTTGGAGAGAAGTGGCTTCTTTGCTGCCCTTCTTGACACCAGGCCATCTTCCAAAAGTCTTCACCTCACTGTCTGTGCAGATGCGCTCACACCTGCCTGCTGCCATTCCTGAGCAAGCTCTGCACTGGTGGCACTCCGATCCCGCAGCTGAATCCTCTTTAGGAGATGATCCTGGTGCATGCTGGACTTTCTTGGACGCCCTGAAGCCTTCTTAACAAGAATTAAACCTCTTTCCTTGAAGTTCTTGATGATCCTATAAATTGTTGATTTAGGTGCAATCTTAGTAGCCACAATATCCTTGCCTGTAAAGTAATTTTTATGCAACGCAATGATGGCTGCAAGCGTTTCTTTGCAGGTCACCATGGTTAACAATGGAACAACAATGATTTCAAACATCACCCTATTTTAACATGTCAAGTCTGCCATTCTAACCCAATCAGCCTGACATAATGATCTCCAGCCTTGTGCTCGTCAACATTCTCACCTGAGTTAACAAGACGATTACTGAAATGATCTCAGCAGGTCCTTTAATGACAGCAATGAAATGCAGTGGAAAGTTTTTTTTCAGGATTATGTTTATTTTCATGACAAAGAAGGACTATGCAATTCATCTGATCACTCTTCATAACATTCTGGAGTATATGCACATTACTATTGTAAAAACTTAAGCAGCAACTTTTTTCCAATTTCCAATATTTATGTAATTTTCTAAACTTTTGGCCACAACTGTACAATATCTGAAATTTTGATACACCAATATGTAAATCATAAAACAAATGGGTAACTTCCAGAACCCAACTGGACTCAAATCATTCAACTGTTTTATTGTCTTGTTGTAAATCCCCTTTAATTCTTGATTTGATTTTGTATATTTAAAAATAGATAAAAATATATTTTAATATACAATAGTTATTGTACTTATTTTATTTTACTTTCTCTGATGTCTGATCCATGTAGGAGATTATTGTGATTTTCTGGTATATGCTAAGCATGTTCATCACTGTAATAATATCTGTTTATTGTATTTCACAGGAACAGATCTGATCTTGCAGTTCTAGCTAAGCCACAATGTTAGTGCCCATCTTTACACTTAAACTGAACCATAAAATAAATCCTCGAATGGTTGCTATTGGAAAGTATGATGGGATACATCCATGCCTCACTGCAGCCACACAAGCGGGGAAGGTAAAGTAAAAGATTTGTATTATAGTATGTAATATGACTCAATATAGTATCCCAATCCAAATACAGCAAATATACATAGACCATATTCTGTTCAATGATATTCATTCAGAGAGCATTGTGAATTTTGCCCTTGTTACATTAAGTTTATTTATTTTTCTCTAACAGTATTTTTGCTCAGCTTTTCAGCATGCTGTTATTTAATTTAAGTGGACTTCATAGAACTCTTAGCTATGCCAATTTTTAATATCCTCTACCTTTTTTTACATTTTAACAAGCAGCTTTTTTTGGTCCTTTTGAGTGTGTTCATTTACTATTAAAGTTACAATGTCAGTGATGTTTAATATGCATTAAGTTAACTGAACTTAGCATATCATTTTCTAGGGTTTCATTTGCATTTTTTCCACACATTACAAGCCAGTTTAAAATTTTAAACCTTTCCAGGTGTTTATCCACAACCCTCATGCTCGAGGCCAGAGACCAACAGCCCACCGGTTGAGTCAAAGCACCCAGGATTCTGACATCTCGCTGCTCAATATCAACCAATCAGTCAGCTGTCTGACTGCTGGCACTTTAGGACCAAACAGCACAGGGGACACACTGCTCGTAGGCTCTCAAACCAACCTGTTGGCCTATGACGTTCACGACAACACCGATATCTTCTACAAGGAGGTAAAATTACATGATTCAGATTAGGGCTGGGCAGTATGACGGTATATATTGTTTCCATGGAATAAAAATGTGTATAGTAAAAGATTTTTTTACTCCGTGCATACTGCGAAATGTAAATAAGTGGGCATGGCCAACTCATATGCAACATGTGTGAGACTGAGAAAGATGCTCCTTTAGAGGCTGGGCATGTTGCCAAATTTTCAGTTGTTTATATTTTGTATTTTTTAAGGAAAAACAGTTTGATATGTCCTTAAAGTGTTTACATATTTATATTCATTCATTCATTTTCATTTCGGCATAGTCCCTTTATTAATCTGGGGTCGCCACAGCGGAATGAACCGCCAACTTATCCAGCATATGTTTTACGCAGCGGATGCCCTTCCAGCTGCAACCCATCTCTGGGAAACATCCATACACACCCATTCACACTCATGCACTACGGACAATTTAGCTTACCCAATTCACCTATACCGCATGTCTTTGGACTTGTGGGGGAAACCGGAGCACCCGGAGGAAACCCACGCCAACACAGGGAGAACATGCAGTATAGGTGAATTGGGGTCGCCACAGCGGAATGAACCGCCAACTTATCCAGCATATGTTTTACGCAGCGGATGCCCTTCCAGCTGCAACCCATCTCTGGGAAACATCCATACACACCCATTCACACTCATGCACTACGGACAATTTAGCTTACCCAATTCACCTATACCGCATGTCTTTGGACTTGTGGGGGAAACCGGAGCACCCGGAGGAAACCCACGCCAACACAGGGAGAACATGCAAACTCCACACAGAAACGCCAACTGACCCAGCTGGGACTCGAACCAGCGACCTTCTTGCTGTGAGACGACTATGCTAACCACTGAGCCACTGTGTGGCTCCTTTTCTTAAATATACAAGCTTATTTATTATATAAAGCCCTTTTGTACATTTTCTGGAATAACTACCTGTATAATAAGCTATACCATGAAAGATATTGTTTGTTACCGTGAAATAAACTTTCTTATACCGTGAAATAAAATGCCGGTCATACTGCCCAGTCTTAATTCAGATAAATAAAGCTGAGACTGTTTATAAAATAAAAAACTGTTTATAAAATCCTTAGAGTGGATTCCCTACTCAAGTTGTTGATGTCAGATTAATAAACATATTAAATGATTTTACATCAAATTTGTTGCACAACACAGTGTCAATCATACGACAGTGTTGAAATAAAAAATACAGAGAAGCTGACAAAAAAAAGCATTTATTACAAACGTCAAGTCTTACACTTCAACAATGTATTTCTTACTTAGAGTTTTTGTTTTCTTTGTCCAAATATTTAAAAGATTGCAAATCAATGAGGATTTTCTAGACACGTTTTTTTTTTAGTTTTCAGACAAAAAAGATTTAAGAGTTTTATTAAAACAAGCCAAATAATCTGCTAGTGGGGTAAGTAAAATAAATTTGTTTTTAGATTATTTTGCTTACCCCTCTGACAGATTATTTTGCTTGTTTTAAGGAGAAACTCATTTATTTAAACTTTGTTTTTGTTTTTTCTGAAAACAAGACAAATCTCCTTGATTGACATATTTTACGATATTTAGACTAAAAGCAAGGGGCAGCACTGTCGCCTCACAGGTTGCTGGTTTGAGTCTCCGAACTTTTCCAGTACTGGGTTACGGCTGGAAGGGCATCTGCTGCATAAAACATATGCTGGAATAGTTGGCGGTTTATTCCGCTGTGGCGACCCCTAATAAAAAAGAGACTGAGCCAAAGGAAAATGAATGAATAAAATTAGAAACAAAACAAAAACTCTAACTCTAAGCAGTTTTTGTAGTGTAACTATTATATTTCAAGTAAATAGATATTTTCAGGAAGTATTGTACATTTGATTGCTTCTTAACCAAATAAGCCAGAATTGTTTGTTGCATTTTTATTGTATAACAGGTGACTGATGGAGCCAATGCCATTGTTTTGGGAAAGCTAGGAGATATTCAGTCGCCCCTCGCCATCATTGGAGGAAACTGTGCACTGCAAGGCTTTGACTATGAGGGAAATGACCTGTTCTGGACAGTAAGATCATTTTGCTTGCTGTATTAAATTAATATTTGAGAACTAGCAATATATAATAGGTAAATATTTATGCTTTTTAAAGGTCACTGGAGATAATGTTCGGTCACTTGTGCTTTGTGACTTCACTGCAGATGGCAAGAATGAGGTGAGGCATTATGCTTTTTGTTTTTATTTCAAAATAATGTTCACAGTTTTAAAATATTATAATTTTCTATGTTCTGTCTTTGCAGCTTCTTGTTGGCTCAGAGGATTTTGACATCAGAGTGTTTAAAGAGGATGAACTGGTGACTGAAATGGCAGAAAATGAGGTAGGAATCAGTGTTTTCTATTATTATAATTTTTTAAAATAGTTTTTATGAATATATTTAATTAGTTTTTATTTGTACGTTTTGTGTTTTATTTTAAATAATTGTTGTAATTTGTAAGATTTGTAAAATATATATTTATTTATTTATTTTATGTAGTTTTATTTTTAATTTTAGATTTAGTTATTTTAGTTTTAAGCTAAACTAAATAAGAAAGAGAAATATTTACTTCTCATCCAGCTCCAGGTATCATTTACTTGATTTCAGTGAACAAAATTTTGTTAGTTTTAGTTAATTAAAATAACCTGTGTTATATCATGGTATAAGCTATGAGAAATGTCTGAAATCATGTTGGTTGGCAATTCTGTAGGAAAATTCTTTCTTATTTATCTAGTTTTTGCTTTCTGTTCCTTGTAGACAGTCACTTCGCTTTGTCACATGCATGGCAGCAGGTTTGGTTATGCTCTGGCCAATGGTACAGTGGGAGTGTATGACCGCACTGCCCGCTACTGGAGGATCAAGGTGGGGCATTGTGGTCCATTCAACAGGGTTCTCACGATTCATACAATTTATGGAATATCATGGAATTTTAAATGTTCCAGACATTGAAAGTCAGGGAATTATTATATATATTTTTGTCCAGGTCATGGAATGTCAGGGATTTTTGTTATTAATTTAAAATTTTACTTTCCATTTATCAAAATGCTCCATTACATTTTTCTTAATAGATTTATTGTAATAATAATCATATTTTTTATTCAAGTTTAGCCTATATAAAGTGGTATAAATAGTCAATGATAAATGAAAATATGGATCTAAATAGGCTGTGAGCTAATTACTGTTAGGTTTGAGATTTTATTGCCTCTGCAACTGGCATTCAGTCATGTATATAAAGTCTTAGCTTGGTCTAAAAGAATCCTTATTTAATGTATCAATCAGTGTGGTATTAATGTTATAATATAATCCTTGAAATAAATGAGGCAATTCAATCTAACTTCCAGTCCAGATTTGCTTCGCACTTTAGCACTAGTGTCCTAAACAGATATGACGTGACAACCCACAATTAAACATATTATTTTTTTTGTCTACTCAGTGCTTATAAGTCATATAAAACTGCTTTTTAGTCAGTGAAAGTCAGGGAATTTGACATTTGGCTTAGAGTGGGAACCTTGATTTAAAATTAAACCTAAATGTCCAACTGAAATTGAGCTTTTAAATAGATTAATTTCTTTTCTTTTTTCCCCCCACACAGTCTAAAAATCATGCTATGAGTATCCACGCATTTGACCTCAACGATGATGGTGTTGTTGAGCTCATAACTGGATGGTCCAATGGAAAGGTCAGTCTTATAGAAACATTTTCCTTGCAATGTTTTTTTACTGTATTAGTAAAATCAGATGACTTCTTGTGATTCCATACTAGATTGATGCTCGTAGTGATCGCACTGGTGAGGTGATCTTCAAGGATAACTTCTCGTCCTCTGTGGCCGGGGTTGTTGAGGGAGATTATCGGATGGACGGACAGATCCAGCTCATATGCACGTCTGTGGAGGGAGAAGGTAAGACGACAGACCTTTATTATAATTGCTTCACTGTTATCCTTTGTGAATTTGCTCATCAAATACAGTTGAAGTCAGAATTATTAGCCCCCCTGCATATTTTCTTCTTCAATTTCTGTTTAACTGAGAGAAGATTTTTTTCCAACACATTTCTAAATATAATAGATTTAATAACTAATTTCTAATAACTGATTTCTTTTATCCTTGCCATGATGACAGTACATAATATTTTACTAGATATTTTCAAGATACTAGTATTCAGCTTAAAGGGACATTTAAAGGCTTAAGTAATTAGGCCAATTACTGTATAACAGCGGTTTGTTCTGTAGACAATTGAAAAAGATATTGCTTAAGGGGGCTAATAATATTGACCCTAAAATGTTTTTTTAAATTTAAAAAACTGCTTTTATTGAAGCCAAAATAAAGCAAATAAGACTTTCTCCAGAAGAAAAAATATAATAGTAAATACTGTGAAAAATTCATAGGAGAGCTAATAATTTTGACTTCAACTGTATGTGCTATTCTACAGTACGTGGCTACTTGCCTGCCAGTAAGGAGATGAAGGGAAACCTAATGGACGCAAGTGTTGAACAAGACCTGATCAGAGAGCTGAGTCAACGGAAACAGAACTTGATTTTGGAGTTACGAAACTATGAGGAAAATGCCAAGGTTAGACATGCTATTTTAATGATGCATATTAATGTTGCATATGCAGTTGTGGCGAGTGGTATTTGTTTGACATAGGCTCTTCCTGGGCTTTCGGAGGGAGAATCTAAGATGGGTGTAATTCCAGCCAACACACAGCTCCAGACGGCCCTGTCTGTAAGAAGAGCATCGGAGAGCCAGAGAGCACACATAGAGCTCAACATCTCCACTCCAAATGGTACAGTTAAACCATCTTTTCTCTCCAGGGTTAAATAATTCACTTTGCCCTCATGTAAAATTGTAATTATTTTTCAAATATTTCTCAAGTGATATTTGTAAAATATATTTTTTTCAACACATTTTTTAAACAATAGTTTTAATTTAAAAAATTCTAAAAGCTCATTTGTTTTGTCTTTGCCACAATAACAGTACATACTATTTTACTATTTATTTTGCAAGATACTAGTATTCAGCTTGAAGTGCAATTAAAACAAGCCTAATTAACTAGATTAATTAGGTGAATTGGACAACAGCGGTTTGTTCTATAGCCAATTGAAAAAAATCTTAAGGGGATAATAATATTGACCTTTCATTCCAGCCAAACTAAATGAAATAAGACTTCATTCATTCATTTTCCTTCGGCTTAGCCCCTTATTTATCAGCGGTCGCCACCTATTCCGGTATATGTTTTACGCAGCGGATGCCCTTCCAGCCGCAACCCATTACTGGGAAACACCTATACACTACGACCAATTTAGTTAATCCAATTCACAGTCTTTGGACTGTGGGGGAAACCGGAGCACCCGGAGGAACCCCATGCGAACACAGGGAGAACGTGCATACTCCACACAGTAATGCCAACTGGCCCAGCCAGGACTTGAACCAGAGACCTTCTTACTGTTAGGTGACAGTGCTAACTATTGAGCCACCGTGCCGCCCAGAAATAAAACTTTATCCAAAAAAAAAAGTATATATAAATTATAATATGAAATACTGTCATACATTTTTTTTGGTCTGCTCATTCAATCAAATAATAGTTTATACTGTATATATTGACCACATGGGAAAAAAATGTTTTATATGTGATTATGTTTCTTACTTTACTTATAATAAATAGATATTAACGAAATATAAAACTGGCCTGTAACAACTTACTTTCAGTCCAAAAAATCCTCAATTGTGTGATGTCATTACAGTTATCTTACAGTCGTTTTAGAAAATGAGAGCAAGTAAGCTCTATCAATTGGATGCTGCATGCATTTCTAACTGAAATGTGGCAATTACAGACATGTTATGACAGTGGAATATTGAGAAGATTGATAGTGGAAATAATGTCAACCGTAAAAGTGCCTTCATAAGCAGAATGCACGTCAGTTGTTTTTCATAATTGTTTTTTTTTCTAAAGTTATATTTGATCATTCAGATGTTCTGCGAGATCTTGTGTCTTTAAATTGCTAGTGACCACAGTTCATTGAACAATTAAACCACGATTTAGTCACAATTTACAAAAACAAGGGAACAAATTAAAAACAGGGTGTCCGCGTGGTCTTAAAGTATTAAAAGTTGATAAATCAATTTAGAGAAATTTACGGCCCTTAAAAAGTCTTAAATGTTATGTTACAAGGTAGTGTTGTCAAAAGTATTGAGTTTGGTACCAATGTCGATACTTTTAACAACATTATTACAAGGTATTACATTTTGTATACAATGTATAGTTGTACACTTAAGTTTGCCTGAATTTAATCTGTCAATATTGGGATGCTGTGTAGTTTATGAAATCATCATCACGCTGTTTTGTTTACTGCAGTAACAAAGGCAACGTCGTTATTCCTGCTGTTCTGTAGGTGCCACCTGCTGGATTAGCATTTTTATTCAGTATATAAATGATGTTTTAGTTAAGGATTTAGTTTCTTACAAACAGGATTTAGTAAATATATTTTAGGTTAAAACGGCGCCAATGTTACCGGTTAAAACCAAAAGTGGCAATGAGGTTTTAAAATGTATGGAAAGAGTCTTAAAGTCTTAAAAGGTATTGAAATTCACTCTTTGATTCCTGTTTATACCCTGACAAAACAAAGCATAATTTAACTAAAAGGAGAGATTAAGTTAAAACAACATTGCTGCAGTTTTTACTTAAATGAGGGAACACATTCATAAAATCTAGCCAAATTTGAACAAACATGAAAAGAAAAAAGAAAAAAGTTTTCATGATTTACCTAAACTTCATTTATTTTCTTTTCGGCTTAGTCCCTTTATTAATCAGGAGTTGCCACAGCGGAATAAACCGCCAACTTATCCACCAAATGTTTTACGCAGCGGATGCCCTTCCAGCTGCAACCCATTACTGATAAACACCCATGCACTCTCATTCACACACATACAGTACGGACAATTTTAGCTTACCCAATTCACCTATACCGCATGTCTTTGGACTTGTGGGGGAAACTGGAGCACCTGGAGGAAACCCACGCGAACACGGGGAGAACATGCAAACTCCACACAGAAAAGCTAACTGACCCAGCCAAGGCTCAAACCAGCAACCTTCTTGCTGTAAGGCGACAGCGCAACCCACTGCGCCGCTTTACCTAAACTTAAAATAATTAAATGTGCTCACAATTGAACTAAAACGAGAAAACAATTGGTACAACACTGTTTTATGTCATGTGCAGCTTTCATTGACATGATGGTAATATATTATTATGCTACTTGTGCTTCCCTCCTCCAGATACCATCATTAGAGCCGTGCTGATATTTGCTGAAGGGATTTTCGAAGGTGAGAGTCACGTGGTTCACCCTAGTGCTCAGAATCTCTCCGGCTGTGTCCGAGTCCCCATTATTCCTCCAAAAGACATTCCAGTGGACCTTCATATCAAAGCCTTTGTGGGAGGAAAGACAAGGTACATCACAGACTTCATTCAATTAATTACATTTAGAAGATTTCTGTAATTTTTCAACAGTGCTTGAAAATTGATGCTTATTTTAAGTCTGAGATTAAGGCATCAAGAAAAAAATATATAGTGACAGAATATCAAAAAAAAAATCATGATGGAGCATTTTTCTCTCTTTTTCCACATTTACCGCAGTACACAGTTCCACGTTTTTGAGATCACACGTCAACTGCCTCGCTTCTCTATGTATGACCTCAATGTTGAGCCCTCAGCCCCAGAACCCACAGGAAAAGTCACATTCAGCATTAATGACAGACCTCAGAGGGTAAAAGGACACACTCTCACACTAATAATGGGAATTGTGCCATCATGTGTTACACAGCTATGGGAAAATTTAATTCTTAGTTTCTTTAGAAATTTTCCCGTATATAGTCTAAAGTTGTGTGTTAGATTAAAACATCATTTTTGTCTTGTTCTGCAAACTTCTGATGACATTTAGAGCATAATATAATTACAAAAAGATGCCATGATGTATATATTCTTTTTTTATACAACACAATACTAATGTTTTAAACTTTTACAAATATTAAGAAAGCAACATTTTCAATCACTAGATGAAAGCATTTGTTATTTTGAACAGTCTTGTGCAAAAATAATATGAAAACGAATATTAAAAACCATCCAAATTAAACAAATGAAAATTTTCATTTTCCCTTTCTTTGAAATGCCTCACCAACCAATAATTGTCTCTGTTTAATTTCCGATTGTAAAGGTTTGATTTGTTATCTTTGAATCTGATTTAAGAACAAACTTTAAAAAAGTAATGGATTATTTGCAGTTGGTCCGTACCACTAGGCCTGTCGACGGGGGAGCTGCAGCAGACCTAGAAGCTCTGTCATGATATTTATATTTATGTATTGATGATACAATATTAATATTTGCAATTATATATAATAATTTGCAATTGTAACACAAGATTGGATATTGTGGGTGCATGCTCAATTGTCTCGAGTCAATCTCTTCATGTTCTTGAGCTATAGTATTTACTTATCTTTGCTTTACTTATCTAGAGGGCAGTAATAGTACGGATCAACTGTAAGTGTAGAACACACAGAATTTAATAAAATAAATCGATGAAATAAAAAATACTAAACTGAAAATCACAATAATTTGTTAAAGTTTGTTCTAAAATAGGATTCAAAACCCAAGCTTGTAGAATCAAAAATTAAACAGACAGTTCTGCTTTGAAGAGGCATCCCAACGAACTGAAAGATTATTCATTTCATTCTGACAATGGGAATTGAAGAAAGACTTACAAATAAATCTAGCACATCCAGAGCAACCCAAGATTCAAGTCATTTATTTCATAGCTGTATATAATAGTGTTAATGAAATATGAGTTGTGCATCTACAGGTGTGGACAAAATTGTTGGTATACCCTTCATTTTTGTCCAGGCATTTCATTATTTTGCCTTTTTTAATGCCTCTATTTAACCACAATTCGAAAGAGATATCTGATTTTTTATTAGTTTATTTTTTAGTCATTTTTGATTAATCATGACTTTTTGCAGTTTTAAGTTATTTCAGTGACCACTGTAGTTTTTCTTTCTTTTTATTTTTGCTTTATTAGGTTCATCTTAGGTCAGGCAGAAAATAACACAGTGAAAACAATATAAATATTATGGATACATATAGATATACATAACATGCCATAAAAATCACACTGATATTCGCCAAACAAGAAATTATCAGGAAAACGTAATTATACACTAAATGAGTATATAAATAATAAGGTAAAATATCACATATTAGTAGTTTTTCTTTCCTAAATGAAAGGGTGCCAACAAATTTGTCCACGTCCGTATATCTTCAGGTGGTCATGTGGCTAAACCAGAACTTCCTGCTGCCCGAGGGCATTGACACTCCAGACGTCACCTTCAGTGCACTTCGAGGAGGAGGTCTGCTGAGAATCAGCTTGCAGACTAGTGGAGAGGTACATCTATAGTGTGTGCTTGTCTGTATTTGTGATCTACACTCTGTCTTAATAATTCAAAAATCTTAATTCTGCCTGATCAGATCACACTGAGAACAGACGACATTGATCTGGCTGGAGATCTAGTCCAGTCTCTTGCCTCTTTTTTGGCCATCCAAGACTTACAAGCTGAATCTGATTTTCCTGTCTACTTCAAAGAGCTGAGAGCCACTCTCACTGAGGTTAGGAATAGCAGGATCACTTTAAACTTTTTATTATTTCTTTCTGATCCCACTTGAAATGATCTTTTCATGTCTGTGTTAGGTGGATGAGTTTCACTCAGTGCATCAAAAGCTCACAGCAGCAATGGCAGATCATTCCAACTACATACGAAATATGCTGGTGCAGGCAGAAGATGCCAGACTCATGGGCGATTGGTGAGCATTTATCATTTTGATTTATCAGTTATAAACGTATGTACTCACTCACATAAATGATATTTTGTTTTCTAGGAGAAACATGAAGAAACGCTACATTGAGCTGTATGACCTCAACCGAGATTTGGTTAATGAATATAAAATCAGGTCTAATAACCACAACGCCCTCCTCGCCCGGCTAAAATCAGTTAACCAGGCCATTCAAAGGGCAGGGAGGTTGAGAGGTGGGTGGACTTTTCTACGAAGACAGTTAAGAACATTTCCATGGTAGTCAATGAGTATTCATAGTGTTTGTTACATCACATTGTATATGTATCGCAACTTAGAGGGTAAAACAAGGCATCTTCTCAGACATCCAAAGCAATGCTGGGTTAATGCATTCTGGCATACGAATTATGATTTTGGTAGTTTGATATCACAGCCATGTATTCATGTAGCATGAATAGCACAGAAAAATCCATATACTTAAGAACAATGATGCCTTTTTTAAGGTTTAATAATAATTATAACAACATATATAACTTTATAGTGGTGTTGTGGATTCAGAATTTCTAGATGAACAGATCAAACTGTTCTGAAATGCAGTAGGGCCTCTTGTAGCACTTGCTGCATTATGATGAAGGAAGACCGTTTCTAAAAATACTGTAAATTATTTACAAAGTCTTTGAAGATATTCATGTCTTGATCTGTTCTGCGAAATAGTCTTTTCCCCTTTTCTCCTCTTTTGAATTAATTGAAAAACCACCTCATGTGGTTTTGAAAACCTTTAAAGCAAAAACTTTATATGTGGGAGTTTTTGCTAGATTGACCTGTTTCTATTAGGGATATTTTCAATTCAGTTTCATTTTGCACTATTTGAATGGTAATGGAAATGCAGCTTGTGATATTGATACACCAAATTCAGTATACTCCATATATAATAAGTTGTGTTAAACTTAAAAGATATGGAAATAGTTTTATTATTGTTTTTTTTCCTTAGAAAATGTGGCAAATCAAATAAACCTGGGGGCGTGCATATTAATGATCCGAGTGTTACATGACAGTCTATGTTATGTTTTGATCTACATATTTTTCTGTCGTCTTTTTTTCAAACAAGATTTATGTAACAATAAGGAAACAATGGCGTTTGAGGCTTATGGTGTGTATTTTCCATGTACTGAACTCTCATTATTCAACTATGCATAGGAATATACAGATTTTTACATTCTATGGCACCTTTAAAATACTTGTTTGAGTAACAAACAACAATAACATGTATGTCCTCTGCTTCAGCAGTGGGGGTGTCAGTGGGGGTCGCATGACAAAAAAATATGAATTGCTTAAATCACCTCTGTTTATAGGGTTTAATTGTTATTACAACCATAATTAATTCACTTTAAATCCCTGTTTTTCAGTGGGAAAACCTAAATCACAGGTCATCGCAGCTTGTCGGGATGCCATCAAGAACAACAACATCAATGCTCTTTTCAAGATCATGAGAGCTGGTACTACGTCCTCCTGAGGAAGACCTGATCCTAAATTACCTCTGGAAGTCTGGAAGATCAGACCAAGTCCCTGATTGGAAATCCCCAAAACTGGCTTGGCAAGTGGTCAGAAGCCTGATGGAATATGGGGATAAAAGCCTAAATGGGGGAATATATTTGGAATCCAGCCCTCACAGGAAGCAGTTTTGTGTTAGAGGAAAAACTGGGTTGGTCTATCATGCAGAGACCGTAAAGTGTGTTAGCCAAAATGATAGCCAAAGAGACTGTATTTTGTGTACCAAGTCAATGTGTGTGCAAGTCGACTGGCATTGTCTGGACGAATTAAATTATTCTAAAAATATATTTGTTTTCATCCTGTCTCTGTGTAGCCTAGTTTGTTTTTCACTGACTAGAAGAGTGAAAGGGGCTCGGTTTTATGAAACGAGTCCAATGAATTCATAATTCTCGTGCGCGCTCTCGATTCCCTGTTGCTGCGCTGGCATCTGGCGCGCCCCGCATCCAGAGGTGTCACGTGATCAAGGAAAGAACTTCTTTGAAAATATGAACTCTGAAAAAAAAGTCTCGCGCTTGTAACTAAAGTACAGACTTCTAAAAATGGCTAATGTGAACGAAGTGTGTGTATTTGGTAACGTAGCGCTTGTAGGCGAGCTGGAAATGTTTTTGTAGCACGTTAACACAGCAGTGCAGTGGCATGCAGCAGCTTTAATAGTGGAAGCAGATGTTTGGATCTTGTTGCAGTACTGTCTTGTCATTGCTCTCCTGGTACGCCTTCGTCTTGGTAAGTCTTGTAAAGATACATTTAAAAACCAATGAAAGTATTTCTAAATAATTCTAAAAACTGAAACCTATTCAAAATGAATGCCATTTAAAAAGACATGCGCACACGCTTTTCATAACTTGTGTAACTTGCAAATGGCTTTAAAGTTGTCATGTTTGCAAACTTTTTTTGATTTTGATTTCCAAGCTAATTTTAATCTACCTTTAGGGTGTTTTAAGTTATACAAGTTTGCCTCAAAGTATGAATATTACTCGTTTGTTTTGAATGAATATTGTTTTGCGAAATGTTCATGTGTGAAACTATTAAACGAGTCGAGTAGCAGATTTGCAACTATGGGAATCAATAAACTCGTTCATTTCTGAACTGAACTGAACCAGTTCTTAGTCATTGAAAGCATGACGTTTTGTAGAGAAAATTAATTTGTCATTTGTGTGCAAAGTGCTTTTTTCGAGAGTCTTTCAGTAGAAGACAATGCTACTTCATAAAAGCCTGAGCAATCTGTTGACCGCGACCTCAGGCCTGGTCATTTTTTTTAGTATATTTGCTGTGGAAATGTATTTACGCTGGATTAAACATAGTTTAAAAGCACATATATACACTTCTGTTTAATCTTTGCAGTGTAAATTTGGGATTAGTTCAATTATACAATCATCACTTAGCCTTACAATCATAACTAATAATTTTATTAGTCAAATGAATGAGGTGCTATTTACCTAAGTACTTTTTGTGTTGTTGACTCGTTTTGAATTTGGTTGGCATAGGGACCTTTTTAAAAACTGACTTGAAAATTGTAATGCAACTGTGTTTTTACATGTAATTTCTATGGACAGCACACTATATAGTTTTTAACAGCAACATTTTCCAGTTTTCCCCCTCAAGTGCCAGAAAAGATTTTTTTAGTCTGTACGTTTGTTACAGATGTCAGATGTTGATCCTTTTAAAAACTGTTTGCTTATCCTGTTCCATAGAAGTATGCAGTACTGGCTGTTTAAGGAGCATACTTTTGGTCAAGTAATATCCTGTGTCTGCTATTGTTTGATGACATCCAGGAGAATGACTGTGGAAAGAAGCATGTGTGATGCCTCTCAAATAAAATAGGAAATTGATTTAAAGGACTAAAGTCTCAACTATAAATTTAGTTGAATATAGAGGCAGGTTAACTGATGTATGAATTATATTTTAGGAGGGAGAATACGAAATTACATTTTTTTTCAAACCATTATTGTATAACTTAAAACTAATGCTGCTCATTTATTTTGTTCTTAGTAGAGATGACAATGGCTGTGAGAAAATCCAAATCCTTTTGGAAGAATACAGGACTTCTTCAAACTTTAATGGGAAGATAACCTGTCACACCATGAGAAGGGTCTATATAAAGGGAGATGTGCTTTGCTCCCTGACTCTGATGTTGCTGCTCTTTCTGCTGTTATATGCCTATCAAAGAGTGACTCCCACATGGGGGACTTTGCATATTGAACATGGGTCAACCAGCTCAAGGACCCTCCTCAGTGGAGCATCAATGGGACAGCAGACAAAGCTAGTCCCTACAAAATCTCTGGACATACCACCTTGTAAGTCTGAAGTGCAGACCAAGTCTAAACCACAGGAACAATCAAAGGTCAAACCTCAGAAAGCGCGTAGAAAAACAAAGTCTAAATTTCACCAGGCCTCAACAACAGCAAATCTGCTACCAACACAACATTCTTTTGACTTTGCTGATTACCTTAGAAAGAAAGACCAGCGGGACTTTAAAATGCTAATCGATCAGCCAACAAAGTGTTCTGGACCAGAAGGCGTCCCCTACATGCTGATCGCAATAAAATCAGTCGCAACAGACTTCGACAAACGCCAGGTTGTTCGGCGTACATGGGGACGAGAAGGGGTGTTCCAGAAAAACATCAACATCAAGAGAGTTTTTCTTCTTGCTGTGCCCCAAAATCAGTCAGCACTCCCATTATGGGACAAACTTTTGGAATACGAGAGCCATACTTTTGGGGACATCCTCTTGTGGGACTTTAAAGACACCTTCTTCAACTTGACACTAAAAGAAATCAATTTCTTACAATGGATTAATGTGAGTTGCCCAAAAACAAAGTTTATTTTTAAGGGTGACGCCGATGTGTATGTGAACATTGACAATATCCTGGAGATGCTTGAGAGTCAAGAGATCGATAAGGATCTTTTTGTTGGTGACATCATTGTCCATGCCAAACCAATTCGCAGACGCAGTAGTAAGTACTTTGTCCCTGAGTTTATTTACGGCCAGGGGATCTATCCTTCCTATGCTGGTGGAGGTGGATTTGTCATGTCAGGACACACCGCATTGAAGCTCCACCTCGCCTGCAAAGAGGTGGAGCTCTTTCCTATTGATGACGTCTTTCTTGGCATGTGCTTGCTGAGAATTGGCCTTCAGCCGACCCGCCATGAGGGTTTCCGCACCTTTGGGATCGTGAGACCATCAGCTGCACCGCACCTCCAGGTGTTTGACCCCTGCTTCTACAGAGAGCTGATGGTAGTGCACAGCCTGACTGTCCCCCAGATTTGGCTCATGTGGAACCTTCTGCATGACCCTAACCTTCAGTGTCACAGGAGTCAGGATCCCACAGTTTTTCCCTTTCAGTGGAGTGATAAAATCGGCAAGACAGCTAGGAACAAGGCAGAGGAGAATCTAAGGAATAAGGACTATGGGATGAAAGTGTTTGTGGAGCATTAACTCTTGACTGTACTGTGACTAGAAATAGCCCCGTACACACTGATCCAAATAAAATAAGTCAACAGACAAGTGACAAGTTCTTCAGTGCGTATGGGAATACAAAAGTATTCAAGAAAGAAATAAACCGCAAGAATTCTTTCTTCTCTTTGTGCCTCAAAATCAATCATATGGACAAATTTTGTAATACGAGAGCTTCACTTTTGTCTTGCTTGAGAATCTCTCACCACAAGGACTTGCATTTGTGGAGTATTAAGTATGTCCCAAAACACACTTGCAGCCAGTCAGTAGCAAGGGGTATGTCTTGTAACAATAAGGGAACATTCAAAAAAGGGTCAAGGTTCTGCTGTGGACACTAGTGTCATGTTGATACTGATTTTCATGCATTGTACTGAGTTATTGAATGACTTATGCTGTAAATATCAGTAAGTAGACACATGGCACTATTTTATCAAACTGAGCACTCATTTCTTTGATTGGTGTGCTGCATTGTTGCAGATGATCTGCTGTTTTATGGGTTTAGATTAAACTTAAAGTAGCCTGCTGTGAACATGAACGTACTACTTCAATCTAACTTAATTTTAAGTGAATAAAAGACAAATGATGCCTTCATTCTTTCCCCCATATTTATTACATCCATGTTTTTTATATTTTTGTTGAACACACTGTAACAGTTTTAATGAACAAAATGCAAAAGTAGCAGTTTAAAAAAAAACTGATAATGCTTTCAGTAGATTCAATGTGGAAACTAAAATCCAATAGTCACACCGTTCTAAACTTTTGACAAACATATATCTGACCATTCAGATTTGTAATCCAACAACGCAATGATTATTGCTTTAAAAACAAAACAAAAAGAAACAAACAACAAAAATGCCTGAAATTGATTTTCTTTGTACATGTTTCTTAAATCTACAGAAGTAAAAATATCTGCGATATAAAACACCACATTGAAAATCGATTTAGATACACACTTCTTGTTTTTTAATCGAGGATAAGTCCCATTTCCAGAAACGGGTTTAATGTACTGAATCCACAAAAAATAATCACTTTGGAGGATGGGGAAGAAGAAGATACAATATAGAGGAATACAATACATAGCATTAATATGCGCATTACACTGTATGGAGGTTGTCCATTTCTAAGTACAATCCTCAGGACAATCATTCATTCACTCATTCTGATGCAAAAATAGGACAAAATCTGAAGACAAAACAATACAGCCAAAACCCATTTGATGAAAAGCATTCGCTTGCTCCTGGCACAAAAAAACATCCACCTGAGATTGGGCAGGCAATCAGACCACACTCCCTAAATGACACTAAAACAGCGGTTGTGTTGTTCCTGATGGACAATGAAGGCTCCAATTTAAGATCGTGTTTAGGATCTAATCATATTTAAACTGATTAAAGGGTTAGTTCATCCCAAAATGAACATTTTTGTCATTTATTCAATCATATGCCAATCCAAACCTATAAGAACTTTGTTCGTCTTCAAAACACAGAAGATATTTTTAATCCCTCCATTGAAAGTCTGTTTACTGAAAACTTACACTCCAAAATATGCAATCCATATGTATGAAGTGTGATATTTCTGATCATTCTGAACAGAAACACAATTGCTTTAGGTGATGGACAGACTTAAATTTGGGCTTTTATTTACATATAAACATTGTGCGCGAACATAAAAAGCTCAACCATACTTGCAAACCTCATTGGTTCATGCAATAACTCAATCATGCCCATGTGACATGCAAGAATAAACCTCATTGGTTGAGATTCTTTGACCAAATTGTAATGCGATAAGCATTGATCGTTGATCGATAAAAGGCTACATTAAATCTGTTAACCATATAAAGTGATTGTGTGGGATTAAATCACAATTCATATGGATTCATATTGTGTTATCTGTTATAAACAAGTTTTGGATAAATAGACTTTTAATGGAGCAACTGAAATCTCTCAAATGTGATTAAAAGTATCTTCACATGAGTTGGAAAGATTTGGTAACAGCATAATATTGAGAAAATCATGATAAATGTATTTATTTTGGGGAAACCAAACCATTTAAAGTGGAACTTCACACTGTTTTCCAAAACGGCCAATTGTATTTCAATAGAAACAGAACAACCACTATATGAACTTCAAGTCACCAAGGGCCACCTTTTTTTTAGTTTATTATTCAATTTAAAACCACTGAACAAAGCCCTCTGTGACGAGTTCAAGACCCAACAAGTCCATTTCTCCCTAAATCCTCTAATATTCAGGTACGTTTTTCCAGAACAAAAGGACAATGACTATCAATTTAGCTTTACATGCTCAGACATACACAAAGCAGTTCAAACGATTTAATTTACAGAGCAAAAGTCAAGACAGGCTTGGTGGGAGATGAGGCACAATGTTAAATTAGCATCTTCCTTGCAAATGACCAAAAGTTAATGGCTAAAATTTAATTTAAAAAAACGCAGCTGACAGCCTTCCAGAGCAGTTGATGAAAAGTTAACGTAACGGAAAGCTAAAAATGCCCGAATTAGCCTGAAGCACACACACTGCAGAAGCCTGAAGGGAGGTGGGAATGACTTCACAGCCACGGGCGGCTACGTGTCACAGCAATGAACGGTAGTTAGAGGTGAACAAACCATTTACTCTAGTCAAACCCTCCTGAAGGTGGTCAAATGCGGGCTACTCCATCTAGAACAACAGTGGCTGAGAAAAGAAATTCAGAAACTCTCAGTATGTTAAGTATAAGGGCTATCCAGACGTCAGCCAGACGAAACAATGAAAACTGTGCACGCTATATACAGATCTGTACAGAATGCATCGCATCTACTTGCTACAGAAACAACTGTTAGAAAGCAAGAGGGAAAAGATATTAAAATGGTTCAAATCAATTGAGTTGCTATGCTAAAACAATTCAGGGACTGTGTGGGTCAATTAAAAAGGGAATGTTCTTACGTATTTAAAATGACAAGGGAGCGAAATTGTTTCTTCTTTGGCTAATGTTTTGGCAATCAGGCAAACAGAAGACAGTTCTGCAGTTAAGACTTTTAAGATACTGAATAAGGTAAAAGAACTTCACATCTTTTCTACTGTGGACAAAAAAAGCAAACACAACTGACGGCAATGAAGGAAGAAACAGCAATGGGTGGATGGCTTTTCTCTCCAGTCCGCTTTGCAACTAGCTTTGAAATCAAGATTGCACATCGTCGTCGTTGTCGTTCCCTCCCCCGCCGTCCTTTCTCTCTCTCTGAGACTCGCAATTAAAACGTTCCTCAGTGGACAGGAGACAATTATCAAGTAAATTAGGTGTATTTTAGTGCAAATGTTCAAAACTAATGCGCTCATGAGCAACAAAACATCAACGGAAGTGGGTGTAAAGTACTGAAATGGGAGGTAATTTTTTCTGACTTGATATGAAAGGAGCTTATGAATTATCATGTATGCATGTGTGTATGTATGTGAGCCTGCTCATGTGCCACATTTTTTCACAGCACTGGATCCACACCGTGCTAGCTTGTGCTTGTAACCTTACGTAAATGCATACGAAACACTGAAGTTATGCGGCCAAAGTTTGTCCTCGTTCATCCTCTGCGCATCGGAAAGCAAATGAAGTTGAATGCATGTGCGTTTTCGTTAAAGTGTTTAGCGTGCAGAGGAAAACTCGCTGTGTTTGCCCTTTGGTGTGTCTGGTATGGAAATTTAGAAGGTTAGGCAATAAAAGAAAGGAAAACACAAATATGCTTGTGCTTAAATGATCACAAATATGCTTGTGTGGAAAATGATCACTGTGCATCCACAAGTACTAGAATGATGCTGACGCTGATGCATGTCTGGGGTAAAGCTTTGGGGTTTGTATGAAGTTTAGCAGGCTGAATGAAGCCTCGTTGCAGTTATTGAGGAGACCAAATTATTACAAAGTGAAGGGAGGATGAGTACAACTCCAGAGAAACTCCCAGCATGTCTTGCTTTAGCTTGTGTGATGGCAGCAGTGAGTGAAGGCACACTCTACTGGTCAGTTCAGAGGCTCTGCAGGGCTGGACGGGCACCGTGGGCATGGGGGCTTCCTCAGTGGATGCTCGGATCAACGCGGGCCAGACTACTTGGACGAGGTGCTCCATAGAGAGTCACTGAAGCTATGTGGTTGTTCTGCATGACCTGTAACCACAGCAACAAAATGGAGATGAGATGCAGTAGTTGTGAAAGACTTAGGGATGCATCATACTGGTTATCTGCTAATAAAATTGCCGCACCTTGTGCTTTGCTATTTTTCCTTTTAACATTTAAAAGGGACAGTTCATCCAAAATTGAACATTCTGTCATCATGTAATCTCCATCTACTTGTTTCAAACCTGTTTAAGTTTCTTTCTTCTGTTGAACACAAAAGAAGATATTTTGAAGAATGTTGGAAAGCAGCAGCCATTGACTTACACAGTATTTTTTTGTTTCTACTATGGATGTCAGTGGTTACAGGTTTCCAACATTCTTCAAAATATCTTCTTTTGTGAAGAAAGAAACTCATAAAAGTTTAGACCATTTAAACGAGAGTAAACGGTGAGGAAATGTTCATTTTTGGGTGAACTATCCCTTTGACATTCATTTGCAGACAATGCTGACTTGATCTGAAGCAGAAAGTGGAAAAAAAAACTAGGGCTCGGCTTGATTGAATTGTTCTTTGCTATTGGTTGTTCTCAAGTGAATGAGAGGTTGTCCCACCCTCGCACAAATTAAGAAATCCTCAGAGAAAGGAAACTTTTCAGTGATCAAATTACAAGTGGTCAGTTGAAACAAAGTACACGTTTACATTATATGTATAATCATTTAAATAATATCTTGTGTCCACTTGTGTTTGGATTTGGTTGAGACCTTTTCCCATGGTGGCCGCGAGAGTTTGGAGAGCCGCACTTTAATTTAAGAAAATGTATGCAAATAGAAAAACACTAACAAATTGGGAAAACATCTTCTTCAGTTTGACAACACACATGCACGCTAACTCTCAAAACACATGTAAATAGAGAAACACACTGCAAATAGTGCAGAACACATGGAAATGTGTCAGGGGACCCTAAAATGTAACAGACCCGGCTGCTTCGCGTTAGAGTCAGCGGTGTTGTTGGAGATCTGAGAGGTAGGTTTTTTTTGTTTATTTTAATGTCCTGGTCTTACATTTCCCTGTTGTAGCACTAATAATCTGACCATGTTTTCATGCAACATGTTTGAGCTATCTTGGTCACTGTATATATTGCTCTTATTTCATCATACTCTTTAAGGGACACTCAATACTACTGAACAAATCAAGAATACTATTGAACAAATCAAGCAAAATAAGATGCTTACAAATGAAAGGATGTGGATTGAAGCCATGATTGTAATCATAATCTGTGTGTTTTGGACAATGAGAAGTATGGAGTCAGTAGTCAGAGAGTAGTTGGTCTTTTTTTAAAGTTGATAAGCTCAAAATGTTTTCATGTGTTACTTGTAAAATGTGTTACTCATCTCAGTGCTTAATCTGCCATTTGTAGTTATTCATTTTATTTACTTATTTTTTAAAGCAAGTTTTTAGCAAGTAAAACAAACAACAGCATGCACACACACACACACACACACACACACACACAGATGGATGGATACAGCTGACCCAGTCACATACCTCAAATATCATTCTCTGCAGTCCAAAACAAAACGTGGAACCAAAAGGGTTGGTGTTGTTTGCAGAAGATGACCTGTAGAGAAATGCACAATTAATCAGAGCATTATAAACCTTTTTGTTTTCATTCATTCGGGCAGGTTGTTATGTTAAATTAAATCAAACTGAATAATAAAGTGGTAAATAACATGCATATGTTTTGCTTTTAGTTTTGCTCTAAATAAGATTATTTATTTAGACTGTACATAATATAACGTTTGCTCACACACTGATATTTGGAGAAAAAAGAAGAAAAAAACGTGCTTGTGTGATGTTACTTAAACATATAAATTCATAATTAATATGTAAATTATAGTTTTTCTAGATGCATTCAAATAGGTTTCATCGCAAAGTGTTTTGAACTCTCAAGATGTATAGTTTTTTGCAGAATCACTGACATACTCCAAAATGTTAGCTCACCCTATTACAGTCCAATATTATTGTAGATTATAAATATCACTAACCACCCCCAAATAGCTCCCACCTGTGTAGCACAACTGGTTTTTCCATGGGGTGTCCCAGCAGCTCCTGAATCTGATCCCACTGAGTGCAAAAAATTAGCACACACTTAAAAACACTGCAATTATGCATCACATAAAGCACTTTGTATGCATGCATTACTGTCACAGTCCTTGAACTCACTTTGCTGTAGGTGGTCAAAATGCAGTCCTCGCTGTGAGCATCCGCTCCATCTGTAACAATTAAAAGAGTAAGACACAAACACAAAAACGAGCACAGATAATAATGACCCAGTCTAAAGAGAATGGCATAAACAGCACTGACCTTTTTTAATGATGAGAGGAATCTTGAAATCACACCGATGATATCTGAGAAAAGAGTGAGGGTCAGTTATTCTGTTCACTTTCTCTTGTGAGTGATATGCGATAAAGAAACCACACACTTATAAACACTGTAAGCGTTATGAAATGAAAATCAATATTCAATCCATATGCCCAGACTGCAGAGCCTCCAGAATGACCTTCCCATCAGGGCTGACCAATGGAAATAGACATTACTAAATATCTACAATGTTACAATACAGGGAGTGAAATAGGACTCACATGTTGAAGTTGTAATGGCCAGGAAAGTTGGTGTGAAGGACAAATTTTTTGACCAGGTGGGTTGTAGAGTCAAACAGTATATCCTGAAACATATACAAGGATTAAGATTAGAGAACAACCTACAGTTTCCCAAATTTCGCAGGAGTAAAAGAGTATTTTTTTATTCATTCATTCATTTTCTTTTCAGCTTAGTCCCTTTATTAATCTGGGGTCGCCACAGCGGAATGAACCGACAACTTTTCCAGCATATGTTTTACGCAACGGATGCCCTTCCGGCCACAACCCATCACTGGGAAATATCCATACACACTCATTCACACACATACACTATGGACAATTTAGCTTACCCAATTCACTTATACCGCATGTCTTTGGACTTGTGGGGGAAACCGAAGCACCCGGAGGAAACCCACGCCAACACGGGGAGAACATGCAAACTCCACACAGAAATGCAACTGACCCAGCCGAGGCTCGAATCAGCGACCTTCTTGCTGTGAGGCGATAGTGCTACCCACTGCGCCACCGCATCGCCCCTTTTTTTATTCATATTTAATGAATTATGGATACTCTGTAGCATACTAAGAATCTTAAATGATACAATTGAAAAATAACTAAATTAGAGAACATTTAAAAAATGTTTCTGGTGTTAATCTGGGATGCTGTGGTCATTTTCTTAGTTATCTAATAACCCAAATTGAATTTGGCCAACTAACTTTATAGTTTTCACTGACTTTGCAAGATGGTGAGCCGTTCTAAAGTGACTAAAACCCATGTAAAGTGTATAAAGAAGTCAGTGAAAGGTGATGGAGGAAGTTTTTGCAGTTTTCTGCAGCAGGAGTTTGGTCTCTTATACAGCTACATGCGCATCTTTGGATTTGCTCCTCAGTTTTTGGACTTTCAGCAGTGAAAATTTAACCACACTGAACTGAACTAAACTGAACTTAAACTCTGAAAACTGGACTGACACTGTTTCAATTTACTATAATCTCCTATGTTAAGCTGCTTTGACACAATCTACATTGTAAAAGATCTATAGAAATAAAGATGAATTACATACAAGTGTGAATGCACATTTATTAGAAGCTCCTTTCCAACATGCAGTTTCTTCCATGCATTAATGAATAAATCAGCCAATAATTCTCATTCAGGACAATGAGCCCCCTCACACAGCACAACAGGCAAAGCAGATCTTTGAAGGGGAATTTCAATATGATGAAATGGCAGCCCGGAGTCCTGATGTGAAACTGATTGAGAATCAGAAAAATCACTGAACTACTAGCGTGGTATAGCCACTACTCCACTGTGAAAAAATGCTGGGTTCCACACAGTTTTTTTATGTTGTCCCAACACAAATCGATTAGTTACCTTTATAGTTTTAATACATTTAAATTAACTGAACAAAACAATTAAGTTCTCACAAAAAAACTCAAGAATGATGTTGATTCATCTCATATTAAGAAAGTAATTTGAACAAGCAGCAAGTCTTTTTTTGAGTGTTTAATATCCTTCAAATTTAAAACAAAGAAGATTATATTTTAAGAAAAATTAGGTGCTTGTACAGAGTCCTCTAACTTTTTAAGAATCTCCACGTTCCGCTTTAAGAATCCACTACGTACTGCTTTTTCTAACTGCATGTTATAATTAGAAGTAAAATAATTGACTGAGCAATTTTAAACTAATACTCACCACTCCCAGTATATAATAGTTAAAGAAGTAGTCGTTACATTTGGACGGGACTTGCTTGTGTGGGGAAGGTGAATGGATCTTCATCTGAGACGTACAAAAAAAGGAAAAGAAATGTCAGGATAAAGAGTAAATGCGGAGAGGGAATGTGCTGGTTTATCTTTGAGAATAAACTAGACTGCTCATTACCTTATCCTCTGATTTGTAGAAGACCTTATGTGGGGAGCCAAGAGCACTCAAAACATCCTGACAGGAATCTCCAAAGTAGATGCTTCTCTCAACGGCTCGCACTTTTGTATCAGCCAGCACTCCTGGGCCGCATCCTGGAAAAAGTCAAATAACGCAAATTGTGTGACAAAGCAGTATTCCAAAGAACACCTTAGTTTTTACTAACTTTTAACATCTCGGGATAACTTCATATTGAGAGTCACACAATATAAATTATAAGGTTTCTAAAGTACCACTCCCCTGACACAGGCAAATAAATAATAAAAACTATGAAATATATATATATATTAAGATCAATGCATCGATGACTATGCTAGCTCTGTAGTTTGTGCTATAGAGATAAAATAAACCTGTGGCTTGTTTAAGTAATAATCATTAGGTGATGGTGACTTAACAATCTACTATCTGACTAATTTAATCTACTGGTCTGACTGAAAATTGTTATACCGGCACATTACTTATGATGGTTTGTGCATACTTCAGAACTTGGGAAATAACATGCAAAGACATTACTGTACTCATAAACACAAAAGCATGCCAAGAAAATAATGAATAAGTAATAAATTTACTTTAATCTGATCACAGGTGGACAAGGGTAAATACACTTGTGAATGGGGTTTAAAACATTTTGAGCTGGTCCATTTTTACCATTTCCAGAGGTAGTAAATGATATGCATTTGATTGAATTGCTTTCATTGTGCAAACACTCAAATGGTGAAGAGAATTACAAGTGATCAGATCGCTAAAAACTCAGGGTCTCTCTGTACGTAGATGAAGTTCTGAGTATTGATGACATTCTGAGCATCATACTGATAATATTATTAATTGCATGTTAACTGAAACCTCACATAATGATTTCTGGCAATAGTTTTATGAATTTGGGCACACCAAAATACCTGCAGTGAGGAGACGAAGTTTGAGACCCAGTGGTCCTGCTCCATCTCTCAGCACCTCCACACACTCTGCATACACATTACCAAGAAAACAGGCCAGAGGCATCGCTGGAGCCCTGTGAAGGAATGTATTATTAACAATGATCACTGCTTGGGCGAAAGCAACCCGTGAGGTTCTTAAACTGAACAATCACGATTGGATGCCCAGGTCTCACGTCAACGCTAAATGCACTTCAATGCTTCCCTTGGGCTACATAGGAATTAGAAATACATGCAGTGAGACTATGATTTTGAACTTTAGGGTTTGTTAGCAAATACATCTATGCTTAATTGTCAAATGCAGTGGTATCAATTGCTTAGTGTTGATCTTGCATTCACACAAAAATATACAGTGGGAGAAAATAAGCATTGAACACGTCATGTTTTTTTCCTGGAAATAATATTTCTAGAGGAGCTGTTGACATGGAATTGTACCAGATTTAGGTAAAAACCCAAACAAAACAAACATAAAAATAAAACACAAATCTGAAAAATTAATAAAGTTATGTGTAATAATAATAGAATGACAAAGAGAAAGGACTGAACTACTGAAACGCATTTAATACTTTATATAAAAGGCTTTTTTGGTGATGGTAGCTTAAAGATGACTCTCACCGACGTCAACAGAGTGTAAAAATCTTGATGGTTCTGTGGGTTTTGTCTATCAAATCTGATCTTTATTTTGTATTTTCTCTTGAATTCAAGTCAGGTGATTATCTGGGCCATTCTACAGCTTGATTTTCTTTCTCTTAAAGCATTTGAGAGTTTCCTTGGTTGTGTTTTGGATCATTGTCTTGCTGAAATGTCCACACTGGTTTCATCTTCATCATCCTGATAATGAAGATGTTGGACTGAAGCAGCTAATATTTATTTACAATGACAAAGGGCAGAGGATTGCTGAAGAACTACTGAAAGATTTCAGCTGCTGTCTGGGCTTTCACTGCCTTTCTACACCTCCCTTTCTTCATGTGTTCATGTGGGATTTTATTTTATTACACATAACTTCATTTGTAAATGAATGTTTCTTTTGTTGCTACCAACATCTGGTGAAAATTTCAAGTCAACAGCACCTTTAGAAATATATTTTTTGAGAAAAACGGTTAAGTGTTCAATACTTATTTTCCCCACTGTAAATAAGTACACACACAGCACTTACTTGGTTTCTTGAAGGTTGTTTCCGGAGTAGATGTACATCCGTTTGACAGTGGCCCCATGGGGAATCTGCAGGGAGGCCAAGCCATGGGCAAAGTTAGGCTGTCAAGGCAAAACAACTAGGAGTAGAATATTGTGTCTGTGCAGGTGTCTTTTCTGGTGCTCACATCATCATTGAATTAGCATAACTATGCTTATAAATCATGTCAAATGCAAAGCCATGGCCTCTCGCAATATGTACTATTGTCATACATTGTTTTTGTTCTGAAATTCTATCTAAATACCATGATATGTGAACATGGTGTCAATCGAAGCTGTGGTAATAAGTGTATGAAAGTATGTCTTACCTCATATTTAGGAGCTTCACTCCAGGAGTCCAGCTGGAAGGAGAAGGAAAGCCCTCTAAAGTTCAGATGGAAGAGCTGCTCGGCAGCATTGTAGACTAGACACAAAGAACATAAGACTCACAATAAATACACAGACAAAGAGCTGTCTTTAACAAACAACTGACCCTGGCAAATCTCACCTCCTGGATGAGTAGCGCCAAAGGACTGATCAATCTGCTCAATAGTAGGTGCTATTGCCTGAGAGTTAAAATGCACTCCACTGGAACGAACAAAGCAACGGGTCATTTTAGAACATTTACTAAACTTAGAAAAAGCATAAAATGGATTGAAACACCATAGTAATCCACAATTATAATGGCAAAAGCCAAGATCACGTACCAGTATTTCAGTTTTACTTTGCTCAAATCGTACACTTCGATTACCTGTAAAAACAACACTGAATCAATCAAAATAGATTCGCAATATAATGTAACAAACAAGAGTAAGCAATAAAATAAGAAGAATTTACACAGTTTATCCTAAAACAACACAAACATAAACACTTGTTTATGTGAATTATGGGGACATATGTTTCCATAGTTTTTATAAACTGTATTTTCCATTGCTCTATACCAACCCTATCCCTAAACTCAAGAAACTGTGCATTTTACTTTCTGAAAAAAACACATTCTATATAATTCTATAGGCAATGTCCACATAATTCACCTTCTACTTGTAATACCTGTGTCCTACCCATGTCATTATTCAATATCTTTCTCTCTCTTTCTCTCTCTCACAAACACACACACACATGCATACAAACACAGTCTCACTTTCAGTCTCTGATTGCAGGCATCAAACAGCAGTTTTATTCCATCCTGAGTCAAGTTGAGAATGAGGTCATGGCTGAGTGGCATCTGTTTGGGGAACAGAAACAGGTCAGATAAGGACACAAATAAATTTAGACACATAACTTGAGTGCCTCAGATAAAGCCCACAGTAAATGGGCATTTACAGACAAATATATTGATGTTTACTTACTTGTTCGCTGTAAAGCACCTGGACATTTTTGATGATTCGGCAGTGTTTCTGTAATATAGAAATGGCCTGGGCCAATGGCATCCCTGAAAAACATTTCACACCATTTTCAGGTTACATTTCCCATTATAAATGTGACGTCAACAGTTGCTTTAGTGAAAATATGATAAATGCAGGGCATGAAATGCATAAACATGTAAGGTATGCAGGAAAATAACTTGTCACGTATTATTGGTCAACAAAGCAGCAGGTTGCAGATGTTTAGCAACTGTAACTAGTTCATCCAAAAGTTTCTTAAATTTATGATTAAAGTTTGATTCAAACAAAGAATTATAATGATATCTAATCATAAAAATAAAAACCACAATAACTCAAACAAGAGCAATCCATGACAAAGGGAATTTACATACACAGAAAGTTTAAAAGTAAAAAAAAAATAATAATTTGTAATGTTAAAATGACCAAATAAGGGGAATTTAATGTTTTGTAGTCATTACGAGTAATAGAAACAAAACAGCATACTTTTTCTGACTAGTACTTATTAAAATATATGAAAGAACTCATCATTAAATCATCAAAAACTTTGCTAGCAATAAGTACAATCTAGTGGTATGAAGAAAAGTGGCAAATTACAAGGAAAATTATAATCATAAATAAATATGCCTGACAAGATTTTTTAGTATATGAAGTTGTTACACTAACATTTTAGTGGCCGAGTTCTTAATATCATGGTAAAATGTTTTTGCTCTGAATAAATAAATAAATAGGGCACTTCCTAATGAAAAAAACGTTAGAGCTACAGCAACTTTTATTGTGTAGATTTTTTTGTTTTCCTCTGAAAAGTTTCTTATGACAATATGGACAATAAGTAAGTTATTTACTCAATATGTAGAAGAGAAAAAAGTGGAGGGCATCAGAATAAAATAACTAATTCAACATAATATAAACACAATCCGCTTTGTATCTGTTTATATTAATCTCATGATGGCAGTTAAATGTGCATTTATGCTTACTTTGACTTTAGAAAAAAACAAAAGGAGGACAAATTCTTTTTCCCAGGTCAAGCTATCTTCAGATGTGAACGTGTCAAAGATCATGTGATGCAATTATGAAATAGAGATGCAATAACTAGAAAGCTCGTTTTCGAACATCCTGTCAAGAAAAAAGACATTAGCCAATACAAGCCTTGCCTAACGTGCAATCCGAATTCACACTCACCTAATGCGAATTCCCATTGTTCATTTCCCAAAGATCGCTCAGGAACGACCTCCAGATCCAGCATTGGCGGGGAAAAAATGGGGATATCAACGAGGAGCTCTGACAGTGCCAGATCTGAATGTTCCCTCTCGAAAGCTCTTGAGTAATCCACCGTTAAATCACCAAATCAGTCCGATTATAGCGAAGTAGTACGTTTGCAAACACACTTTAAGCACAGTTTGAGTGACACAGGACACCCGTGACGTCAGATATGTCAAAACACAAGTGATGCAATCCAGCTATCAACGCATTCTACTGTCACCATGCTTATAAATAACACGATAAAACGAATAACGGATACACACGTAAAAGCACACTGAAATATGACAACGTTTCAATAAATAAAACAAGTAAACAGTATGTCAGTCACGACGAGCTGATGTCAGGAAGGAGTAAATGGTTACAGGTTGCTGCTCTTCTATCAACGTCCATGAGAATTAATAATCCAAACATTAATGTACAGTCAAATGTAGTATCTTAAAACTGCTGTATGCTGAAAAATAATTAAAATAAAGAAAAAACAAATACTCTGATCTGACCTTTGACTTACTCCCCAGTCACATAAAACAAATAAGCTACTATTTATTCCACCAAACGAAAAAAACCCATTTCGTTTAAAACTAATTAGATTACATATGTTTAAACTATTTATGACAAGGCAGGTCAAGATGACTCAACACACAAACCCATCGGACTATCAGTGACTCTCACAAGCCTCGCCTGACGTTGTTTTCTTTCTTTCCGATGATTCAACAGCAACAAAACAGATCACCACTTAAAAGCATCATCTGTTCATAACAACGCGGATTTCTCCGGGTTCCGCCGTTTCGTTCGTTTGCGATGGCGTGCTCTTACATGCAGCTTTATTTTCCGGTGTCTCCGACGAATAAAATTTGCTTAAGATGATAAAGAAAGAGCCCCTCCGTGCCAAAAACAACTTCCATCCAAAACACCATGATCAGCTGATAATTCAACTTCCTTTGCGAAGGAGATAGCACTTCCTGGCGGCAATTTTCAAAATAAAAGTCAAAGAGTGAGCGCAGTCCGTCAAAAGAAGATAGAAAGGATAATGTAACTGAAGGGCATCGTGTGCTGTTTCATTATGCTGCCAGATGAATCACAAGTCAGATTTTTTTGTAGCAGGTAATTTGTTTTAAATGCACTGTAAAGGTTACATTGCTGTAATTTATAATGATTATAATGATTTATTCTGATTATGTTAATCTAAGGTGTGGTATCCCAGCTCTATTTATAGTTACTTGACTAATTACGGGGGAAAAAATTGTTCCATTTTTTTGTTCCATTTTATCTTTCCCTAAAATAATTAATTGATGAATGCTGCTTTTGTCCAATAACATTTCTATGTCCATCAACTCGTAGTTCTTACGTAGAAAAGGCGGGATCCGGGGTCAGATTAAATTGGACGAAAGCGAACGTTGTTTCGATTTAATTAAACACAACTGGACATTACAAGGTATGTTGAAAGAAAAAAATCATATTTACCGAATGATTCACATTTCATTGTAATCTCTCAGTTATCTCTGCAACCCGGGAAGACGCATGTAAACAAATAATTGACTTAATTTACCTCAGGAAAGCCACTCAGTATCAAACAGAAACCATCATTAGTTAGCAAAAAATAAATAAATAACGCGGACCGGGCAGTGTGCTGAATAATCGAACTATATTGCACATTCATTATATTTTCTTGTTCAGCTATTAAACATGGTTTAAATAAATCTGAAAGTCTTAAAGATTTGACGTTTTTAATTATAGCCATGTTAATATTTTAATATAAGTTACTCACTCACTCACAATCAAGTCGGGACTTTCTTTCAGGGGTTTGGACTGTCGCTTCACATCAAGAAGATTGCTGTTTCGAGTGCAAGCTAGACTAGGAGGCCTTTCTGTGTGTCCGGTTTCCCAAACAGTCCAAAGGCATGCAGTATACTGTAGGTGAATTGGATAAACTCAAACAATAATGTTTAAGAAGTGTGTGTGTGTGTGTGTGTTTCCCAGCACTAGGGGTTGATGAATGCACTCTCAGTGCTGGGTTGCGCTGAAAGGGCGTCTACTGCATAAATTTCCCAGAGAAATTGGTGGTTCATTCCACTGTGGCAACCCCTGATAAATCAGGGACTAGGCCAAAGGAAAGTGAGTGAGTGATATACAGCACTGCTCGGTCACACCTTAAATGCCACATTTTAAGCAGAAAAACGTACACATTCACCAGAACACCGCACTCACTTTTGAGGCAAATGGCAAGCCTTCAAACTTTCAGCATCTTCTTTAACACGTTTGTCTTAAGTATTAGTTTTAGATTGATCTATTTGTACACATGAAAAAAATGCTGTTATAGAGCAATAATTCTTTCCACAGGTATAATACCGCCTACTGCACTTCTTATTCATTTTTATGGACTCCTCAAACTGACAGACTGTCACACAACTTTGATGAAAGTCAATGGACATCAAGCCTGTGATATGATTAGTTATGAAAGACATTAGCTTTCTTCAGTGGTAAAGCCGAAGACCCCTCCATCTACCAAATTCAGTTCTTCTGGTTGAGAGATGCACAAACTCAGGTAATTCACCCATGCTTAATCTCTCTCTCTCTCTCTCTCTCTCTCTCTCTCTCTCTCTCTCTCTCTCTCTCGCTCGCTCGCTCTAGTATTAGCTCAAGTCTATGTATCAAGTCTCTGTTTCATTCATTCATTCATTTTCTTTTCGGCTTAGTCCCTTTATTAATTTTGGGTCGCCACAGCAGAATGAACCGCCAACTTATCCAGCATATGTTTTACGCAGCGGATGCCCTTCCAGCTGCAACCCATCACTGGGAAACATCCATACACACCCATTCACACTCATACACTACGGACAATTTAGCTTACCCAATTCACCTATAGCACATGTCTTTGGACTTGTGAGCACCCGGAGGAAACCCACGCGAACACGGGGAGAACATGCAAACTCCACACAGAAATGCCAACTGACCCAGCCGGGGCTCGAACCAGCGACCTTCTTGCTGTGAGGCGATTGTGCTACCCACTGCACCACCGTGCTGCCAAGTCTCTGTTTATAACTTTAAACTGTTGCTAGAATTAACAAAAACAACATGTGAAACTGTCTCGAGGTGTTTTTTTAGCCATAGTAAAATTGGAATAATGGACTCTTGCTGATTGAAAATAATGCTTCACACTGGATGCATCATCATCTCAGGTGTGATTTATTTTCTAATTATTTAACAGCCCATCATCAATTATTCATTAAAATATAGTTAGCAATTGTTATTGATATTTTAATCAAATCTAAACATTTTTAGCTCAGTTTACATTGCAGGCTTTTAAAAAAGAACACTAATATATAGTGCTGCAAATAATTAAATAACTTTAATTAGGTCTAGCGACACAGTGGCTCAGTGGTTAGCACTGTTGCCTCACAGCAAGAAGGCCACTAGTTAGAGTCCTGGCTGGGCCAGTTGGCATTTCTGTGTGCATGTTCTCCTCGTGTTCGCGTGGGTTTGCTCCAGTTTCCCCCACAGTCCAAAGACATTCGGCTTAGTCCCTTTATTAATCTGGGGTCGCCACAGCGGAATGAACCGCCAACTTATCCAGCATATGTTTTATGCAGCGGATGCCCTTCTAGCTGCAACCCATCTCTGGGAAACATCCATACACACCCATTCACACTTATACACTACGGACAATTTAGCTTACCCAATTCACCTGTACCGCATGTCTTTGGACTTGTGGGGGAAACCGGAAAACCCGGAGGAAACCCACGCCAACACAGGGAGAACATGCAAACTCCACACAGAATTGCCAACTGACCCAGCCGAGGCTCGAACCAGCGATCAGCGACCTTCTTGCTGTGAGGCGAACGTGCTACCCACTGCGCCACTGTGAGGCCATAGGTGAATTGAGTAAATTAAATTGGTCATAGTGTATGTGTGTGCGCATGTGAGAATGTATGGTGTTTCCCAGTACTGGGTTGCAGCTGGTAAGACATCTGCTCTGTAAAAACATAAGTTGGCGGTTCATTCATGAGATAATGAATTAGGCCTACTGTACTTTTTAAAGAGAAAGATATGCATCTGCTATGATAGGAACAAAGATGAAAGTCATGTTTTTGTTCATTCCTGCCGGAGTTTAGTTCTGAAAGCTAAATCAATAAATTGAGCTTGTGGTCGCATGCAGGAAAAGCCACTCTAATGAACAGTAATTTGAAAAGGTTGCAGATTGAGAACACTGATAAAAAAGCCACCAGATGGCGTCGTTTATTGAAGGCCTGGCATGACTTGAGAGATCTTGCCTAACAACAGGTGATTGTAAATGCAGAGATTGTGTTGAGATCATTACGTCTCAAAAATATAAAATGTTCAGCGAATATATTACTCTTCTGTGTGCAATTGAATTGAAGTGAAATGTTCTGTGAGTTTAGTTTTATTTGTCATAAGGTCATCTGAAAGGTTTTAGCGTCCTGCATGAACCCTTGTGTGTATACAATACAATAAACAAAAGTAAAAGAGCTTCAACAATATGCTTATTCGTGCAAATAGAACAGAATATCAACAAATCTCAAATGCTGAAGAGTTTTTTTTCTTGAGTGATCTGAAAAATCAAATGTTTAAATGAAAATTGTGTGTATATACATTTACGATTTAGATAACTTAAGGTTAATACAGCTCCTCCTAAACAGTCTTGCTTTGGTCACGTCCAGTTTATGTGCGGTACAGTGTGTGCATGTTTCTGAAAGTTTGTATATGTAACAAACTAATGTTTATTTACTATATGAATCATGCTTTTGTGTGTCTGCGCAAACCCCATTTAACCCCATATTGTCCCACTGGGCCGTTTCCCGTAATTAGGTAGCTTTGCAAGTAGCTTTGTAAACAACAACTGTCCAAATAGAATGAAGGATAAATTCTTCTGAAAGCTCTTCTGAACGGCATGCAATATATTCACATTTGACATGAATTGATTGAAAAGGCAGAACGAGACGCTGTGAATGATTTGCGAAAGCTCTGTGAATAATTTGACTTTCTCTGCACCAATAGTCCAGATCAAAACTCCAATTACATTGTTTGTGGAAACATTGTTGGCCCTGATTTTATTTATTGTGTTTGGTAACAAACCTTGCCAGTCTGTTTCACAGGGTTTGTTTTCATCCTTCAGATGGGAACATGATGAATAAAACAAAGCGTAAGGAATTTTAACACATGTTGCTAACGGTTAAAAATAACAGAAAAATCTGTGTCCACTCATACAAACAATCAAAAACCACATTTCTCTCCTTGTTGATTTCAGAAGACAGATGCTGAAGGAGGACAACTTGAATAAAATGGTAATCGCTTTAAGAGTTGTCAGTAATGATGTAAGATATTATGTACATATAAATTGTATCATTTTTGATCAAACACAAAAAAGGGCAAGCTTTTTATGTTATAAAGTAGAATAATGCAATATAGATAGTTTAGAAGTGTTAAATGAATACAGCAAGGCATCTATACAATTAAGGAACCTCCTTATGTGCTTTACAGCAAGTAAAGGACCTACAGTATAACTGATTGTGTACTGCTCTGGATTTTTTGTCTAAAACTTTATGAATCACCATCTTCAGAGGGACAGTACAAACTCAGGAAAAAAAAAAAACTTTTAAGTTTATCCACTGAAACCTCCAAATGCGTAATGTAATCACAGGCCAGCTGTGTGCACTTGTAAAGTTGTTATAATCCCTCTCGGTCCTATAAACAGGAAAATACATAATATAAAGCATCATGCGTGCATCCACAAATAATACAGTTTATCCTAATGCCCTGCCAAGTTTTCCTTTTTTGGATATCAGTGGTCTTTCATCTATTGTTAGCAAACTGATGCGATTTTTATGTGATACAGTAACGAATGGATATTCTATACAAATGGTTTTATATAAGCAGTTGTATTTGCCAGAACTTAACCATAAAAATATAGTGATATATTACAAGTGTTAGGCTGCATCATTACTTTTTTAGTCTTTAAATTCTGTAATACTACCCTGTAGTTTGTTATTGTAAAATACACTATAATGCACAGGTGCAATCCAATCCATAAAAATAGGATTTTTTTCACACGTGTTTTATCTGTGTTTTATAATTTGCGCTGTACTGCGTTTTAAAGTTGACAGAAAGGTCTATGTGGTAGACCACAGCATGTCTTAAAATGATAGAAACAACAGATTGGAGGAAGACACAATACCATACAATAGAATTAAAATAAAAGATAAAACATGTTAAAAATAAAAATACCCTTTTAATAAAAGATAAATAAATATTAAACGAATCATGATTTGTTCAGTGAATTCTAGAAATAGCCCATTTGTCCAAATTATTTTAATTTCTTGTTATTATTCATACAACATAAATTTTATTTTTACTTACAAATGGTGTTTAAACATACATTTTGGCCTTGTGAATGTTCTGTATGTCAATTATTGTATGTAAATAATTCATATTTTTACATAAAACAAACTTTTATTACAACACACATGAACAATTTATATTATTGTATTCAGCAAAATTATTAAATAACAAAAGACAAATATATGTGATTATTTCTGCAGGAAAGTTTATGAATACCATTTCCCTGATTAGTCTTATGCTACATTTACATTTACAAGAAAGGCTATTCTTATTTTAATCATAAATTTCTCTAAAACTGTAAGTTTCTCTCTTAAATACACATTTTCTATGCACATTATTAGATAATTCAGGTATTTTACTTCTTACAAAACGTATAACAATATTGTTGTCTTTAATGGTTGAAAATAGTAAATTAAGATTTAAATACAGCATTTTAATATTGCAAATTTTATATATACATTTTCATTTTCTTTTAGGTCATATTGTCACACTTTTTTAGGTCAGTTTTTAGGTTAATTAACATGTTGCATATTTATAGTGCAGTTCAATAACTATCATTCACTGTGGTTGTTACATATTCATCTAAAACAAAAATATAAAACTGTAGTGTAAATGTATTTACGAAATACGTGAATGTCACTTAAGGCATCCACCATCTGAATTACAACGAAATGAAGCTATTTTCCTTTATAGCCTGCTTTGTTTTCTTTTCTTGCAACCCAAAGCAACTCCCAGAAAGAACTCTGTCATGTTTGCTTGTTCTCTCTGTGCGAGCAACTTTCAGCGTTAAGGGTGGACGTGATATTTCAAACATCAGATCAGTGCGTTTATGTATTGGGTGCCCGGAAATTTTTCCAAATAAACACAGCTTGATTCAACTTGGGTGGGCAGACTTATCAACAGACTAATTCTATAAACAAATGAAGGAATAACCGAGCACACCATTGGCTGGTAGGGCAGGGGACACGCGGAGGGAGAGAGAGACTCGAGGCTTTCGGCAATGAAATTTTAATTAATGTGGGTGGGCTGAGGGAACACAACGAGTGTTTATCATAGACAATTTATTTTCCAGCGCTAAGTCAACATAAAACAGCAAAACGGACAACAATTATTTAACATTTTGGACTCATGAAGCGGACACACCGGTGGCGATCTCCCCAGACTGAATCTGTCCTCCGAAGTCATGAGTTTATACCACAGCCCCGTGCCGCAGTCCGGCGTGGCTGCCTCGGCTCTCGGCCTGTCCGGTTCCTCCCTCATCTATGTGTACGGTGCCGAAGTTGGAGGCATCATCCCCGCGTTGGGATTCGCGTCCGGCCGGCAGGAGCCTCCACAAAAACCCCCGTACAGCTACATCGCGCTCATCGCCATGGCAATCAAGAACGCGCCGGACAAGCGCGCGACCCTCAGCGGGATCTATCAGTTCATCATGGATCGCTTCCCGTATTATCACGACAACAAGCAGGGCTGGCAGAACTCAATCCGCCACAACCTCTCGCTCAATGACTGCTTCATTAAAGTGCCCAGAGAGAAGGGGCGACCGGGCAAAGGCAGCTACTGGACGCTGGACACCAAATGCCTGGACATGTTCGAGAACGGAAACTACCGGCGGCGGAAGAGAAAGTGCAGGACTCAGGAGACAGGTGACACCAAAGTCGGTCACAAGAGAACACGGGTGTCGAGCTCTAAACTCCATCAAGGTGCCCAATTGGAGAAAGTGTCTACGCTCAAGCAAAATCCTAGAAGAGATATTAACGAGAAGTTGAACGACACCCAATCTCAAAACAAAGAGGAAAATGTAGCCTCAGATTCCGCCAAAGACTGGTGTTTGGCATCCTCGACCACACTAGATTCCAACCCGAGATGCCCGACGCCCGAACAGAGCAGCACGGTGGCTGTAAACACACACACACCGCTTTCAAGCGCACGCGAGACGCGGGTGCCCGTGAAGAGTGACACTGGAGGCGCGCAAACTGGAGACGCCAGATCTAATGAATCAAACCCACGAAAAACAACAGACAAGGCGAAGGAGTTTAGCATTGACAGCATTCTGTCGAAAAAGGAGAACCAGTTCCAGCGGAGGTGCGCAGCTGCTGGAGGAGCGTCCGTGGAGTCCCGCGGTTACGCGCTCGCGTCCTCGCTCATCGCACACGCGCACCCGCAGCTGTACCCGCGCGGGTTCCCGCTCTGCTCCTACCTGTCTCTCACCTGTCCCGACAAAATACTGAGCTTCACAGAGAAAACGGATGAGAAACTATTCTTTTGATGACTCTTTTGTACCAAAAAACTAGTTTTATTTTCGGAAAATTTTAGTTTTGGTCACATTATTTAACCTGTGTTATTAGCGACTAATTGCAAATAAGAGCATACTAAATATATACCCTTATGAAAATGAACCATGGTTTTACTACAAAAGAATTAAACAAAAATGTGTTTAAACTATATAGTAACCATGGTTTTGCTACACTAACCATAGATTAACTATGTTTTTACAAATAGTAATCAATATGCACAAAAAACATGGTTACTACACTTTTACTCCACCAATACCATGGTTAATTTTCATAAGGGAAGATACTTTTTTCTTTATCTATTATTGTTGTCCTTATGGAATTCAACATGGGTGGCCACTCTGTAAACTCTAACAGTAGTTAATTATGATGATGTGTGCACTATGATCAAGAACGCACTCATTGCAAACCATCCCGAACACAGATGTCTTTGTAAAATGCTAATGTTTATATGAACAAGGGTTTTATACATTCCTCTTAGCGGCTACTTGAAAAAGTGCTGTTGTTCCTGTCCTCTCCTACAACTTAAACTATAGATAGACAAAAACTCAAAGTTGATTTACTGCTTAAATATACACCTGTGGGAAGAAAACAAACATTGATTTGTATCTTGGACTTTCAATGTGAGATTTGAGAACTACATTTTTCAAATAAATGAGTAGAAGTGACACTTTGTTGACATTAACTCACACAAAACAGTGTATTTTTAAATGAACAAATGATGGGAATTATTTTTATTCATAGTTTATATATTTCTATATGTGTAGTCATATATAACTATTCATTTCAACAAGCACTTGTTGCAGTGAATCTACCCCATTTATTTCTTGCCACCATATATAGCCATAAGTGTTTTTTGAGCTGAAAGGTCTAAGCCTCACTGAGTGCAAATCAGGAATGCTTGTGGAAATAAATAAGGAACTCACATCCACAAGCATTTCCTGTGTATAGGATTCTTTTGGTCAGACGTGTAAATAGAGCGTCATCCATCTGAAGGTTTGTAGAGAGAAAGAGACTACATCTCTCAATCTGCTGCCTCCATCTGTCCTCCTCTTCACAGATGGGCTCCTTAGATGGAGCAGTCGAGGGCTCTGCTGGATCACAGCCCTGCATTTGCCATGCATGACCATAACGAAACACTGTCTGCTCCCTCCAAGGTGATCTTTAAGGTTCTGCGGAGAATATTTGAATTTATGGATGACATCATTTATAATATTGAGGGACTATTCGGAAATTGCTTTTGAGAAATATTTTAACTGATACAGATTTAGTGTATTATATCGCAAAAGAAAAGGTTTAATAGGCCTTTCTGACC